>CM074724.1:72523973-72986473 GCA_037306005.1 Rhinophrynus dorsalis
AACGTTTACCTGAAAAGTTCTGAAGTAAATTAAACAATCAAGTTCATGTCCTGTGAGTAGACGATTTCTAATTCTGAGATTAAACAGCCAATGTCTCTCCATTTGTGTATAATGTCTACCTTAGTCTATCCATCTGTCTGTCTATCTATCTATATCTATCTATCTATCTATCTATCTATCTATCTATCTATCTATCTATCTCTCTATCTATCTATCTATCTATCTATCTATCTATCTATCTATCTATCTATGTCTGTCTGTCTATCAATATCAAGAACATTTTAATTAGAAATAACATTGGATTATGAATGACTCTGAAGTTTATTTCACAAGATAAATAATTCCAATTACACAATTATAATATATTATCCAGTAAAGCACAATTACTAAATTCTGACATAATTTGAGAACAATAAAGTGAAAGGGAAGATAGTTTTCTATCGCCTTTAACAAAATGATAAGAAAAGAATAGTAGATAGTCCTGGTTTGGTTTCTGTATATCATGGTAACAATAAACTCATTTAAACTCGTCAGTAATTAAATATTGAGTTATTTTTGTATTGCAAATTATGTGAATAACCATTTTAAGAGAAGCCGTGTACACATATAAACTCTGAAATATGAATATATCTACAAAATGTGCAAATCAATTTTATTGAGTTCCTTCTAAACACAATAATGTTTTATCTTTCTGCTATCAAATGAATTCATTTATTACGGGATCTTGGCATCTGTACTTGTTTTCAATGAAATATTTTCAGATCAATTGGGGCAAATTAAAAATTCCCCCAAACCCCAATAATTTAAATGGGTATTTTAACCCAGAGTGGTCTCCAACGCTCTAGCATTCAATGGGTTAAATTTCTATTTAAATAAATTAAAATGTTTAATTCTCCCCTATAGTATAGTTCATGAGACACAGAAATGATCTACTCTTTTTTACAGAAGGCCCTAATTGTGGTAACAAGTTGTAATTAGCAGAATTATTAATTATTTAAGTCCCTGTGAGTGTCGGAGCGGTATACAACATTACAATGCAATACGTTGGATATCTCTCTGCACTCAAAGGGTTAGTTTACCCAGTGTTGAGTAACTTTGAGGCCCTCCACCTGCAGCCAGGCAATGGTGGACGGGGAATTATGGGACTTGTAGTCTGACAACAACTACAAGGCCTCAAGTTGTAATGACTGATTTAACACCTTTAACTAAAATTAAATATGGCAATACGGAGATGAATGGTGTAAGTAAAAAGTAAAGAATTTGCCATTTTGCTCCCAGTGAATTAATCATAATTATATTTTTACAAGCCTAAGCAGGGAATTGCATGATTATTTGGACAGAAAAAGAGTTGTGTTTGAAATTATAAAGAAAATGACCTAATCATAATATGGAAATCAATCTATATTATCTGCTTCGATTTTCATCTTAGAGTGGATTCCTCATATAACTTTTACAGTGGGCTCTTCATGGTGATGTATTTACAGGAACTGGAAGAATCCTGATTAAAACCATCCGAACCGTAGGCAACCAATACAAATTCCCTTTGGTTTAAAGGAAGACACATGAAAATAAAACTGAGTTATAGAATTTTAAATATCATGTAAGAAAATATATTTAGGCTAGTTGCCTGAATATAATCATAAATACGCATGTTTAATGCATATGTGGACTGTTATAATATATATATATATATATATATATATATATATATATATATATATATATATATATATATATATATATGTCATTAAATTTGTTTGTTAATTTAGTTAATGTGGCATGATTAGTACCTATTGATAAGGAAATATTACTAATAATAGAAGTACTAATACGTGAATATTTCTCTCTCTCTCTCTCTCTCTCTCTCTCTCTCTCTCTATATATATATATATATATATATATATATATCGCATAAAGCATTATTCAGTGTATTCTGCCGTGGTTAATTGAGTAAAGCATTTATTTATTATTACACGATAATGTGAAAGTTGAAATATTTTTAAAAGAAACCATCTCAAACTCTGGGGAGAACCAATTGCACCATATGGGAGAACAACTATTCAACTGATTGTAATTGAATGTGTAAATTCTCGAATGCGTAAGAGGTCACCGACGCATTGCAAAGTATTGCATCAAATGGATTAACTCTTCTGAGTGCCCGTGAGGTAGCTCTATGGCACTCAAATGGTTAAAAGTTCAGCTAAAATAAATGAGAGTGTTGGGTGTTTTCTCCCTATGCTACTGTTGGTTTGCCCCAAATTGCTCCACGTTACCTTAACCTCAATGATCTTCGCAGTAATGATATCCAGACTAAAACAATCAGTGTAATGTAGCTCTCTCCAAACGCTTAAAATAACGTGGGAATTTCCATCCTCATAAACACCTCCACCATAAAAACTCATTACACTGAATTCAGTGCTGCTTTCTCTTCCTAAAACCTTTAACCCTTTGTGTGCCAGAGAAGTACGCAACGCATTTCTTTGCAATGCGTTGCGTACCCCTCTGGCACTCAAAGGGTTAACCATCTGGATGCCAAAGGTGTGTGCAACGTAATGCTTTGAAATGCGTTTCTCACCCCTCTGGCACTCAAAATCTTAAGGACTGAGAGGTTTGCTACACACCGATAAAGAAAAGAACCCATCTTTCCCTTTTATTTTTGAATTAATGGTCTGCTGGCTCCCCAGACTAGCTGATATTGATACACAAAGATTTGGATTGCATTGTAGCTGATAGGTTTATCAAGGATTTGGGTTTATACTGATTTCCACACAGCTGTCTGTAGATTTCAGTTGGAGACTGTCAGCTGAAATACTTACAACTGCGATGTAATCTAGGCCAGTTTTACATACTTAGTCAATTAACAAATCCGTTTATCTCACGCCAAACATGACACTGACTTATATCCTTATAATACCCAATATCGACCACACAGATAGTTATCCCTATTAAATAAAGTACCACTGACTGGGAATTCGTTTTAATAACGTTAAAGGCATTGAGGGCCATAGGGTCAGTAATACTTTGCAGAGCTCTTGAGACTTTTAACTCTTTAAAGAAAATATTTATAGGCATGTTTAATATTTCCAGCTCCGCTGCTGGTGTAAAGTTTCAAGCACATCTTAGGTACTATCTACTATCGATATTACACGTGTGTCTGTCTATAAAGATCAGTCTATGGTCTGTGTGTCTCTCTATCCACCTCTGTTGAAAAAGCTTTGTTTTCTAAAAACACAGGATAAAGAATAATGATGAAAATCAGGAAATTATGTTTTTTGTTTGTTTTCAGAAGTAAACAAAAGGATGTAGATAGGGTCTGATGTCACAGAATAAGATCTATGTATTTGTTCAATTAATTGCAGAACGTCACAATTGAAAAAGGGAATACATCATTTCATTGTCAGATGGAAAATTGTGTGGATCTCTGACATACACATGATTGTATTTAGTAGATTCACAACAGATTGCTGTTTAGAGTTGCAGCAGCTGCTACATAATGTGAAAGAACAGAGAATTTCCAATTTTATTGTCATCAATCTAGAACAGTGTTCTGTACATTGGAACATCAGTATGAAATGAAATCTTTTATACAACATAGTCCATATGGGGAAAGAAAATCACTTTAACCTATTGTGTATTGGAAAGAGTTGTAATGGAAGAGATGTGTAAACCATCTATCATGGGGGAGATCATTGTAGTATTTACATATTTATACAATTATTATTATTTTATTAATACACTTTGTTTATTGAGAGTATGCTCCATAGAGCTGCAGAAAGTGGGGGAAAATAAATGGACTGATTATTAACCCTTTGAGTGTCAGAGGGGCACGCAACGCATTGCAAAGCAATGCGTTGCGTACCCCTCTGGCGGCCAAAGGGTTAAGAAGTGGGGTAGACTAATTTCTCCATAGGAGACAAATAAAACATCAGCTGCACTCACAATGACATTCAGAAACAGGTTGTAACAGATGGTGGTGAAAGCCCTGTCCGCCAGAGCTTACAATCTAGATGAGAAGGGGGAAGGGGAGATGGGGTAGAGAGGCAAAGGGAGAAAGAGAGAGAGAAGGAGAGAGAAATAGGGAGAAAGGAAAAGAAAGAAAAAGAGAGGGAATGGAAGAGGCGATAAAGGATGAGATAAAGGGATCTCATGTGGGAGACCACTGCAGTATTTAATATTTCCTATTATAGGACACGGAATATGTCGTTTTACTGCTATCCAGTACGACATTTACATGTCGGCTATTAAACAAAGAGTACATCAGATATTTTCCTATGTCAGTCTTACAGTGTAGATTTATATGAATAAAAGACTTATGTGCTGCTAATGAATCATTTGGGAGTCATAATACAATTATAATGTTTCCTTTATTGTCACATAATGTCTCCTAAGGATATGAGTATATACTGGAAATGATATAAAGAAAAATAAATATTTAACTCTCTGAGTGCAATGCGTTGCGTACCCTCTGGGACTCAAAAAGTTAAGCAATTAACCCTTTGAGTACCAGAGGGGTACGCAACGCATTGCAGAGCAATGCGTTGCGTACCCCCACTGGCACTCAATGGTTAAAGAAATGAACATAAAACAATAAATGATAATAGTCATCATCATCATCATCATTCATAACTGCTATTTAGTTAGTTAGTTAGTTAGTTAGTTAGTTAGTTAGTTAGTTAGTTAGTTAATTAGGGGTTATAGTGCAGTTGATTCAGTGGTTTTCTCTAATACGGTCCTACTGAAGTCTATGGAAACCTTTTTAGACAAAATTCTTGATCAACCGCAAAGGAATCCAGGCCAACATTCTAAAAAGTTACAACTTGATTCAAATGATGAGATGATATCATGTTGCATTTGAGCCCTCATATATTACTAAGTTGTTGGCAAAGCGATTGTTGGACTACAACTTCTGTCATCCTCAGCCATATCTTGAGGGTGGTGGAGGTAGTAATCCAGTCATGGCTGGAGAGGCACCGGTTGCCGGATCTCTGATTCAGATCCATGGAATGGTGTGAGGGCTAAAGCCCAGGGCTTTAGTAATACCAATCACATCCGCTGCACCTCGCTTCCTGATCCTAGTGTAATTGCTTCCAGTCTCCTGTTCTACCTGGTTAACTGGACAAAGGGAAAGTAGCCCCTTTGTGTGCCTTAGTGCACCTTTGTCTACATCTGTCTGCCTTGTTGTTGTTTTGTCCAGACCAGGCGCCAGTGACAAATATCTGACTGTTACCTGGCCATTGAAAGAAAGGCCAGATAAGGATCTTCATCCCTCTTCCATCCCCAGATAAAGTGAGGCTGGGAACTTGTCACCTGTCACAGACCTGTCCTCTCTGACCTGTCCTGGATAATGGGCGATAGACTGTAGTAGATCATGTCTAAGCACACAAACACGTCCAGACACTGACAGGGGATGGCTATAGAAAGCTATTGTAATGCATGGCATCAGGAGGATAATTACCACGGCCATCAATTAGCCTTTGTTTTGACATGTAACTGTGTACATAAATATAAATATACACACCTATGCTAGGAGTATCCACCAGAGGATAATGAAACAGCATGGAGCAATTTACTGGGGATAATAATTATCTGGAGATAATGGCAATAACAATAATAATAATAATAATAATAATAATATTCTTATTTGTATTATTCATTAATGCATATTGGATGATAATACTCCTGCTACTACTGATAATAATTAAAAGAAAATAATAATAATAATAATTAGTAGTAGTGGTAGTAGTATTCTCAAAGGTATTATTAAATACCTACTACTACTACTACTAATACCACTACTACTACTACTAATAATAATAATAATAATCTACTCATTGTTATTATTAGTTGTAGTAGTAGTAGTATTAGTAGTAGTAGCATTATTACTGTTATTATATTATTATTATTATTATTATTATCAGTAGTAGCATTAGCACCAATAGTATTGACTTTTAGTTGTAGAATTATTATATATTAATAGTAAAGATACTACTACTACCATCACTAATAAAGAAAACAATAATATTATTACTATTTTTATTTTTTTTTTCTTCCTGATTTTATATATAACATAAAATAGAGGTGGGCAGCCTGATCTCCTCCAGCTGTTCAGTACTACGATTCCTATCATCCCCAGCTAGAACACACTTGTGCACAATGGATCTGGTGCCTTAACACAGTGAAGCTGATGTACTGCTGTAAGTATATATATTTATTATGTCTGATGTACAAAAGTAAGTACATGTACTATGACTGATGTACTATGGTAAACACATGTACTGTGGCTGGGGCTGACGTACTATGGGCATGGGGAGGCTGGTGAAATGGAGAAATCGTGGAACAAACCAGTTACCTCATAGGGGACATATTAAAAGTCTCCAAATTGCTTGAAGTCTCAGACTCATTGCAAGGAGATAAAGTCCCATTTCAACCAATGGGAATTTTGGGAATGTTGCAGTTGGTTTACATTATAATTACTCCAGCTCTTATTGCTGCTTGGATTTTTAGTTAGATCCCAAGTGTACCCCAAAAATATACAGATCTAATTTATTGCATACAATCCTTTTAAACAATTGAGATCGTATACCTCCCCACCCATTACCTTTTATTTAAATGGGGCTGTTAACTATTTTAATCTGGTACTCAAAGGGTTAAAACCCCCATATGAATGAACATAACACCATAAATGAAACTGGGTTATATCATTTTAAATATCACGTACTTCCAGCTAGCATCTGCAAAATGTAGTTACTTTATAATATATCCCTAAAATCTAATCCTAATCTTGCCTAGACAATCCTATATAAATACAGTTTTGTTAATAGTCTGTGCAGAGATAATACTATTAACCCTTTGACTGCCAGGGAGGCAGTCAATGCATTGGGTTGGGTTGATGAACTGAGATTAGTACCCACTGCTCTTGTATTTGGAAAAGCTTATATCTTATATTAGCCCCATTGACAGACAAGAAAACACTATCACTTCTGGGACACTCGTTAAATGGCTGTAGTAGTGGGACCTTTGTAAAAGGCAGGAATAACAGATCCCAGAGATTAGATTTTAGGCCTCCGAAAGCAGACCATTTTTACATCGTTTAGTCAATTGGATTTTATCTGTTGCCTATGGTGCAGTTGGTTTACCCCAAAATTACTCTGTTTTCCTTTGTACATGTGGCCGTTAGGCTGCTTTACATTATATTAACTCTTTGTAGTTGCTCTTAGTGTTAAATACAAATGACATTTTTTTCTATATAACATCTCAAGTGAAAGTTGGTAACTGAAAAGAGAAGATGTGTATTTTTTTCATTTAGGAATATCTCATTAACTCATTAACCCATGAGTTCTAGAGAGGTCACTCGCTGAGAATATTAACCCTTTGATGTATCCAACGCATTGCACCGCATTGAAATCATTAATTAGTTTCTGAAAATCCATAATGTAATAAATATTGAATTTTATTCCAAAATAAAAAGCAGCAAACGAACGTTAACCTAATGTTTTTATTTTATTTATACTATATTTCCCATTGTGTTTTTTCATTTTTTTGCTATATCGTTGGCATATATGTACTTATTTAGTTTAATGTTTGCATATGTATATGTATTTACTGATTTATTTAAATGTATCGCTCAATCAGAAATGGTATATTTATATAATATAATTGGACAGAGTAAGATACCATAACCAGGTTTATGATTCAGATATTGTTTAGGAAAAGTTTATAAAATAATCAGCAGAAAACTTGAGTCATTTTGGAGCAAATCAATTGCACCATTGGGGAGGAATACAAATTCACTCTCATTAACCCCTTTGAGTGCCAGAGGGTTACTGCAAAGCTTTGCAAAGCAATGCGTTGCGTACCACTCTGGCACTCAAAGGGTTAAATGAGGACTTTAACTCGTTGGATGATAGCAAGATCTCCAACGCATGGCTCTCCAGCGCTTTGGTTTGGAGACCTTTCTATCATCAACAGATTAAAAGCCTCATTTAAATCAAAGAACGTTTGGGGGATTCTTACTTATCCCCTACATGTGTAGTTGGGTTACCCAGACTTAGTCCATTTTCCTTTACCATAGGGCTCTTAGTACAGTGCAAACTAGGACAATCATTTCTGTTCACTCTTTAACCCTTTGAGTGCCAGAGGGGTCCTGTCTAAACTCATCTGTATCACATTGAATGGTAATATTGACCCAGCAACAACACGTATTAACATAACGTGCCATACTGTGCCATCAACAAATAAAGCTTTATTTCTCGCACACATTAGTTATATTACGAACAAATAGCTAGCAGAACACATAGGCAGTCTTTAATTCTCTTTATAATGAGCTAAATATACCTTAAATGACCGGTCCATTTTTAGTTTTATCAAGGTGTGGATGTTTTCACGTATATGCTTGTTAACCCATTGAGTGCCAGAGGGGTACGCAACGCATTGCTTCGCGATGCGTTGCGTACCCCTCTGACACTCAAAGGGTTAAAGTGCAGGGCAGTGGGCTCACACTGCCCCATCTAGCCCGCTTAACCCTTTGAGTGCCAGAGAGGTATGCAAAAGCAATTGCATTCAAAGGGTTCAAGTGAAACCGTCACTTTGCAACAAACAGGTGATTTTGAAAGCGCTATGAAATGCATATATATTTTGTTCACCATTTTTATTTATTTCAAATTTTATTATTTCCTTAGTTTTTGTAATTGGGCCCTTTTATTACTTTAAGTTTTCATATATGGTTTGCGCTTGAGACCCCCCCCCCCTAGTGTTCATGTAGAGGGGATATTAGGGGGTAACAAATGTGCATATTTATATTTTAGTTCAATAAAAAATGAAAAAACATAAAAATATAGGTGAGATTTCAAAGTTCTTCGAAAATCACCAATTTGTTACAAAGTAACTGTCCCGATTTAACTCATTCCTGAGGCCTCATTTGTGCATTTTAAGGACAGTATCATCCATATATTAGAAGAATTCCACTTTCAAATGACATTAAGTGGAAATAAGACCATTTAAATGAACGGTTTTCAGAAATTGTACTGGCGGATACAAATACATATAAGACTGCTCTCCATTTGTACTCAGTCAGGTTTAAACACTAAGAGGGACTAGAGATATTCAGGTGCAGGTGATATATATATATACACATAGAGAGGAGGGGAGGCAGCACCAGTGGGTCCTGTTAAATGTACTATTGACTTTAATAGGCAATATAGTAAACAAAGGGTTAACGTTTCGGTCCTACAACAGGACCTTTATCAAGACGGTCTTGATAAAGGTCCTGTTGAAGAACCGAAACGTTGACCCTTTGCTTACTATATTGCCTATTAAAGTCAATACATTTAACAGGACCCACTGGTGCTGCCTCCCCTCTTCTCTATAACATTAAGAGAGTGTGAAAGCGTGCCTCCATCCCTGTCTTTGTTCTACTATATATATATATATATATATACACATGCACACATATACACACACACAGACATATAAACGTATAAACACACACAGTAAATTCACGAAACCAAATGAATAGATATAGAAACGTACTAGGCAGACTCTGTAGCCATCCTAATGCACAAGAGGTCAAATATGACTTCCAGTCCTGAATGCTAAACAGGTCTCCAACACATTGCGAAGCCCACTTTAACCTTTTGAGTGCCAGATGGGTATGCCTCTAATACCCCTCTGGGACCAATCTAAATCAATCAAAATCAATGGTAATACCCATTTATCTCTTCTGGGGCTGGATTCTATTACAGGTGCTAATTTTATCACTGCTTTTATCTCCAGGTTTCCCCATTGACTTCAACAGGAAAATGTTTGATAAAACAGATGTTAACATTTATCACCTGCACCTGAATAGCTCCAGTATATATATATATATATATATATATATATATATATACACACACACACACACACAATAAATGGTAAAAACATGAAACAAGTGCACACTCAGCTGATTTATTTGTCAGGGTTTCAGCCCCTTTGAGGGCCTTTATCAAGGAGGCCAAAACGTTGAGGAAAAAAATCAGCACCTTTTCACAAGACCTGTGTGAGTGCACTTATTTCATGTTTTTTTCTATCATTTCTTTTATGTTTGTAATTATATAATTATAAGTAGAACTCAGAAGTATTTTTTGTGAATTAGTAAAATAGGAGTGCCCATTTTTTTACTCTCTCTCTTTATGTGTGTGTGTGTGTATATATATATTCATTTAGTTATTGTATATATATATATATATATATATATAGTCATTTAGTTATTATATATATATATATTCATTTAGTTATTGTGTACGTATATATGTATATATATATATATATATATATATATATATATATATATATATATATATATATACATTTATATACATACATATATATATACATTTAGTTATTGTGTGCTTATACACAATAACAAAAAGTGAGCGTAGACTTTTTTGTAACTGGAGTATAATGTTATAATATCTTCTCTTGTTAAAAAATCGTTAAGGCTAATTAGTTGACTAATTACACACACGATTAACAGGAATCTATGATCACAGTGATGTATTTCATGTTGACATCAGATCCTGCCAGAAGGCATGTTATACCAGAAGTATGCTGGGTAAGAAATACTGATCTGTGTGCTCCCTATCCAGAAACATTTAGGCAGTGCTGGTTACTAATCGTCTGAAGTTGTACACAAGATATCGGAGGGATTTTAAAGCAATCTCCCTCTCTCCAGGAGAAGACACAGGCAAGCTGATAGCAGTCTGCAGATGAAGAATGTCCTCCGGTAATTGGGTTTTACTGGAAGCACAGAGGCTTGGTCTACACTCAACATAAACACTACATGCTCTTTCCAACCGCAGGCAGCAGCTCTCTGCTTACTTTGGGAACAGTCCCAGTCTCTGACTCCACACTCCTACCTATTACATTATCGATTCTAGCTCCTACCTTCCCACCTTATCAGATTAGTGACTGCTATAGACAGCGGATTAGGGACTCTGTTTTATAGAGGTAAACCCCTTGGGTTTAATATTAACCTTGTGAGTGCCAGAGTGCCGAGGAATGCCTTGCTCCCTCTCTGGCACTCAAACGAGTTAAAAGCAATGTAGAATTAATTTACAAAAAAAGCAAAAAAACAGCAAAAGACTATTCAATACAAACCTAAAAATAATAATAACAATAATGCAATATGGGCATTCGCTTTTAATTATATTTACCATGTTATTCAGATTTAATTAGCGCTTTCGTCCAATATGTGAATATATACATAAAGATAACGAAAGCAGAAACCTTGATTCTTGTATAATTGGATATTCTTATCCTATCACAATCCCTTCTCTTGGGTTTTGCGGTATGCATTGGCGTTGTGTGTCTGTGTATATCTCGACAGACAGAACGATAGACAGACAGACAGATAGATAGATAGATAGATAGATAGATAGATAGATAGATAGATATGAGATAGATAGATAGATGATAGATAGCTAGATAGATAGATAAGAGATAGATAGATAGATAGATAGATAGATAGATAGATAGATATGAGATAGATAGATAGATAGATAGATAGATAGATAGATAGATACAGATAGATAGATAGATAGATAGATAGATAGATAGATAGTTAGATAGATAGATAGATAGATAGATAGATAGATAGATAGATATGAGATAGATAGATGATAGATAGATAGATCGATCGATAGATAGATAGATATGAGATAGATAGATGATAGATAGATAGATAGATAGATAGATAGATAGATAGATAGATAGATAGATAGATAGATAGATATGGAGGGCGCACTAGGAACTGACACATTTACAAGGGATAACTGTAGGCTTTTACAGGTCTAGTTCTGAATGGCATCTCAGCAGGTGACTGGTGAATAAGTTGGCATATTGCTTTGTGCCAGCTTAAGATACAATAAGTATTGGTGCAGTGCTGCGGTGTATGGAGAGGTTAATGCGTTTTACTAGCTGCCAGGCTAACAAATCATCAGTAACTCAGTCTGATTCCCAGGGCTGCTCAGTGTCTATGCCAGAAGGGGTTAACCCGCTCCTTGCCTGGAGGTTTCACTTCCCCTCACTTACCTTTCCCAAACCATTATTCAGTGATCATGCAATTGCTGACTGTGCTTTCAAACGTCCAGCACTTAATGATCCTCGCAGTTAAGTCCCAAAGAAATGTCCCCAGATAAGTTGAACATCAATGTGTTTTCTCATTTCTTTAGAATGTCCAGAAAGAGGACGTTTTGGAGGAACTTCCTCTACAGCGGAGCCGTGTTAATCAGCACAAGACCAGCAACCTACCCGGGGCAATCAGATCTTCCCAGGCCTGGACTCTGTTTTATCTTCTTGTCAGGGGATCTTGGTTCTGTCTCTCTGTTTAAAGTAAATAGCCCGGCTTTGCTTGAAAAGAAGCCTGCTCCTATCCTCTTCAGGAGGAGTAAGAGAGGAATTCTCTAACTAAAGAAATAAATAATAGTGTCTCCTTGCCTTGGTTAATCATTAAGTGTATAACTCATATATGTCAGTGCTAGTGGGAAGAATCACCATGTGTAAATCTAAATCAAACTGGTGCCTGCATTGCAATATAGCATTACAGTAATCACTAGTCATACAACTGAGAGGGGGGTTAACATTCCTAAGAATGTGTGTGTGCATAGATACAGACATACCTTGCTAGTGAGATACCTGGCTTCTATAATCTGCAAATTAAAAGGGAAAATAAAATAAATGAAAAATAATATAGTAGTATAAGTATTTCAAAAGAACCGCAGTCACAGGACTTCTTGGTAGAAAAATATTTTATTTTATTGATTCATCAACGTTTCGGCCCCACTTTGGGCCTTTGTCAACCTGTTTTGACAAAGGCCCAAAGTGGGGTCGAAAAGTTGATGACACAATAAAATTACATCTTTTTTCATCAACAAGTCCTGTGAGTGCGGTTCTTTTGGACCACTAATTGTATGTATTTTCTCCACCTGGCACCCAGGCTAATTGCTTTATTTGGAGAGTGCACAGATCCTGCATTTGTATATATATGAAAGAGTTCTTTCATTTTTACTATTTGTAATTTCAGGCCACATGCACAGAAACAAGAGGGCCTTATGTTCAGAAGAAAGCCTGAATCATTCTTCAGGAATCCATCTGCACCACAGGTGACAAATAACCAATTTATTTAAACGTGGCATTTAACCCTTTGGGTTCCAAAGAGTTAAGAAATGCATTGGATACCTGTCTGGCACGCAAAGGTTAATGCCCTTCCCCAGATTTACTCTGGTGGTCTGTTGGTAATAAGGCTCCTATTAGGTGAGATAAAGTCTCTAGTGAAATAAATTCAATGGAGGGGAGTGTAGGATTTGCTGTTCCTGTGCTAAGACATCTGCTGAACTCTGGGGTATGTACTAGAACACTGTCATGGAAATGTTTTCCTTTGATCCACTTGGTTTTCAACAAATCTTTTAGCCCCCTTTTTTGAAATAACTAACATTTTGCATGTATTTTTATATTATTATTTATTAGCTTTTTAATTTTTTTGTGAACATAACAGTTCATTATACATCTTTTTCTTTGCCACAGTCATTTCTATAAACAATATACTGAGCTGCCTGGCCTGCCAAACATACACAAATCACTAATACACAGCAAGCAGACTGTGCTGTTCATAGCCATTTTCTGAACCTGCCTTGTCTCAAACTTCTCACTGTGAAAACTTTTCAACAATGTGGATACTGTAAAGCTACATATTGTGGTAATTTGCAAATTTGTGCTGGAACAAAGCCTCCTGTCCCCCTGGAAAAGCCAAATGCTGCCTCGGGCCCAAGTTTGGGAATCCCTGTGCTTGACCATATGAAGGCATCAGTGCTTAGTAATGCACACACTATGCAATCACTGGAGTGAATGTTCCTGGTGATTCCATTCTAAATCTGGTGCTGAATTAAATGTTCAGTCTCTGTGCCTAACTAATGCCAATTTATTAAGCTACACCAGAATTCCTCTCCTCAACTCCATTTGCAGAAAGGCAGGACAATGGGACAATCTCTGTTTTTTTGGGTCCTTCTTTTCCTATATGGGGCTTGCTGTACTGGATTCCTAAAGATGGCTGAGATTGCCCACTTGTATGACTACAACAATCATATGCACTAGTGCAATGGACATCAAACTTTATTGCTCAAGACACACTATCATGTAATTTGGCATTTTCAGGGGTACCCCTAGCAGTGTATAGGTTATTTAACAAGGACAAATTGAAGGGTACAAAATAAAAATGTATAGTTATTCTTAGGTCTCAGACTCAGAATGACAAAAAAGAGCATATTATGCAGAATAATTTCCATAAGTATAAATTAGTAATGCAACTATAATATTTTTTAATCATCCTTCATAGAAAAAGTGGGGCACTGTAAGATGGTATCCGCATCACACCAAAGTGCTATGACATCCTGGTTGAGAACTACTACTGTAGCGCATACATTGTAGTGCAGCCACTAGAGGAGGATATCACCATTTCACCTGCACTGGCAAATTTGGACACTCACTCCAGTAATAGTTTGATGTAAGTCTCTTATGATGACTCAATAGCATGTGCGGGAAAATAGGGTGAATTGATGCCAATTTTATCTTCCTCTTATTTAGTACATGGAGTTAAATAAGGTGCAGAGGAACAAGAAGCCCAAAAACACATTCACTTCCCCCCCACACACACCAATCTCCCATGGTGCAATTGGGTTAAGGGGAGAATTTTTGGTGTAAAAAGGATAGTACATAGGGTGAAATCTTATTACTACATCTCCCTTCTAATTTCTGTTCTATGGAAACTGGAGAGATGTTAGTGCATAGGGTCCATTGAATAACACAGAGGAGTTGGAGAGTTTTCTTACTGGATAATTTATCTCACCTGTATAACACCATAGTTCACTGGTGATCAACATGAGGGCCTCCATCAGCTGCCAGACTACAATTCCCATCACTCTCCATCAATGATGGGAGTTGTAGACCTGCAGGAGCTGTAGGGTCTCGTGTTGCCCATCCCTGACTTAGTCCATAACCCCCTGAAGTAATTGGGGACAATAACTAGACCACCAGTGAAAAATGAGAAAAAACACAAGTCGCCACTGATTTATAAGGGCTTTTAACTTTCTGAATCATAGCAATGCAATGGAGACCTCTCTGGCATTCAAGTGATTAACAGCACATCTAAAACAATATGCATTTTATTTGTCCCTTACGGTGCTCAGTGGCTTAACTGGTCATTGGAAAGTCCCAGTGTACATGTTTTTTTGGGAGCCCTAACACAAGAATATTTCCACGTTGACATTAGATCCTATTGGACTCTGGGGTAGACGGGCCTAGATGCACAAGAGGAACCTCTAGTAACTCCAGTGGTGCAGTTAGATTAAAGGGACAGTAATGTTTCACAAAAACAGCAGCTCCAATTAATCTTCATAGTATTTGGGCCACGGAGAGTGTTATTTCCGTACCGTCAGAGTTGTAGTACAAGAGTAATTGAATGATAAAGTATCCCCCTCCTGCACCTTTTACTGATGTAACACTGCTCACCTCAGAGCAGCAAGACTGTCCGAATGGATCACAGAGAGGGCCAATCTTCAGTGAGCATGAAGAAAAACCTGTCAGTGGGGGCAGGGTTTTCATTACGATCACAGTATGAAGATTGTCTCTTGCTGTGACCTGTCCGGTCAAGAGACCAGATTCCACATCTGAGGGGAGGTGGCTTACACTAAGTAAAAGGGGCCGGAGGGAATACTTTATCATTCAATTACTCTTGAACTACAACTTTGACAATATTGAAATAACACTCACCATGGCCCAAATACTATGATGATTAATTAGAGCTGCTTTTATTATGAAACATTACTATCCCTTTAAATTAGAAATATTCCACTTTTCATTGTGTATATGTTCCTTGAAGATAACCCTTTGAGTGCTTTTGCAATGTGTTGCATACCCCTCTGGCACTCAAAGGGTTAATATATATGGATCAATGCATTGGATATCTCTATACCTTCCAATTGTTTAACCCTTTGAGTGCCAGAGGGGTACGCAACACATTGCAAAGCAATACGTTGCGTACCCCTCTGGCACTCAAAGGGTTAAAAGTCCCATTCAACCCCTTGGATACTGGAGACATCTCCTATGCAATGCTATGCAATTGTGATGTCTCATTCATCAAAAGGCTAAATGGGAATCAGACTTTCTCCCTTACGGCGCAGTTGGGTTATCCCAGAATTTCACCATTTCCTCAGTATATCAGCCACCCTGTGCACTCTCCAGAACATAAATGAACATTCTTTCTTGATTTTGTTTAGAATCCTGTAAAAAAAAATGACAAATAATGACAAAACTTGGTACATGAATGACGGAAAGAACTTGGAACTACAAAAGGCTTGTAACATCTGCCTCTTCATCCTTGTTATTGCCTGGGATGCTGTGAATAATGGACTTCTACTGGTTGTTTCCTAATTTGTCCAAACGATCAGTTAATTGCTTTAGCTTTCATTTATATAAGACCTGTAATAAATAAATAAAGAAATGCTTACTTCAACATTGCCATTTCCTGATTTATTCCAAATCCCTACTACATAGCTCTGTAACAACATAGTTGATGAGGACATCTATCAGGTTTAACCCCTTGGATGCCAGAGATGTCTCTAATCACACAATGCACACACATGTTGTCATGTAGACACACGTGCATATGCACTGACACACACTTGGTGGCATGAATGTACAATTTGCCAGGGGATCTCCATTGCCATTAGCCTCAGTATCAGTGGTTTTGTACTCCAGGTCTACACACTACAATGTATGATCACTGTAGTGCATTCCAGGGCACCCCCCAATCTGTAAATGTTTAACCCTTAAATGCCAGAGGGGAATACAACATTGAGTACCTTTCTGGAACTCAAAGGTTAATTCCAACAAGGCCGAAACATACGTCTGGGGTTGGCTGCTTCTCTTGTTCATAGAGGAATTGCCTGGCACTTCGTGGTTGGACTGCCATCTTGGCAGGATCAGTATGAGACTGCACCCTGGGTAGGACGCCATTCCTGTACAGCCTGCTCAATTCTAGGGCAGGCTTATTCCTAGTTTAGAGTCTCAGACTTGTTCTTTCGCAGCATGCCCCTAATGACTGCCCCACAGCATGCTCAGGAAAATGTGTAAAATGGCACAATTTTCTCTGTGCCTTGTATAGAAGATAATGTTAAAGGGATAGTAATACTTAAAATGTAAAAAAAAATATGTTGTAGGGTTTATCCCCCTGAGTAAAACAAGAGAACTCCCACTGCTGAAAGGTGTTTCATTCAAAAGTTATTAATTTTCAAAGTTGAATTTTTTAGGTGCAATATCACAGTGGCCTGAAATTGTACAGTGGCGCTGTTGCTACACCATCCTATGGAGATTTATGGTCCCGGGACCAGAGCTGTCCATAGGATCGTGTAGCAACAGAGCCACTGTGCAATTTCAGGCCACTGTGATATTGCACCTACAAAATTCAATTTTGAAAATTAATAACTTTTGAATGAAACACCTTTCAGCAGTGGGAGTTCTCTTGTTTTACTCAGGGGGATAAACCCTACAACATATTTTTTTTTACAATTTAAGTATTACTATCCCTTTAAAAAAGGCAGAGTGGAAGGGAACACCTCAAACTGTCCATAGACTTCCTCATGGCACAAGATGTGTTAAGGGGAGAATTTTTGCTGTTGCTAGCTTAGTAAATTATCATTAGGAAGGAGCAGGACTAGTAAATGTATTCCATTCTGATTTAGTATGAATCATATTTATACATTCACCTCCACTCACTCCAAGCCACGGCATGGAAGAAGTCTGTACAAGGGCTTTTCCCGTGAGAACTCTTACAGGAGGTGAAGACCCTGTTTTCTGCTGATTTCTTCCCACTGTGAAACATTCCATAAATTCCTATTAACCCTTTGAGTGCCAGAGGGGTGTGCAAAAGCATTGCTTTGCAATGCATTGCACACTCGTCTGGCACTCAAAGGGTTAAAGGAACACAAATATTAAAGTTGCTCTGATGACATTTTTTGCTGTTAACATACACTTTTGAATAGCTTGGTAGAATTTAAGATTTGTCATCTACCAGCTTTAGCCTCATTGAAGGTATCTATTTAAACAGATAGTAATGTTTCAAAATAAAAGCCGCTCCAATAAATCTTCATAGTATTTGGGCCATGGAGAGTGTTATTTCAGTACTGTCAGAGTTGTAGTTCAAGAGTAATTGAATGATAACGTATCCCCTCTTTCCCCTTTTACCTAGTGTAAGTCACCTCCCCTCAGATGTGGAATCTGATCCTGGGACTGGACAGATCACAACAAAGGACAATCTTCTTACTGTGAGCTTAAGGCAAACCCTGCCCCCCTTGACAAGTTTTTCCCTGAAGATTGTACCTCGCTGTTATTCGTTTGGACAGTCTTGCTGCTCTGTGGTGAGCAGTGTTACATCACTAAAAGTGGCGGGAGGGAGATAATTTATCATTCAATTACTCTTGTACTACAGCTCAGACAGTAATGAAATAATACTCTTTATGGCCCAAATACTATGAAGATTAAATGGAGCTGCTTTTATTTTGAAACATTACTATCCCTTTAAGCTACAACTACCTTGTGCTTTTTATTTTTCAATCAGTGTAATAGATTTAGGGATTTTTTGGTTTAGTAGTTAGGGGATCTACCCTCATCAGAGCTGTGTTCACAGGCCTGTGTGTCCTGAAGTTTTCTTCCTACTTGTGTGATAACATGCGTGTGCGTGCGTGGGAATATCAGCACTTGAACCTCTGAATCTGGTGAGGGGACACAGAAATTGGAACACGTTCTATAGGTACATTTCTAAGTTATTTTTTCTTCCTGGGAATTTTTGTTCAAAGGAGGAACATAGTTATTTTGGAGTAAACCAACTGCACCATAGAGGACAAATAAAAAGTCCTGTTAAGTTAAATTGGGCTTTTAACCCCTTGAATGCTAGAGAGGTCTCAAATGCATTGCTTTGCATTCACGGGGTTAAAAATCATTAATCAAGTGCATGGAAATTTTTGGAATGTTTTATTTGTCCCTTACAGCGCTGTTGGTTTACTCCAGGAGAACTCCATTTTGCATTTATAAGTATGGGCCATAGGCTCTTTTCCTCTGAAATTCCAGCTTGAATCATCTGTGCAGCCCTAATCAGTATCCCTTTAAATGTCCTGTAAATCTCATCTCATTAGTGGAATGTATCGACCAATAGCACAGTCAATATGTTACAGTATTAATGGTTATTTTATTTATATCATTACAATAATCCCATGTTCTCTGTTTACAGCTGTCCTTGTTGTCTCCTCAGCTTCACGTGGAGTGTTTAGACAGGAGGATTAGAGTAATGGATGTGCTTTGTTATTGGGATAGGACCAGAACTACCAGGAAGAACATAACCAAAGTTAAAGCACAGGCTGTCAGAGACAGGCTTGATCCTTATTCCCACTGTAGCCCTGTGAAATATATGTCTCTGGTTCTGGGGAATTATAGTCCGGAATGTTACCCCATCCCTTTAGTACTGAACACTTAGGAATACTGTATGGGATGTATCTTCTAAAGAAAAGTAGAGTGGTTCCAGGGCAAACCAATTGCACTATGGGGGGTGCACATCTCAAAAATTCCCATTGATTGAAATGGGGATTATAAACCCTTGGGCACTGGAAAGCTATCAAAAAGATTGTAAAGCAATGCGTTGGAGACACCTCTAGCATTCAAAGGGTTAACCCTCTGAGTGCCACCAAGTGAACAGTCCTGTCATCTCAAGACACGTTTAGTTTGTTTTACAGAGAAATACAATCAGTCTAGTCGCTAGTAGTTTTTACTTCTCTCTAAAATCAAATAAACTTCTCTTAAAGGGATAGTAATACCTAAAATGTAAAAAAAAAAGTTGTAGGGTTTATCCCCCTGTGTAAAACAAGAGTACTCCCACTGCTGAGAGGTATTTCATTCAAAAGTTATTACAGTTCAAAGTTGATTTTTTAGGTGCAGTATCACAGTGGCCAGAAATTGTACAGTGGTACTGTTGTTACACTATCCTATGAACAGCTCTGGTCCGTAGGCCATAAATCTCCATAGGATGGTGTAGCAACAGCGCCACTGTACAGTTTCAGGCCACTGTGATATTGCACCTAAAAAAAATCAACTTTGAGCTGTAATAACTTTTGAATGAAACACCTCTCAGCAGTGAGATTATTCTTGTTTTACTTAGGGGGATAAACCCTACAACATATTTTTTTTTACATTTTTAAGTATTACTTTCCCTTTAAGAGAAGTTTAGTTGATTGTAGAGAGAAGTAAAAACTACTAGCAACTAGACTGATTGTATTTCTCTATAAAACACCTCTCAGCAGTGAGTGTACCCTTTTGTACTTGGGGGATAAACACTACAATATATATTTCTTTACATATTAAGTATTACTATCCCTTTAAGGAGAAAGGAAGAATTATGTTCTTATTTCCTCTGTGCCCATTTCATACACATAGTCTGACGGTGGGTACAGGGGAATGGCACCCTAAAAGACCCACACGCTTTCACAGCCCACTGCTTGGAACATGCATAACAAAGGGTCCACTTAACCCTTTGAGTGCTTTCCTGGCACTCAAAGGTTAAACATGACAAACACTTTATAGATAGCAGTATAGCAGTTGCAGGGCCCACTTAAGCACCTATAAATGGCAGATTTAGCTTCTGTGCCACTTTCAGATACCCCCTCATTGTAAATGACATAGGGTTATTATTTAGTTTTACCATAGTTAACACTTGACTATCCCTCTCTCTCTCTCTATATATATATATATATATATAATATAAGCATATAAGAAGCTAGATAGAAAGAAAGATCCATTACTGATGACAGATCAATGTAATGGGTCCCTGTGAAGTTGGTTTATGCAGTTCTGCAGTGAGATTCAGCAGGAGATTAATGACAGCCACAGCAGTATAGACATTAAAGTAAATGTGCTGGTGTTTTGAATACTTAGTTTCATTGTAAGTGAATCTAGCTTTGAATAACTGGCCATGCAGAGACACTAATGGCTCCATTAGTCCCCAGGCTGTCACCTATTGCTCCATGATTGCAGTTAAAAGAAGCCTTTGTAAATTAGCCGTGATAATACCTATAAACAAACAAACCTAGCCCCTGAGCCTGTGTTCAGCACCCAGCCTTGACTTTTTTCCCAGCCCAATGCCCTTCCTTTCTGGATCCTATTGCCTGGGACCAAGAGCACTCCTGCCTCCATACATTCCAGCGCCTGCACTTCCGGATTTACCCCCCCCCCCTGCCCTCCCCGGCAACAGATCGGTTTCATTTCAAGGTCCCGGCATCAAGTGGCATTAACCTTTTGAGTGCCAGAGAAGTATCCAACGCATTGCAACGCAATGCGTTGGATACCTCTCTGACACTCAAAGAGTTAACCTTTTCTTTTTATAACCCCACCTGGTAGAGGGTGATGTTCATTAAACAATTCACCTTTTGAATGCCAGCGAGGTGAGCAGCGCATTGGGATTAAATGGGATTAATTTGGATATTGGGGGTTACGTTGGATATTTATATCAATCTATACACTATGTAATACAACTCTATTAATTTATGGCTTTATTATATAATGGTGTCATACAGCGATAAGATCCCTGCATTGCTGTACACACGATCTAATGGTTTCCCTTTTGTATCGCCTGCAATATAACAAGTAACACATTGTAAGGCGTTAGGAAAGGGAATAATTACTAATGACCGTATTATAGAATGGCCAGGAAAAGTTATTTTACATATCATATAGTATTATACAGATCGTGACTGATAGCTTTGACACATTATATAATGAAGTTATCAAATAAGTGTTACTGCTGTTATATTGTGTATAAAAATTCTAACGATTGGACATTTCAATTAAGTACAATACACACTTTAATTTAGTTATTTTAGACACTAATTCTCAGTTCTTATGTTATGTACCTTGGTCTGCCAATGCACTTATGAATCAATCAATCTATCTATCTATCTATCTATCTATCTATCTATCTATCTATCTATCTATCCGTCTGTCTGTCTGTCTATCTATCTGTCTGTCTGTCTGTCTATCTATGTCGGTCTATCTATCTATCTATCTATCTATCTATCTATCTATCTATCTATCTATCTATGTCGGTCTGTCTCCGTTAATGTGTCTGACTTTCATTTTCATGGAAAACCACGCTCTCTTCGTACTAATTATACGTATCCAGGAACTCACACAATGAAAATATTAGTATTTTCTATCTGACTATATTAATTAATGGTGACAATGTTTCCTTCTACAAATTAAACAAAGCCAATATATACAAGTATTACAATCAATCTGGAAGCTTTGTGTTAGATACTGTATGGTGAATTCCGGAGGAAAAAAAAGATGACTATTTATTATCTCACCATAATGTACAAGTTTTACGAGGAAATATGTTTAGTGTTTTTCCTTTTCCATTTATAATTCCGGAAATCTTCACATTGTTGATGGGGTAACAAGCAGTTATGACAAATAATGGTGTTTATTTTAGAGCCATAAAGCAGTCTGCGGGCAGGGTGAGAGGTGCAGCTTTCAGGCTTCCAATAAAGGTTTTTGCCATGTAAATGTGTGTGCTGGGTGGGTCATCCTGACTGCTCCCTAGTGCAGGAGACCTGGGCCTGCTGCCTGCCCAGTCCATCTGCTCTTTTCTGCTGGGTTCCCACATAAATCATGGAAGCTGCATTCCCTGTAAAAGGAACATTTTTCATCTCTGGCTGGGGCAACTTTTGACAAGGAACGAGAAACAGAAGTTGGCTTAAGATAAACCATTAAACAAAAGCATTTACACAAGAACAGCTTTAAATATTCTAATAGTGTATATGTAAGGATTGCTGAGTACTGCCTTTCTGTCACCTGTGACCCCTGTAACTTACTCTGGGTCCAAACAGCCATAATGGACAGAAAACTCCAGACATCAGGAGGAGACGCACATGTTGAGGGCCCTGGAACATATGTACATAATGCTTGTACTTCCACTCCCTAGTTCAATTCTTCTTACACTCACTGGTTAGACTTCTCCCATCTCCCCATCACCATACCCAGCCACTGTGAGGCTGCTGGACTGAGATCTGTTCTCAATGGAAAACTAGAGTAATTCTGGGTCAAACCAACTTCACAACAGGGAAGAAATACACACGTCTCAAATCCCCATTCATTGAAACTGGGCTTTAATGAGCTGGATACTTCTACCTATTAACCCTTTGAGTGCCAAAGAGTTACCCAACTATTCTCAAAGCAATGCGTTAGATACCTCTTTGACACTCAAAGGGTTAAGGGCTAAAATCCCCATTTAAACGGATATTTTTATTTGCCCCCTATGGTGCAGTTGCTTTGACCCATAATTATTCCAGTTTACTTTGGGACATATGACCCTAAGAAAAACTAGATCAATTCTGGAGCAAACCAAATGCACCAAAGGGGAGAAATAAAACAAAAATCCAAATGACCATTGATTTAAAGATGCTTTTCTCTCTAGTATTCAAAGGCTTAAAATCCCATTTACCCTTTTCAGTTCCCGAGGGGTAACCAAAGCATTGCAAAACAAATTGCTGATTACCCTCTGGTACTGAAAGAGTTAAATCAGGGAGTAATGTGAATGATTGTATTTGTCTCCCTATGGAGCAATTTGTTTGACTCAGATCTGCACCATTTTTCTTTGCACATCTGACTGTATAAGGGAGTAATGTATTGAATTGTCTGACCAACGTTTCTCCTTCTTGAAACCTTCCTCAAGATTGCCAGTGCTATTTAACCCCCTGGATGCTAGAGATTTCCCCCCTGCCTTCAATGTGTTGGAAACATCTTTAGTATTATTTAAAGGGAAGTGTTAAGTTGTTAACCTCTTGATTTCTTATTTGCAACATCCTAAGAAATAAGAAAACATGTCTAAGTATTCTTAAGCATACACACTGACCTTTACAAGTTTGTATTGACTAGCTCCATTATGTGACCATTTGTTGACATAAGCTGTACCTCATTATTAGTCTGTATCAGGGGTAGCCATAAACAGTGCATGCTTTCTGGATATCCCTTAAAGGGATAGTAATGTTTCATAATAAATGCAGCTCTAATTAATCATCATATTATTTGGACTTTGGAGAGTGTTATTTCAATTCTGTCAGAGCTGTAGTTCAAGAGTAATTCAATGATAAAGTAACCCCTCCCTCCCTCCCCTTTTACTGATGTAACACTGCTCAGCCAGGTAGATTGCAGAGAGGGAAAAACCTGAAAAACTTGTCAAGGGGTGCAGGGCTTTCATTGTTCTCATAGGAAGAAGATTGTCCCCTTTTGTTATCTGTCTGGTCTAAGGACTGCATTCCACATGTGAGAAGAGATGGCTTACACTAGGTAAAAGGGATAGGAGAGGAAATTTTGCTTGTGAATATCTCTCAAACCATAAAGGTTTGAGAGATAAGACTTATATCGTTCTTCATCTTTTTTTAATGCCTACAAAATAAAATAAAGATAAAACGAAGTATTACTATCCCTTTAATAAGCACAGGTGTCCTAATTAACACTTTCCGTGCCAGAGGGGTACAGAAACAATTTGTTGAATCACTAATTAGTCCACCTTTGCTCCAAACGTGCACTGTTGGTAGCACAGGTTGTTTATGGTAGCACTGTTGTTTATGGTAATTGTGTTAACTCCTCATTACCTTCAAGGCTTTCTATCACTTGTCCCCACCTTATACTTCATCGTTGATATCCCGCCATATACCTGCACGTCCACTATGCACCACGCATGGTGGACGACGCTCTGCCCCTTTAACCACTATCGCTGTATCAAGACTGAAGGCTTTCTCCTTCGCTGCTCCCTACCACTGGAACTCCCTACCACCCACCATTCGCCAAGCCTCAACCCTCAACAACTTCAAATCAAAGTTAAAAGAGCACCTCTTAAATATAGTAACAGCGTAATATGGAAACAGTATCTCATATATCAAAAACTGCACTTCCTCCTCTACCAGCTCGTCTCTGTATGTCACCCATCCTATACTTAGATTGCAAGCTCTACGGGGCAGGGACCTTTTATCCTAATGTATACTCACCTGGTGTTCCCCTTATGATTGTCTATATAAGCACTTAATCACCACACTTATTGTGCCCCTTATATACTAAATGTTAACTGTAAAGTGCCAAGTACACTGGTTGGCACTATATAAATACAAATATACATATATACATACATACACTACAATAACACTCCTCCTCTACCCCACTGAATTCTGCAGGTCATGCTGTGCCCCACTGACTTGTATTACAGACATGTATAAACCAGCTTATAACTTACTGTCAGAATAATACAGTTGTAAGATAAGACGGTGGTTTTGTAGGATTTCTCCCTATTTAAATCAGGGAACATTTTGGAAATGTTTATTTTGTCCCTGTAGTGCAGCTGGTTTGTTCTCCAGAATTGCTCCGGTTATACTTAGCACATCAGACTCAAGGTGAGCAGGTCTTCAGTTAATTGTAGGATGTTTATGAAAATGTTATTATTTAGTTCTGCACACTAACCAGTACAACCATGCAGTGCCCTACTTTAACCTGTTGAATTCCAGAGGGGTTTTGAACACATCGCAAAGCGAAGTTACTGAAGCTGACTGAAGGGAAATCCGGTCTTATGATCATCGGGCAGCTCTGCAGCACAGCCTAGATTGCATTAATAAAAAAAAAATCTTTCACTAAAACGGTCTTCTACGTGTGCTTGCAAACCAAGCACACGTAGAAGACCATTTCAGTGAAAGATTTCTTTTTTATTAACCGATCTTGGCTGTGCTGCAGAGCCACCTGACGGTCGAACGACAGGCTTCCCTGCAGTCAGCTAGAATGCTGACTTCGGGGAAGGGGGAGGTAGAGGGCAACTTTAGGATCAATCATCTCTCAAACCATAAAGGTTTGAGAGATGACACTGGGGGCAATACATTTCTTTTTAATATGACTTTATTATAGGGATTAGTAATTATTAAGTATTACTATCGATTTAAACCAGTGTTTTTTTACAGTATCAGTGCCCTCTAATGGTCAAATTTTAATGGAGAGGAAAGTCAGTGACAAACAGTTCTCCAAAGAATGTGATAGAAACTGCTGAGTCACTTCCTGTCAGTTAGAACTATCAGGAAGTATATGCGCAGTAAATTAACTTCCTGATTATTTGAACAATTTTATCTTTTGAATAAAAGAACTGACGGCAATGGAAGTATCCTTGTTTTTCTCAGAAGGAAAAGATCTATAACATACAGGTGTTTATAATAAAAAAGTTTACTGCTCCTTTAATAAGGATTTGTTGTCATATGTTACCCACTCACATGTAGTCCAACATCATCTGGGGAACCATAGGTGACCCATTCATTTTCTACTGAGCAGACACTTTAACCCCTTGAGTGCCATAGAGATATCCAGCACATTTTAATTTCTCTGGAATGGTACAGTTGGTTTGCTCTAGATTTGCACCTCTGAAACTTGATGATTAAGGCCCTAAGGATGGAATGCAGGAAGTGTGCACAATCACTATTTACAATGTACTTGTGATGGAAACATTTGTAATGCCAAAATGTTACTTAATTCCATATTTTTTAATTTATGTAGTAGCAAATGTGTGTTTTTTTGCGAATGCATTTAAAAAATGGAGTGGCTAAAAGTATCACCATTTTGTGAGTGGAGTAACGATTGCTCCTATTTCAGCAAGGCCGTTAGAACTCATTTTCATACATCTGACTAACCTTGCTATTAATTTAAGAGCATGTGCGATTCATGATCAAGGTGTTAATATGTTTCTTGCATTAAAACATGCGCAATCTCAGATAGCACATACATTTATGGCTTTCAAATAATACCTAATTCTCCACTCTCTTGCATTCTGTCCCAGTTCATTTCAAGTGTAGATGGCAAAGTGCAAGTTCTGCCTAGACTCATTTGTATCACAGTGAATGGTAATAGTGGCCCAGCACAGACACGTATTAACATAATGTGCCATATTGTGCCATTAACTAATAACGCTTAATTTCTCACACACTATTTATATTACAATCAAATAGCTAGCTGAACACATAGGCAGTCTTTAATTATCTTTATAATTAGTTAAATTTACCTTAAATGACAGGTCCATTTTTAGTTTTACCAGGGTGTGGATGTTTTCACATATATACATGTTAACCCATTGATTGCCAGAGGGGTACATAACACATTGCTTCGCAGTGCTTTGTGTACCCCTCTGAAACTCAAAGGGTTAATGTTGAAGTATACCTTTCATGGAACAGAAGGTTGTATTTTAGAAAGGAATTGATCATTGTGGCTCTAGAAGAGTGAACTTGCCCACCCTGAATTACCTCATTGCACATTTGCAGCTGTTAATTTATTGGTCAATATGTGTCTTTCTTGTGTGCACTTCCTGTGCTATTTTCATTTCTTATTTTTCCTATTTCATTATAGTATTTGGAACAGTCTATATATTCCATCTGTGACCCAGTTTGTACCTTTAGAACCACAAACAGACCAAATTTCTGAGCTCTTCTTTAAACCCTTGGATGCCAGAGAGGTCTCCAACATATTGCAAAACAATGCTTTGGAGAGCTCTCTAGCATTCAATGGGTTAAGAAATAAATATTTAATCAATTAGGCAAGGAATAATTAACAGATACAATTTAGGCCTTGTTCACACTAGAGATAATAGCACAGAAGTAATCACCGTGACTAGGGCATACACCCCCATTAGGTTATTCATGAAGGTGACTTCATCATGTGTGGATACATTCCTTGTCACGCTCAGAGTGCAGGGATGCCCAGCAGAGCTGATCTGCATGGAGATCAAGAGGTATGGTCCAGATCACTTAACACTGGTGACAGTAGAGGTTGCAATTTTCATTGCAACCTCCAATGAATGGCTGACCAATATGGAATCAGCAAATCATATATGGCTAATACCCACTGGGCAGAGTCCACTTTCCAGTTTGCTTTCAATTAAAATGGGGGCTCTGGACCCCATATCAATATTAAACACCTCTCCTTTAGTGCAGAGAAAGGTGTCTCAAACCCCTTCATATGGGCTTCTAATATGATGGCCCCAGACCCCATATTAATCTTTTGGAAATGGTGGCTTTGGACCACATATTCATTTTTCTACACATCCTCTACCTCAGGGAGGGCAGAGAAACGGGTCCCAGAACCCTTTTGCAGGCATTTTTTCAGGTTCATATGGGGACTACAGACCACATCATATTTTTTTCCTTGGTCTTCTATTTATTAATATGGGGGCACCAGACCCCATATTAAGGTTACTTCCGCTGCTTTAGGGAGGGCAGTGGAAGGGGTCTTGGATACCTTTCTTTGACATTTTTTTAAGTTGTTATGGGGCTTCCAGACCACATTATATATATACTAGTTGAAGAGCCCGTTACACGGGCCACAGTGCTACTGGCAGCTGGTCGCGGTGCAGTCATGCTCAGTAGAGCCTGCCCATGCCGCCACTGATACAGAGCAGGACGCTCCTTCGGAGCACCCCACTCTGTATCAGCTGCTGCGAGGGCAGTCTCTAGTGTGCATGATTTTGGCGTTACACACGTTTTAGCGAATTATTATATAGGATGGTAGTGTAAAAGCCTGTGTACACGGGCCAAGGTCCGGGTGATGTTTAAATTCTCGAATGCGTAAGAGGTAACCGACGCATTGCAAAGTATTGCATCCAATGGATTAACTCTTCTGAGTGCCCGTGAGGAAGCTCTCTGACACTCAAATGGTTAAAAGTTCAGCTAAAATAAATGAGAGTGTTGGGTGTTTTCTCCCTATGCTACTGTTGGTTTGCCCCATATTGCTCCACTTTACCTTAACCCCAATGATCTTCGCAGTAATGATATCCAGACTAAAACAATCAGTGTAATGTAGCTCTCTCCAAACGCTTAAAATAACGTGGGAATTTCCATCCTCATAAACACCTCCACCATAAAAACTCATTACACTGAATTCAGTGCTGCTTTCTCTTCCTAAAACCTTTAACCCTTTGTGTGCCAGAGAAGTATGTAACGCATTTCTTTGCAATGCGTTGCGTACCCCTCTGGCACTCAAAGGGTTAAGAGGCTGGTCCTGCTCTGCGTCCTGCAGCCAATGCAGTCATGCACTGTAGAGAATGCCCAAAAGCACAGAATGCTCGCAGCACAGAACTCCCAGCATTCTGTGCGTTTGGGCAGTCTCTACTGTGCATGACGGCTTCTGACAAACATCCTAGTGAATTATTATATAGGATTGTTTTTACCCATATTGGTTTAATCTATTGGCTTTTTTTTAGATATTATTTAATGCATCTGTGTATTTCATAGAATTTTATCTTAAAAATATTAGGTGAATGTACACTCTTTTTTTCAATTTGTTAGTGGGCAACAAAAGTGCCCTCATTTTAACTAACAAAGGTTTTTTGGGGTCCTAGGACACCAAGGGAGAGAGAGGAGGATAATGTTATGCCCCAAAAAATGTTTTGGCCTTATATTCATCAAATTATTTGTTTTTACCTCCATTGTGGGACATCTGGAACACACTGATTGCAATCTGGCAATGAAGGAGTTAATGACGGACCAGGGTAGGCTAGTGGTGGGTTTTGGGGTAGTGTACGTTTATTTTTGTGGGCAGTTAAACCCTGTAGATCCAGACAGTTTACAAAGTATTGCATAGCAATGCTCTGAAAGCTACCTGACCTTAGAGGGGTTCTGGGGGATTTGTATGTGTGGGGAGGGTGGCTCTGTGTACAAGTAGACACTGGAGACGCTGTGGTAGTTGCGGCCTTTTGATTCTGAACAGGCGTTTTTCCCAGGCTCTGCAGCTCTGACATGACAAGCCTGGGAAGGCCTGTCTGGCAGCAAAAGGGAGCATTACAAAGGCAATACTACTATGGCGGACCATTATCAGTGCTACTTTTTAGCATTTTTGTATGTATTCCAAATTGCAAAATTCTGTATACACAGCAGTCCTAATGGAATGGCAAGAGTAAGAAAAAGGCTAGATGAATTGTTTTCTCTGACTCTTTAGCCAGTCGAATTTTCGATGTGGCTGTCATGGAATCCATCCCAAAGTAATCATCTCCTCTCATCGCAATGCATTGAAAACCTATCTAGTATCCAAGGGGTTAAATATACTTCCTTTCCGTGTGTTTTATTGCCAGCTTTGACCAGTAAAGCTGGACAGTGCTGATAAAGACCAGTCCTTGTCAATAACGGCTGACTGTTGTATGCTATTTAGCTTATACATTTCTGTAAATCTCCATTCTTGTCATCACTTTAACTCTGTTAGAAAGCATTATGTGGGAAGTCCAGATATTCTCACTCACAAGTTATGCCTCCTACACATTTTATATTTAAAAATACTGAAGATTGTTTATATGCTTTGTACTTCAGATTATGACAGAATTAGAACAGAGATAGAGAAAGTCTCTTCACTTCCCCTGGATGATGATTGCAATTGCTAAAAATAAAAAAAATGAAAAATTAAAAAGGGGGTCTTATGTTTAATATATTTTGCTTCAAGCTGGCACTGTAAAAATGTTTTGCTTTTTCGTGTTGGCTAATCATTAACCTCTTCAGTGCAAGAGAGGTCTTCAACATATTACTTTCAGGTTAAAATAGCTACATTGTAAATTAGTTTGAAAAAAGACATAAGTTCATCAAGTTCCACCTCTGACAGTATACCCAAGAAAAAAGAATTATATAAGCCTTTGCTACTTCTAAATGGGCATTACTCTGTTTACCTGCTATTACACAGTATAACCCTGTATGTTTCCTTCTGCTATAAATTAATCCAATCTTTCCTTAAAGGGATAGTAATACTTCGTTTTAACTTTATTTTATTTTGTAGGCATTAAAAAGACATGAAGAATGATATAAGTCTTATCTCTCAAACCTTTATGGTTTATGAGATATTCACAAGCAAAGTTCCCCTCCCCGCCCCTTTTACCTAGTGTAAGCCATCTCTTCTCAGATGTGAGTCTGGTTGTATGACAGTACAGATAACAGAAGGGGACAATTTTCTTTGTATGAAAACAATGAAAGCCCTTCCCCCCTTGACAAGTTTTTCAGCTTTTTCCATTATCTTAATTGAAGATTGTCCCTCTCTGCAGTCTACCTGGGCATCTCCCTTCTGATCTGGTTGAACAGGGGGGGATACTTTGTTTGTGAATATCTCTTAAACCATAAAGGTTTCAGAGATAAGACTTATATCATTCTTCATGTTTTTGTAATGCCTACAAAATAAAATAAAGTTAAAATAAAGTATTACTATCCCTTTAAATGTATCCATTGTATCTGCCATTACCACATGCTTGGGCAAGGAATTCCACAATTTATCATATCTTACTGTAAAAAAACCTTCCTCTGCTGAATCTGAAACCGGTTTTCCTCTAATCTTAACCCTTTGAGTGCTTTGCAATGTGTTGCGTACCCCCTGGCACTCAAAGGGTTAATGGGTTACTTCTAATTATTTGTTCCTTGGAAAGAAAAGCCCACCAGAGAGATCCTTGTACTGACCTTGCATTATACAGTGGAACAAAATGTCCTTAGTCATCTTTTCTCTAGAGTAAATAAACCAAGTTTGTCTAGACATTCTTCATATTCAAGTCCTCCATTCCCTTAATTAACTGTGCTGCTCTTCTCTGTACTCTCTCCAATTCTAGAATATCCATTTTCAGAACAAGTTCACAAAACTGCACATCATATTCAAGCTGAGGTCTTACCAATGATTTGTGCAGTGGCAAAATAATGTTATCCACTGTTGTTTGTGCAATCTGCCGTTTTATTAAAATCAATCTGTAAAGAACAATCATCATTCTCTGAATTTATCCTACATCAGAGCTCAAAATTTCCACTCGCCACTAGCCAATGGCGAGTGAAAATTTAGGCCTGGCGAGTAGAAATTCAGTCCTGGTGGGTATGTTTTGGCTTGCAGTGGAGAGTAACTTTTCAGGTCTGGCTAGTAGCTAGTAGCCCTGCTAGTGTAGTGGCTAGTAGCCCTGCCCTACATAATTTAGAGTCATCTGCCAGTGCTGACATATTGCTTTTTATACCTATGTCCAGGTGTAGTGGACCAAGTACTGATCCCTGGTTCACTTTTAAATGGTCGCACACAAAAGAGCGTGCGACCACAAGACACAGTAACTATGTAGTCGTGCTAAAAATGGATTGTCATTTCGCTTAATGAAAGGTCGCATACCTATGACTACAACTCCCATCATGCTCACCCATATCCATGGTACAAATGGAGTCCTTCTAAAGTGCTATGAGCAGGCGAATCGGATAGGTTATCCTGCTGCCTAGGCTGCAACCCTCCGGCAGTCAAACTTAAAGGGATACTAATCCCTATAGTAAAGTCCTTTTAAAAATAAATGTATTGCCCCCAGTTTCATCTCTCAAACCTTTATGATTTGAGAGATGATCGCTACTAAAAACGGTCTTCTATGTGTGCTTACAAACCAAACACACGTAGAAGACCATTTCAGTGAAAGTTTTCTTTTTTATTAACGCGATCGCGGCTGTGCTGGAGAGCCACCTGAAAGTTGTACGACTTGCTTCCCTGCAGTCAGCTAGAATGCTGACTACGGGGAAGGGGGAGGGAGAGGGCAAATTTAGGAGCGATTATCTCTCAAACCATAAAGGTTTGAGAGATGACACTGCGGGCAATACATGTATATTTACCAGGACTTTAATATAGGGATTAGTAATACTTAAGTATTACTATCCCTTTAAAATGACATTGCATATGAAGCATTCTCTTAACGCTTTGAGTGCCAGAGGGGTACTCAACACATTCCTTGCAATGCATTGCGTACTCCTCTGGCACTCAAAGGGTTAATGGTTCTTTGCAGATATGGTAGGGACAATGAAGGAAGTGAGACGTTGTATTTAATTACTAAGTAACTGCTCTCGCCTTATAGCCCAAGCAACAAGCTATACGACTCTGCTAGTTCAATAACGGTCATTATCCTCAGCAGCCACCAGATGGCTAAGGCAAAGCAATGCATTCCGTACCACTCTGGCACTCAAATGGTTAAGAGTGCTCCTTTAGTGACACGAAGCCTACAATCATTAAAAGGAAAGCAGCAACACCTGTTATCTAAGCAGTCTACATCATCTGACAACAGAAAGAACTTACAGGGACTTCAGTAGTACCCGCTCACAGGTTGGTGGGGAACAGAGACACCTGCTCGTGTGAAAGGAATGGAGAGGGAACATAGGGCCGTATGTTCAAAGGGATAACAACAAAAAATTGTCGTATGAAAGACAAAAATAAGTCCTTGAATGCATGAACAACATATATTCTATAGAGTATACGACAAAAAACTAGTAATGTCCGTTGTGTACAACACAACTCCAGAATTGATGGGCAAAGGGGAGGGGCTAGGGCGTCGCTAAACTATTCTCCAGTGCCGTATAGAGGAAAACAAAAATTTATCGTAACTAACGACAAAAAAAGTCTTTCAAAAGACAAAATTTGTACGTTAAGAAAAAAGTGGAGGGAATGTGTTCTGAATGTGAGAATTTTTGTCTTTAATTAAGACATTTTTATCATTAGTTAAGACATTTTTAAAGACATTTTTGTTGTTAAGACTTTTTTAACCCCTTAAGGACCATTGACGTGGCAGGACCATCACGCTGGTCCGGCACTTAAGGACCAGTGACGGTCCTGGCACGTCACGTACTTTTACTCACCGCGCTCCTGTAGAAGCGTGGTGAGTAATACCGGGCACTGAAGTTGATAGCTCCAAGACTGGAGCGATCTCTTCCAGTGCCCCGTTTGACGTGCCGCCCCACGTGATCAGTCACGTAGGACGGCACGTCAAAGTTTCCTATGTGGTCCTTAAGGGACAGCATGCCCCGGGACCGCTGGTCCTTAAGGGGTTAAGACATTTTTGTCTTTAGTTAAGACATTTTTTGTCTTTACATACGACAATTTCAGTCAGGACAAACGACATATTTACAATCACAACCGACACTCTCTGAAAATATTAATGATCCTAACAACACTGTACTTTGAAAAGTCGTTACAAACGACAAAAGCTATTTCGCTACCTCTTTGAACATATGGCCCATAGCCGAGAGGAACATAAACCCGGCAAATACACAGATTGGATACCGGGATATATAACTACCTTCTCGCGCCCTTACAGTGAGTCCATAACCAAAAGGTGTTGAAGGAGTACTGCTTCCATCGAATTAACAACATACTGCTCACTTTCATCCGTTTAACCTTTGTATACTACATAGGAACTGGCTTCACATCATTTACTACTAATTACTCACTACAGACTTTTAGCTGCAATCTAATTATCTCTCTATTCTCAAATTTTGCACATTTTGAGTTTTCTTCGGACTTTTTATAGCTCAGATATATCTGGTATATTTGTATTTATTATATGTATAGTGTATTATTATTATTCATTGTCTTTTATATATATTTTTGTTTAGAATAAATACATTAGTCTATACATATCTTTGTGCCATTTATATTCATATTGATATTATTAGATCCAAGCGCTTATTTCCTGTTTTTTTGTGTTTTTCTGCTATATTATAGTGACTATTAGCTCCTAGGTCACAGTGAAATAGAGCAGCTGGATCTAATCTTACTTTTAAAAGTGTATAAATAGAGCGCCATTCATCACCATATACTTTTATCATTAACCCTTTGTTTGCAAGAGGGGTATGCTACGCATGCCATTCAAAGGGTTAAATTGGGTAATAATAACATCTACACCCCAGGACATACTTAAAAACAAGAGACAATCTCAATGTGTCCTTCCTGGTAAAATACTTTATTATTATTATTTCCTGGTAAAACACTTTCTAAATAAATAAAAGAACGTCAATGGGAATTTTTGAATTATGATTTGTCTTCTAGGGTTAAATTGGTTAATTCCAGACTTAACCCCATTCCTTTTAGTATATTGGCCTCATTCATTTCGAGGGATCTAAAGGAGACAGGGGTCAGGTCCCTGGTAGCCCATCCCTTTTTATCTCCTGTGTTCTTATTCGTTACATACTACTGTGTAGTGGATCTCAGGCCAAGGGCAGCTTGTGGAAATGTCAGACCTCAGTTGCTGCAGTACCTCTTTTGGAGGAGGGATGTCATTATTCACTATATATCTTGAACTCACACCTTATTATGGGGCGTGGATTCATGAACATAGCTGGGAACTCTCCGGTTTTGCCCCGGAGACTCTGGTTTTGAATCTGCATTACCGGGTTTCCGGGACACAGTCTGATTCTCCGGGGTGTGGGCAGTTTCTTAAGAAACTCTGCCCATTTGTGCTTCTTCCCTATCAGTTCCACCCACTCCCTGCCCACTTCCTCTCCTTCCCCAGCCTATTCAGCTACATTTTTTTCAAATTGGGAAGCCCTGCCACCAGTTGCTATTAAGCCCGCCCCCTTTTGACGCAAATTGCGTCATTTGTCTCTCTCAACAGCTCCACAGGCCTCCACCTGCAGGGAGGCCAGAAGAAAAAGTTCCTAGGTATGTTCATGAAGCAAAACTGTGAGTAGCGGACTGGCATGTACCATTCACATAGCCTGACCGTAGTATCAATGGTGACACTTCCTAAAGGAGAATTTAACTTTTCACATGGAAAACATGTTGTAGGAATATCCCTGCTGAATAAAGAAAGGGTACTCCCACTGCTGAGAGATATTGGTTGAAGTTGTGCTGTTAGTACAGCATGCTTGAGATGTTTAGGGTCAACTGATCAGAGCTGTCTATAGACTGCTGTAGCAACAGTGCCACTATAACATTTAAGGCCATGACAGTACTGCACTGAAACAAAATTTGTGCTGCAATAAATTTTAAATAAAATTTCACTCAGCAGTGGGGATACTCTTGTTTTACTCAGCAGGATATACCATGTAATATATATTTTCCATATTAAAGGGATAGTAATGTTTCATAATAAAAGCAGCTCTAATTAACCATCATAGTATTTGGACTTTGGAGAGTGTTATTTTAGTTCTGTCGGAGTTGTAGTACAAGAGTAATTCAATGACAAAGTATCCCCCTCCCGCCCCTTTTACTGATGTAACACTGCTCAGCCAGATCAGAAGGGAGGTGCCCAGGTAGACTGCAGAGATGGACAATCTTCAATTAAGATAAGGGAAAAACCTGAAAAGCTTGTCAAGGGGGGCAGGGATTTCATTGTTCTCATAGGAAGAAGATTGTCCCCTTCTGTTATCTGTCTGGTCTATGGACTGGATTCCACATCTGAGAAGAGATAGCTTACACTAGGTAAAAGGGGCGGGAGGAGAAACTTTGTTTGTGAATATCACTCAAACCATAAAAGTTTGAAAGATAAGACTTATATCGTTCTTCATGTTTTTTTAATGCCTACTAAATAAAATAAAGATAACACAAAGTATTAGTATCCCTTTAAGTAATATTATCCCTTTAAATCAGTATGCATTTTTATTACTCATACTGAGTCATTAGATTGCTCAAGAATTACTCATCTTTTGCTGTCTGTGTAAGTCCTACAGTGTATGAGCTCCATAGAATAACATAAGGATAGGAGATAATCTTCTCTCTGGAGTGTCGTCTCACACCATAGCGCAGGGTAGGGGAATGTAAGGACCTGTAGCTGTTGCTAGACTACACCTCCCATCGTTCCCTGTCAGCCAATGGCTTGCAGAAAATGACTGAACATGCTGTCTGGCAGCAGCGGGGGGCCTTACATTGCTCACATCCGCCTTAGGGCATTTGGTACAAAAGGGGATTAATTCTAGGGCAAACCAAGTGCACTATAGGAAAGAAATACAAATTCACCATATTCTAATTTGTTTAAATGGAGTTTCAACCGAAGAAACAACTAGGGGTAGAAAGGACTCCACCACATTGATCTGAAATTAGCTTTAGACCCCTCTAGATCCCCAGATGTGCAGTTATAATGATCTAGAATAGCACCTCTTTCTTTTCATTCAAAAGGCTTTTAGCACATCTACCTCCAGTTGTTGATGGGCTGCAACTCCCATCATCCTCAGCTGACCATTGGGTAGCAGAACATGATGGAAATTCCACTGAGTTACAGGCAGTGGTGAATTAGGTATCGATTGCTCATTTAGTTCTGGGGAGAACAAGGGAAGAATAGACTACACATATTTCAAAAGCCATATGCCAGGTTTACGAAGATCTATTCATTTAGCCCTCTAAGAGTTATAGAAATAATTTTAGGCCTTATCTATTGAAAAAAGTGGATCAATTCTCAGTCAAACTGACTGCACCATATGTTCCAATATATATTATTTGCATAGGTGTTGCCCATGTGAAAGAGGCCTTATTCACAAGACCCATTGCTTTTAAAGCACAAAAGACAACAATGTTAATGAAACAGTTTTTGAAGAACATTGCAGCATATACATGAAATAAAATCATAGACATGGCAAATACAATCTGTACCTGTGACCTAAAATGTATATTTTCCATGTCCTCTAAATGACCTTGAAATTACTTTTCCAGTTATTCATTCCAGCCCATGGAAAAGCATGTTCATTGTGTGTCCTGTCCGATTTTAGGGAAAGAATCAACACTGTGGAATTAAATACCAGTGAAAAGTGTGTGTGTCACTTCCTTAACCACTTACAAACCCTAGTCCATTCCAAGCAGGGAAAGAGCAGGAGTGACAGCAAGGTTTGATAAATGAATCTCCCCAAAAATGGCTGTGCATTGGCGATGTCGCTGGCCAGAGAACTAGTCTTATGTTTATAAAAAGGAAGGCACTGTTTCCTGAAGCTAACAAAATGCACATCTAAAATAGGCAGGGAAATACATCATTGGCGAGATCAGCAATGGGTGTGGATATCGGGAGCTAGGTCTAAGAGCCAAACTTTAGGTCAAGGTGCCTCTGACAAGACATTTTCTTTATGGGAAGTTTGCGTGACTGCATTTTGCTATTTCCCTGCTGTCCTCATAGTCGTAGCAGCTCAAGGTTCAGTGGAGGATGTGGACACATGGATATAGCTTACACTAACACAATGATTTCTGTTAAGTCTTAATAACCCTTAGATGTCCAAACTAAGGCCCTGGGGTCATTTATGGTGCTCAGCCATAGTCAATACAGTCCTTCCTGCAAATTCTTTTTAATTATACTCCTCGTGTGATTGTTAATAATTAGTCATTCATGTAATGCTTGGAACAAAAATGTGTTGCAAAATGTAACACTTTGAGTGCCTGTGAGGTGAGCAACGCATATCACAGCAATATGTTGTGCGCTAAGCCATGATAAAGAGATGATAAAGCAGATATGACTTCTCCAGTGACATCACTTCTCTAGTTCCTATGGTATTCTATGGAGTATATGCATTAAGATTTTTCCAGCTTTGGACATCTTAGTGCATTGGCTCCATAGACTAACATAGGAACTGGAGAAGTGATCTCACTGGACTGGAGAAATAATATCCACTTTATCACCTCTTTATCACTCCTTCTTGCATAACCCCCATTGTACCCTTTTGTGCAGCAATCAATTGTATAAAAGTGTCAGTCTGAACAACTCGTTCTAATTCAGTTTTTTCTAAAGGAACTCTGAACACGCTATCTGGAGTTTTCAGGGCACACCTACCATTTTATGGGCTATCTGTCAAAGATGTAACAAGTGGAACAAATAAATTGATGTATAGTAATTATTAGATCTCACAATCAGAATAACAAAAAATAAAATAATGTGAATGTAGTTCAAGAGGACAGTAACTGATTGATAAAGTACCCCCCTCCTGCCCCTTTATCAAGTGTAAGCCGCCTCCCCTCAGATGTGGAATCTGGTCTCTTGACAGGGCAGCTCACTGCAAGAAATAATCTTCTTACTGTGATCATAAGGAAAACTCTGCCCCCCTTGACAGGTTTTTCCTTATGGTCACTGAAGATTGTCTCTTGTTGTGATCCATCAGGACAGTCATTCAATTACTCTTGAACTACAGCTCTGACGGTATTGAAATAATACTCTCCACAGACCAAATACTAGGAAGATTAATTGGAGCTGCTTTTTTGTGAAACATTACTATCCCTTTAAGTGCAGAAGACACAATTTTGCTAGACTTTATGGAAAAAGTGGGCCATCCAAAGTGGATGTCGGTGGCACATCAAAAGTGTCACTGCACAGTGCTTGAAAACCTTTGTTATAAACTCACATTTTCTCATGAGTCACAGTTCATTTCTCAGCCTGGCCCTTGAGGAAAATGTTTGGACACCCCTGTTTAACTTCAGTGGGCTATTGTAATCTAGCTATTGAATTGTCATTAACCCCTTAAGGACCAGCGGTCCCAGGGTGTCTGGTCCTTTAAGGACCAGATAGGCGAGTTCGACTGATCACGTGGGGCGGCACGTCGAACGAAGGACTGAGAGAGATCGCTCCGGTCTTGGAGCGATCAACTTCAGTCCCCGTTATTACTACAAAAAGTATGTGACGTACCAGGACCATCACTGGTCCTTAAGTGCCGGACCAGCGTGACGGTCCGGGTACGTCACAGGACGCAAAGGGGTTAAAGGGATAGTAATACTTCAAATGGAAAAAAAATATGTTGTAGGGTTTATCCCCCTGAGTAAAACAAGGGTACTCCCACTGCTGAAAGGTATTCTATTCAAAACTTATTAATTTTCAAAGTTGAATTTTTTAGGTGCAATATCACAGTGGCCTGAAATTGTACAGTGGCGCTGTTGCTACACCATCCTATGGACAGCTCTGGTTCCAGGACCATAAATCTCCATAGGATGTTGTAGCAACAGCAGCACTGTACAATTTCATGCCACTGTGATATTGCACCTAAAACATTCAACTTTGAAAATTAATAACTTTTGAATGAAACACCTTTCAGCAGTGGGAGTACCCTTGTTTTACTCAGGGGGATAAACCCTACGACATACTTTTTTTTACATTTTAAGTATTACAATCCCTTTAACATTTCCCATTTATCAACTAGAGAATAGAAAGTTACGTCCGTGATGTGCGCCATGTTCCGGGGGCAGTTTATTGCATTGTGTAGACATTCATCACAAGCCTTTTATTCCACAAAACCTGACTTTGGGTTCCCATTTCTGTTTTTCAGCAAGGGAATATTCTAATCCTGTGGTCATATAGTTGAATAGAAGTGACACTCATCTTGGTACAAAATGTATTATTGCGACTGCTTTTCCCATAAACATCAAATGACTAAATGAAGGACTCTACTCAACTTAAAATAATTCAAAACTATGTATGTATTTTGGGGGCACGCAGGGGGGCTAGAGGGGGCACTAGGTCACCCTACACTTGCAACCCCCCTGAAAAAACATAGGGGCTGGTTGGGTTGGCCTTGGGGCACATTATGGCTTTGCCTCCCCCCTGAAAAAAATCCTGTGGATGCCCATGTTTGGGGGCTCTTTAACACAATTTCACCAGGCCCAAACAAGTTCTTAAAACTGATTTGCAATGCTCATAAATCAGATACTGGATTGACAATCTCATTAAAGTCACTGTCTAAAGCATTTGGAACTAGCCTCTTATGAAGAGAATGTGTAGATGGGTGGTTCAAATTTAAGATTTCCCAGTATATTATCAGTTCTGCTTTCCCATCCCAGTGTCCTTTCCTATCATTCTCTTTTTCTGTGTTTGATTTTGTAATTTATGTGTGACTTGTCGTACGCTAAAACTCTCTACATCTTTTGCTTCAAGTAACATTCACAAGTGTAAGGAAGACTTTCATGAGGAAACGCAGAAATTATTAGGACTAGATGCAGAAAGCAGGAGTAGCAGATCTGGGGAATACCATTGACACTATAGGGAACAAATATATATTTTCCATTTATTTAAATGGAGCTTTTAAACCCCTGAATTCTAGAGTGGTCTAGCTGGGGACTTCTCAAGAAATCAATGGCTTAAAAGCCCAATTTAAATCAGTGGTAATTTTGGAGAATTTTTATTTGTCTCGTTTGGTACAGATGGCTACCTTCCAAGCTGCTACACTTTTAGTTTCAGCAGATGGACCTTATATCACAGTATAAGGAACGAATAACAGAAGGTGCCCAATAGTGTAACACTGCAATAGTCACATAAAATATCAGCACTATGATATCATACTCTCAAGGGTAGTGGTCAGGAAGGCAATACTCCCGTTTATCCAACACAGAAAGCACACGGAGAGATTCTCCTGTCTCCATTCGGGATATCTGCAATACTGGATCAGAAACAAGGCAGCTCTTCCTCATAAATAAATGTAAAAATAATGTTTTAAAAAACTAATCACACAAGAGTATGACAATGCATAACAAAAAGCAGTACAGTGTGCACATTAAAAATGTAAGCCCTCCTATTTCATAGTGTTTTTCTCTGCCTAGTGTACTCATGTGCATGCTAGGCAGAGGAATATGCGCCTTCATAAATACCCAGTGGTATTTATGTACAATGACATGCACAGAGAGGAGATAAACAATGTGAGGGGTAAGCTGCTCTCCCCACATTACTGTATAAAATAGAATTAAAGGAACATTATTGAAAAAATAACATACAGCAGAATATAATGTAACACTCATGGATATGTGTGTCAATCTTTTTATACCATGATAGAAATTCAGATATATAAGATTTTGCATACTATTTTTTCCCATCAGACTGGGAAATTTAATTTTCATAGTTGTCTTCTGTTCAACTGTTGGACCTCCAATTGTTTGGGACTATGATTCCCATCAACACCAACTAGCCAACTAGCCAACAGAAGGTTTGACAATTGATAACTCCTGTAGAATAGTCTCCTGCCTAGGAAGTGATAAGGATAACTATATATTCCTTTTCCCAGCCTGCTGAAACACAGCACCAGCAATATCACATATATGAAGTTTTACCAACTATGTAAACCTTTACCTACATATTTTTAGAATGACACAGTGTGCGTTTTAATTTATTTTTATTAATTTTTTTTTTTCAGTAAACAAACGTGAAAAGTGTAAGCAATAATACGGTTCATATGATAGTACTAGTTTTAAAGCCCGTGTACACAGGCCACAGTGCCACACAGCAACCTCAGCTGGTGGCCGGTGTAACGGACCACAGGATGTTACTTGGGGGCTCTTTTAGGAGCCATGCAAAACCCCTAAAAAGAAACTTTACATAGGAAAGTAGGCAGATTCCTGATTGGACAAAGCCCTGGGTGACAAGTTAAAGGTTCCCCATAGAGTTAACATGGGGGAATGTAGGCGGCCCAGGGATTGGTCGGTCAGCTTCCCGCCCACAGGGTCTGATTGGCAAAAGACTGTGTGACACCAAGAGTAAGGATTGGCTACAGGTTTATCAGCTCCGGATTGGCCAGGGGTTGAAGTGGAATATTCAAAGATGCTTCAAGCCTGCCGGCATTGTGTGAAATGTTGTGTATTCCAGCCCCTCATCTTTGTTTCATTGTCTGTCCCCAGTCCAAGCCCATTGTATAGTAATTCAATCATGTCTGGCCCTTGGTATCATGTCCCCACTGAATGTTTACCCTTATTGTACTCTTTGTTGAACCTTGTGAGTTAACCTGGTTATGTGTGTATAAAACAAGCTGTTCTGCCACAATAAACTTGAGTTCGTTTTGGAACAAGAAGGTGTCCCGAGCTGTTATTCCTGGTTGGTCTAAAGAGTCCCCTTGACTCCCAGCCAAGACATTCACATTTCCAGATTATTTTTCTGAGATCCATTCGTCCATCTTGCTGCGCCGGAAAGGCTACTCCTTTGTAGCCATATCCAAGAGTGGGAGACCCTGGAGCGATGGCGAAGGACAACCCGGCGATCTTAGCTTCCGTTACAGCCCGAGCCTCTCTTCTCACTGGCAGCGCTGCAGTCATGTGCAGTAAAGGCTGCCCGAATGTGCCGCGGGTGAAACAGAGCGGGACGCGCCGAATTCAGACTCCGGTCTGAATTCGGAGCACCCCGCTCCGTATAAGCCATGGAGCGTTTGGGCAGTCTCTACTGTGCATGACGGCTTCTGACGAACATCCTAGTGAATTATAATATAGGATAATAACAGAACACTCTCTAAGACACAGGTGTCCTGTGTATTCTCATGAAAATAAAGAAGAAAGAAAGGAAAAAAGAAATATCAAGAGTACTGAAAAAAAGAAATGGGCAGGGGAGAGTAGGTAACGAGAAGAGGAAACAGTCTGGGGAACCATGTAAGGGTCACCAATGGGCGACAAGGTACAGTACATTGAGTGGTAAGTATTACATTATACATTTATAAGAAGGGAGCCACAACCTGACAAGAACCTACAGGGTTACCATCTTAGTAAATTTTTCTCATGTAAATTTGTCAAAATATTAGTATGTTCCTCATTACTAAAAATAGCAGAAAGGGCAATCTGAACTTGCTCCATGTTTAAAGCAGAACTACCACATTTAACAAAGATGGCCCCAAATAATTCTTCATCTGGCAACTAGCTGCTCAGTAGCTCTAGTCTCCAGAATTATTACCTGGCTAATGCAAATTATGCACTGCTCCGGGACTGACAGGCAACACAGAGCGCAGACATCTTTCCGTAGTGACGTGTGCACGCCTGCGTTGTCAGTCCCAGCAGGCTCTAGGAGGCGTTGCTAGGAGATGTTTGGCTCCAAAAGGGACTGACAGCACAGGATGTCTGAGCTCCATCCTGCCTGTCAGTCCCGGAGCAGTGGATAATTCACATTAACCAGGCAATAATTATGGCGACTAGCGGTACTGAGCAACTAGTTGTCAGATGAGGAATTATTTGGGGCCACCTTTGTTAAATGTGGTACTTCCGCTTTAACCCATTGAGTGCTAGAGGGATATTCAAAGCACTGCAAAGCAATGCGTTGGATACACCTCTGGCACTCAAAGAGTTAAGGTACAGTGCAACCAAGATCTGGCAATCACAATCTTAGTAACCAGAAAGATAAAAATCACAGCATGCTCTTTCATTGTTATTGTAACCAGACCTCCACTTTATAGGAACAGTAAATTTGTGGGGGGGTTTTTGCATCAAATAAATACATGTATTAGGGATTTTCTTGCTGAGTAGCACAAGTGTACTTCCATGGCTGGGAGATTTTTTTTTTAATTAAAAAAAATGATTTCTGAAACTTGATATTTTTTCATATTGCACTTTAAGAAATAGCTCCACCTGGTGTCCTGAAGGCAGTTTTTTGCACTTTAATGCACTCTATGAGGGAGCTTGAATCACTGACTATGGCTCTCCATAGAAAGTCATAGCAACAGCACCATCTGGTGTTCATAAAATAAAATTGCAGTTTCATCTTAAATTAAAAATATTTGAACTGTAATAACATTTGAATGAAAAATCTCCCAGCAGTGAGAGTAACTGTTTTAACCAGCAGGAAATTCCCTACAACGTATATTTTTCATTGAAAAAAAAGTTTCCTGCACCTTTAATGGAGGTCATTTATAAAAAGCACACTTTGCTGTGTTTCCAGGGCAGTCCTGCAGAATTAATTTTTTTATATGTGTCCTGAATTAGCCCTTTGAGTGCCAGAGGCATGAGCAACACATTGCACTGTACACCTCAATGGGATAAGCATTTGAAGACCAGAGGGGTGTGTAACATATTTGTAATGCATTGCACATACCTTTGGCCCTCAAAGGGTTGAAGGGGAGATATTATTGTTTCTTTTATATTGTCAGAAGACTTAAAAGGACCAGGCTACACATTATGTTATTTAGCTCTGACTAAATTCCTCCTCACTAGGAACAATTCATAACCTGCTCTTGAGATCAGTATCTACTGAACTGTGAAAGAGGCGGTGAAATGAACAAAACATTTCCCATGTTGAAGGGTTTCTATGTAGGAATGCGAAGGCCGTTCCAGAGAACGCAAGGTGATAATATGGCTGTCTGCTTGTATTGACTAGAGAGGCTACTTACAGCTTTAACCCCTTGAGTTCCAAAGGGGTGCCTACACATTGTGCAACAAAGCCTTGGATGTCCCTTTGGCACTGGAAGGTATAATCAATACTGATTTAAATACTTGTTCGGAATTCAAAGGGTTTAAACATTTTTTAATTGGACACGTCACTGGAACACATTTAAATTAAAAAGCTTGAAATGGACCACTCTATCACTTACAGGCTTAACTCATTGGGTGCCAGAGTGGTATCCAATGCATTGCAACGTACCTCTCTGGCACTCAAAGAGTTAAAAGATCTTTCAACCTAAGATACAAAAATTTAAAGAATATGAAAGACTCTTTAAATGTTGTGTTAGGAATTTATTTGAAATATGAATAGTTTGGGTGAAATTAACCTTTGTTATTTGGTAGAACACTGTGACACTTATGTTAATTAGTTTCTGTACAGGGCCAATAGCATCACAGACTGTGCTATGAATGAACCTAGACAAAGCTCTCACACAAGGGACACTTCTAATACTAATGGCGCAAGGAGCAATATGTATGGCCTAGAACAGAACTAATTATCATATTGTGCAGGGAATTAGCATGCAGTGCTATAACATGGCACCTAAACATAAAGGATTATTTCTCAATAATTATTAAATTAGAAAAAATAGGTAGTACATTACATAGGCATAATAAATTCTCTGAAAAACAGCATAAACTAGTCTTAGGTTGACAGGATCACTTTAACCCTGTAACCCTTTGAATGCCAGAGAGGCTTTGCAATGCATTGCGTACCCCTCTGGCACTCAAAGGGTTAAGGACCAGAGTGTTGCACAGTGCATTGTGACATAGAATTTGACAGGAGATAAGAACCATTAGGCCCATCTAGTCTGCCCATTTTTCCTACTGTAAAAAACCTCAAACTTACTTTGTCCTGGGTTTTGTCTTATGTTTAGGGTAGACTTATGCCTCTCCCACGTATGCTTACATTCCCTCACTGTATTAACCTCTACCACTTCCGTTGGAATGAATACGTTGTACACCCCTGTGACCCTCAAGAGGGTAAGCAAGACTGAATTTGGCATTCAGTAGATTAAACTTTAACCCTCTGAGTGCCAGAGTGGTATGCAATGCATTGCTTTGCAAAGCGTTGCATACCTCTCTGGCACTCAAAGGGTTAAGGCTATGTTCATTTGGGCACATTGAACCCAGTAGCAATGCAGCCATGTTACGATTTCCTGTTCTAATTACTTGTGCTGTTCTACATTCCCTGGTGACCCTGTCTCTGAAGGGATATGGCTGATTGTCAACTCATGGCTGTACCAGCCTTAGATGATTGGCCAAAGCCCATGTGAGTTGGCCATGTTTTTGAGGGTTTAGATGAGAACTGCAATGTCCATTGTTGTCTGTGTGACACTGTGTCTTACGTACAAAAGAAAATGAGGACATTTCTGGGGCAAACCAATTGCATCACGGGGGGATAAATTCCCATTGATTTTAACCCTTGGTGAAGAGGGAATTTTTACACTAGTGTCAAGACCAGTTTTGGCCTTTTTAGTATACCTTTGTTCAACCATATTTCTCCTCTAATTCTTAGTACACCCACACAAATTATATCGTTTTTTAAGCGTAAGTAGTGCTGTTTTTTCATACCACATTTATATGTATAACCTACCATTATTTTGATAATAATATCAAAAAGAAAAGAAAAAAGAAAAAACAACATTTTTACAGGTTTTCCTGTGATAATATGTGTTAAATTAGTTAATTTTTAACAGGGATTGGATAAACGGTATGAACATTCTTTGCAGAGGAGGACTATCCCTTTGAGATGAAAATCTCTCTGTCCCTCTTTCCCTTCCTGGTATTCCTCTTTTTTAGGAGATCATACTGTATGGTATGCAGGCACGTGCACACACAGACACCAAGGGGGGCGTGAGTACCTGCCCTTTTTGTCCAAAGTGCCCCCGTGCCCTTTTAACAAAAAAAAATTTAAAAAAAGTTGTCTCGCCGCCCGCACTAACCCCCCCACCGCCCAGTCAGGTCTGTGCCTCCTTCAGGACAAACCTGTAAATGCTGCGCTCCCTCGTCGGCTCTTTAGTATTATAGAGCGCTGGGAGATGACATCATCTCCCAGCGCTCTGCATGAAGAGAAGACCGTGCGGGAGCTCCAGCAGCTACAGGTCTGTGCCAAAGGAGGCACATACAGACCTCTCCTGCTGCTGGACCGCCAGGGAAGAGGTAGGAAACAGACACTGGGGGGCAATGTGGAAATTATGGGGCAATATGGATCTGATGGGAGGCAAGATGGAGATGATGGCAATGTAGAGATGATGGGACAATGCATGTGAGGGTAAGTTGGAGCTGATGGCAATATGGAGCTGATGGGGGGCAATATGGAGATGAAGGGGGCAATGTGTGGGTAAGTTGGAGCTGATGGGGCAATATGGAGCTGATGGGGGCAATGTGAGGTTAAGTTGGAGCTGATGGGGGCAATATGGAGATGATGGGGGCAATGTGGAGCTTATGGGGCAATATGGAACTGACAGGGGACAATGTAAGGGCAATATGGAGATGATGAGGGGCAATGTGGAGATTAGGAGTATTGTGGAGGTGTCCAATGGAGATGGCCAATTGGGGGGGGGTGCTTAAGACTTCTGTGCCTACAGGCTCCTGAGATGTAAATTCTTTTCTTTTTTTTTTAAATATGTATTTTTAATAAATAATTATGAGAAGTGCCCTTTTTTACATTTGAGCCCCTGCCCCTCAAAATGTCTGTGCACGTCCATGATGGTATGTATGTAAGTGTATCACATTGCTCCACAGTAATACAACTCACATTAAGTTTGTTTAAAATTCCGTATATGTGTTTATAAATTAGTCAGTGACAATAAAACACTTTTGTCTTGCTCTAAATTATTTATTCAGTAACACAAAGAGGTGGCAGTTAGGTCATCAAGTGCCCAACTCTGCTCTACCTCTAGTTTTGTCCCCAGCACCATCAATTAAAATCAAAGTGCCCCCCTCTTTGGCCATTTTACCTATTGGGAGTTCTGTTCTGCTTTTCTCTTCCTCACAATCACATTGAGGCGGAGAGAGGCAGAGAACAGTAACAGAGGCAAGGTATAGTTACATTGCCTTTGTCATGAGGTCCCATTGGCACATGTGATTGCTGTAGCAGTGATCACATGTGCGCAGCAACTGGGGAAAGGCTGAAACTGACTGCTCAGGGCATGATCACATGCAAGGATCATCATCCATCTTCCTGTGACAGTCTTGGCATGTCATCCGGCATTCATGGGTTAATGGGACTCTTGGTTCACTTTTAAAGTGTTACATACAAAACAGTGTGCGACTACACTGTGCATTAAGCATGTCGCAATGATTAAAAGTAGATTGGGAGTCAGAGACGCTCAACTAGGAACGAGCCTGCAATACAAATTAGCAAACAGCAAACCCCAGAAGTACGTTTCGGCCTCGTTGGGCCTCGTCAGTGAGGTGAGGCTGATCTCTCTAAGCACTGTGAGCAAGGGGTCCAAAGCTGGATTCCCCTATTACCCTTGGGGTGACTAATCCCAAGGATAATTTGCTTTTGTAGATTGGAAGTCAGAGACGCTCAACTGGGAATGAGCCTGCAATACAAATTTGCAGGCTCTGTAGGAATGGTGTCCTACCCAGGGTGCAGTCTCTTTTACCCCACTAGTGTCTTTCACAGAGAGGAAATATCCTAAAGCATATCATATTGGTCCTGCCATTACAGCAGTCCAACCACGAAATGCCAGGCAATTCCTCTCTGAACAAGAGAAACAGCCAACCCCAGACTTAAGTTACGGCCTTGTTGGGCCTTGTCAGTGAGGTGAAGCTGCTCTCTCTAAGCACTGTGAGCAATGATTAAAAGGGCGACATGAGAATCTCGCCCTGCATCAAAGCACAAGATTCTCATGTCACAGCATGAAACGTCGCCTTCAATGTATGAAAGAAAAAAAAATTATGACTTGTTTCATTCAGTCAAAGAAATTGAAAAATTAAGGAATTTGGAAACGCAGCCTGTTTTAGTTACTTATACATCAAGAGGTTCCAGCCATTCCATTTCAGTGTCCTCGGCCCAAACAAACTAATGGCCAATTTAAAAAGCAACAAAAAAATTATTACTTTAGGTAAAAGCAGGACGAGCAATATGTTGCACTACAACTCCCATCATCCTTACTCATCTGGTGGCTGCTGAGAATGATATTATCATACCTCCCAACATTTCAAATGGCCAAAGAGGGACACTTTTGTTTTAGAGGGTGTTACAGGGGGAGTGGCTGGTAGACAGGGTATTATCAAGAATTTATAGGTGATTTCATGACTTACTGACACCTCTTTGTGTAACTTAAGAAATGATCTAGAGCAACACCAAAGTATTTAATTTATACAGACTAATTTATAAACATATGTAATGACGTTTAAACAAACATTAATGTGGGTTTTATGGCTGTAGAATAATATGATACACTTATATATATACACCACACAGACTGATCTCCTGAAAAGAGGGATGCCTGGGTGGGAAAGAGGACAGAGGGATTTGGGTCTCAAAGAGGAGCTGTCCCTCCTAAAGAGGGACACTTGGGAGGTATGTATTATTATATTTTCTGTCATGGATGATTCTTTTTGGAGTGATAACCGGATCCCAATGTTGTTGAGGTCTGCCCCGGGCTCTCTCTCTCTCTCTTTCTCTGTATGCTCCGCTCCACCCTGTCATTCCAGTTATCGCTCCAAAAAGAATCATCTATGACAGAAAATATAATATCATCCTTGGCGGCCACCAGATGGGTAGGGATGATGGGAGTTGTAATGCAATACGTTGCTGGTCCTGCTTCTGTTTTTACCTAAAGTAATGACTTTTTTGTTGCTTTTTAAATTGGCCATTAGTTTGTTTGGGCCAAGGACACTGAAATGGAATGGCTGGAGCCTCTTGATGTATAAGTAACTAAAACAGGCTGCATTTCCAAATACCTTTATTTTTCAATTTCTTTGACTGAATGAAACAAGTCATAATTTTTTTTTCTTTCATACATTGAAGGCGACGTTTCATGCCGCGACATGAGAATCTCCTGCTGTGATGCAGGGCGAGATTCTCATGTGTCCCTTTTAATCATGGCGACATGCTTAATGCACCGTGTAGTCGCACGCTGTTTTGAGTGCAACATTTTAAAAGGATACCGGGACACTTTACCCCTTGAACGCTAGAAGGGTCTCCAGCACATTGCTAAGCAATGTTATGGTGACCACGCTACCACTCATGGATTAACCCTTTGAGCACCAATGCATTCAGTACCTCTCTGGCACTCAAAGGGTTAAAAATCCCATTAAAGTAAATGGGGATTTTACAAATGTGTATTTGTTCCCTTTGTTGCAGTTGGTTTGCCCCCAAAATCCTCCAGTTTTCTTTTGAACACAGGACTCTAAATGAATCTAAACAAAACTCTAATCCTTCAGAGACATCTCCAGCGCAATTCAAAGACATCACTAGAATCCAATGGCTTAAAAATTAAATAAAGAAATGTTTTTATCTTATTGGGTTCCTTTGACTGGGTTTATTTTATTATTTTATTTTGTTTATATGTGCCTTCAAAAAATCCTTACCCCATCTATGATTCGTGGTTTATGATTTATGGGGTTTTAATTGTTATGAGTTATGGCTTAAAGCTTCCCCTAATACAATAATGATTGACACAGTCTATGTATATCTAAGTACCTCCCATACTTTCCACTGAGATGGGAGGTCTATGGGAAGACCATTCTTATTGGTTAATAAACTATATGAAGCATGCTCAATTCACTTACTGATAGAAAAGGGATCTGCTCTTGTCATCATTCACATAAAGCTTAGTGCCAAGACATACAAAGATGAGGTTGGGTGCACTGCAATGTATAATGCATACCAGGGGGTTACCCAGTCCCCTGCTGGTACGCTGATCTAAAAATGCAGACACAGGACACCCCTAGCATACCTTATGTATGGCATATTATGGTATTATTAATATAATCTTTTCTTTATAAAGCACCAACTTATTCTGCATCGCTGAACGATAGGAAATAGATATATTGGGACTTATGTATAAAAATAAACTGGAACTTTTTTGAGTAAACCCATTGCACTGGGGAGGAGACAAATTCCCATTGATATAAATGGGGCTGTTAACATGGACCTGTCACGTTAAAATAAGTTTATTTAATTGTAAAGATAATAAAAAACTGTCTATATGTTATGTTAGCCATTTGTTTGTAATAGAAATAGTTTTTGAGAAATTAACCTTTATTAGTTGGTGGCACAGCGAGGCACTGGGGCTGATGTACTAAGTAATAGTGGGGCAATTCTAGGGCAGACCAACTGCAACACAGTGAACAAATAAAAATACACAATTATTTAACTGGGACTTTTAACCCCTTGAATGCTTGATATGTCTGGAGACCTCTCTAGCAATGAAATGGTTAAAAACCTTGTATGCAATTATATTCTATAGCGCAATTGGTTTGCTCCATAATTGCACCACTTTACTTAGTATATTAGCCCCGCTGAGCTATGAATGAATCCAGGCAGAGCCCACAGTGTTTGGGATCTCAGATTTCATATATTTACATCCAAGTGTTTACTGTTTATGGGAAGTTGCGTCATTTTGGTGAAGCCTGGAATGCACAATCATTCCGAGATGATAAAATTCATAAACACTTAAAGGGATACACATCTTCTTTGGCTACAAAAATAAGAAAACAATACAAAGGTTTATAAGGTAGGTTAAAGCCATTAATGTGTGTTGATGCCCCTGACGTAGTAATATTAGGCTTATTGATTTTGCATATATTGTATGCACAATGCACATTTGATTTTCTGTTATATCTACTGTATTTTTAAACATGCATTACATATTTTTAAGTGCATATTCTGCCCTTAATATGTCTGAACAGCAGTATGTTGACTAACTTCAACACTGCATTTCCAATATATAATTTTCTAATAAGTTGGATATCCATCTAAAATAAGTGTTAAAAGCCTAGATATTTAGGGCTGTTCTATCATCCACATCAACTTCTTGAACAAAAGAGGAAAATCATGGATATTACCAAGGAGAAGGACCGAGATCTTCAAACTGGGGGCTATCCAGTGAATGTGGTCATTCTCAGAGGCTGATTTATGCCTCAGAAAGATATGAGTAGTACTGTGTGACAAGGCAATACAGCATGGTGGTGCAGTTTGATTAACTCTCTGCATTTAGAACGTATGCTCCATTCTTTTGCATTTTTTTTTTACATATACATAGGAGGCTTTTTTTTTGTAATTTTAAAGTTTATTGAGAAAAGAATGCAATATGGTTTACATATAGGCAAAGAAAGAAAAAAATAACAGTTGTATCAATCAAACTGAAGCATATCATAAAACAAATACAGAAAAGAAATAAAATTCATCCTAGCCGCCGACAGCATGAAATGGAGCAGAGGGAATTTGCCAGGTTTCAACAGCTCATGATAGGAAAAAAACCATAACAGAGGATCAACCAGGACCTGGTAACCTAGCACTTGAGTCATTATATCACAGAGTTGGGACCAATATGTTTGAATCTGACCACAATCCCACCACTTATGTGTCAAGGAACCTCCAGAACCGTCACACCTCCAGCACGTATCCTGTCAATCCGAAAACATCACTGCCATTCGTTTCGGGGATAAATACCACCTCGATAGGAGTTTAAAATGGCTCTCCTGTGTTGGAGTGTCTCTGGGAAGGTGAACAGACAAGAGAAAGATAGCCGTCCACACCTGCGAATCCAGCAGTCTGTCATCGCGGAGTTCTGCGCTCCAGGCCTTCGTGTACGGCGGAAGCCGAGAGCAATTCTCAACATTTTGCAAGCGATATATTTTTGACAGAGACTTGACCCTATTCGTGGGAGCAAAAAGAAAATCTTCTAGAGACGTCAATGGTCTAGTCGGATCGACGAGTCTAAGTAAATGTAGTAAATAATGGTGTACATGTCTGTACCTCCAGTGTTCCGAGGCAGGGAGGCCGTAAGTAGTCTGTAGGGTAGAGAAGCCTATCAGCCGAAGGTTACTGACGAGCATCCGAATGGAATGCACTCCAGCCATTTACATAGGAGGCTTTTACACACACACAGAGGTCTAAATTGAAATGGCAACAAGTCAAGATTTGATAACTTTCTGTATACAGTTTTCCTTTGTTCAACAAAAACTGGACACATAAATTTGTTAATTGTCTTTTAAAGTCATATCAGTAAGAACCTGTGACATTTAGCAATATATATAATTTGTGGATACCGTCTGTTAAACACTTCTGTTTTAACACTTCTACTGTGTTTGTGTTTAGCTGTATTTTTCCTCTTACTCATTTAATGTACCAACATACATTATATACTGTTTTTCTTGCCATAAGATGGGCTTTCTAAAGATACCATTATTTTCATCAAATTTCCTGTAAAACAAAATATTATGAAACAAATGTAACAAATGCACTTTTTTTTTTACTTTGGCACTAAAAATCTTTTACACATCTACAAACCTGCTAAATAGATTATAATATTTGTCTTGATTTTAGAAATACCCAATGTTGACATGTTTTTATAATGTTTTTGTCAAGTTAAATGGCAATAACTAAAAGTAGCAAAAATTGAGATGTTCCAAAACTTTTGGCCACTAGTGCATATGTCAAAAAATTCTCAGTTGGACAACATCCACTCTTTCATTAATATACAAAGGCAGACAGTTCACCTAACTAGCTTTACACTTCTATTTACTACCATACCTCCCAACATTTCAAATTACTAAAGAGGGACACGTGTATTTTAGGGTTGTTGCTGTGGGTGTGGCTGGTGGGTGAGGCATTACAGATAATTTTTAGGCTATTTTATGACCTACTGACACCTCCTTATGTAATCTAATTACTTATAACAAGACCAAAGTATTCTATTTACACAGAATAAATTATAAACACACACACTGATGTTTATATAAACAGTAATGTGAGTTTTATTGCTGTAGAGCAATGTGATACACTTCTGAACTCCTAAAAAGAGGGACATCAGGGTGGAAAAGAGGGACAGGGGGATTTGGTTCCAAAAGATGGACTGTCCCTCCTAAAGAGGGATACTTGGGATGTATGTACTACTAACACAAAAATGTTCCCCAAAACAATCTGATCAATAAGATACTTCAAGGTCATTTATAAAGTCCATCAGTTCCATAAAGTCCAAGTGATAAAAAGCCCAGTGTAATCTGATTTTGATAAATGATGAAAAGATGATTTGAGATATGCCAATGTGTCCTAAGTCAAAGCATAATCCCTTGAAGCCCAAAGATGGAGGCAGCAGGTAATATAGCTCAGCAACGCGTTTCAGGCCTCTCTGTCCTTATTCATGCTGCTCCAAAGAAAAATTGGAACAATTTTGGAGTAAACCAACTGCACCATAGGGCATAAATAAAAACACCCCCAAAACTACAACTGATTTAAATGGGACTCTTAACCCCCTGAATACTAGAGAGGTCTCCAATGCATTGTTAAGTGGAGACCTCTCTAGAATACAAGGGGTTAAAGCCCCATTGAATGCAATGGGACATTTTATTCGCCCCTGTGGTGCAGTTGTTTTGCTCCACATCTGATCCTCTTTTCCTCTGTGAATAAGGCCTGGTGTATTAACACACATAACAATATGTAGTATGTGGAAGCACACAACTACTGCAGGTAACTGCTCTTTCAGTAAGAGAATCTCACTGCTATTTATAATGACAGCAAGGAAAGCACTGAGATAAAAACTACACATTCGCTTGGGAATCACACATAAGACTGAGTTCACATAGGCATCTTTATTGCAAGATGCTGCAGCAGTGCAAGATTGCCATTGAAAATTATTGTCGCTGAAAAAGTCATCGATGTGACCTGCCCCATAGAACACTGATATCCATCCTGTGAAATCTGTTGTTGCAGCAGTCGCCAGTGTGAACCAGGCCAAAGAAGCATCCAAAGCAGAACTGGGATTGACATTTCTGTATCCCAAAAAAGCACTTCAGCAGCTGAGGCTCATAAGCTCTTCCAGCAGCTATATCTAAGGGTGATTCTCAATCAGGGTGCTGTGGCACTTAGGTGTGCCACAGACAGTGACTTAGGGTGTCCCTTGTTTTCTATAGACCTTAAAAAAATGTGAATGTTGAGGTCCAAATGTAATTGTACATTTTTTTATGCATAATATGTTTGGTTTTTGCTATTCTGATTGAAAGGCCTAAGAACAACTTGTTTGTACCCTTCATAACACCCTTAACAAATGAAAAAGTTAAGGGTGCCCCATAAAATCTAGAAGTGTAAGACTCCTTTTACCACCCCCACCCCTTCCTTTGTTAACCCTTTAAACTGTAAGCAACAATTAGCATGCCAGGATTGTCATGCAATTCAGTCCTTTAAGGTGACAGTCCTGGCATGTCATACATTACTGATCGCAGCTCACCTCAGGGTGATCATTGTGGGAAGGCTGTAACTGACCTTTCCAGGACCGGAGCAGTCAGTTTCAGCCTTTCTCCTGTGGCTCCGCACATGTGACCGCTCCCACAGAGATCAAATGTGCTGGTGGAACCACATGACAGTAGGCTGACCATACCTCACCTTTAAAAAGGGACACACATGAAAAATGCATACTACAGGGTTGCTTTGATTTTGGTGCACTCCTGAAATATGCCTATCTCCTATGTGTCCTTTTTTAAAGGTGAGGTATGGTCAGCCTACATGACAGGCAATGTATGTAAACATTCCGCCTGTCACTGTTCTCTGCATCTCTCCTCCACCAAATCATATGGCCGCAGACGGGGACTTTTAATTTAATTGGTGGTGCTGACAGCAGGACTAGAGGTACAGCAGGTATGGTAACTTGATGACCTAATGTCATATCTTTGTTTTATTGAAAAAATTAGTTAGAACAAGACCAAAGCATTTTATTTACACAGTATAATTTATAAAAACATATACTGAAATTTAACAAACATTAATATGAATGTTATTGCTATGGAGCAATGTGATACAATTATAGTCACACCACACAGTATGATCTCCTAAATGAGGGACATCTGGGAGGAAAAGAGGGATATAGGGATTTTCATCACGGAAGGACAGTACCCCCCTAAAAAGGGAAACAGGAGGTATGAACAAACGTTCATACTTTTTATTCTGTCCCTGTTAAAAATGATGTGCAATGCATTGTTTTGCAAAGCGTTGAACACCCCTCTGCTCCTCAATGGGTTAATCTGGATAGATAAACCTAATGTCCTGTATGAATCAGTTCTGTGGGGATTGGTTCCCCCCAAATACATTTTTAATTAGTGATACATATTAAGTCCATAAAGGCAGACAGGATACTATCAGTCTTTAGGACCCCAAACTCCTCCCACCAATGTTCCCTCTAATGTGAGCAAAGGTGAGTGAAGTAACAATGAAAGAGTTAACCCTCTGAGTGCCAGAGGGGTGCACAGCACAATGCTTTGCAAATCGTTGCTCACCCCTCTGACCCTAAAACGGTTGAAAGAGAAATTAAACCTGGTGGTGCATTTGTTATTCCAATACAGCCCTGAATAGACTTCAGTGGGAGTTTGGGTTTCTGGAGACCCACAATAAATAATCATGTCCACCCCATGTATATAATATCCAGTACTGATGAAATAATTGAATCCCAGGGCCATTCTGTATCAAAATTAAGGTAAGTGGGGAGTTTATTATTAAGTGTCAGTGATCCTTCATAGGAATAGTAATACCAACCACAAATGAACCCACATTTACATTCATCTGGGCAGAAAATCCTAATGTCCACTATGAATTAATTCTGTATTGGCTGGCTTGCCACAAGACACCTGTAATTGGTACTAGGTATTATTTCCATGGAGTCAAACATGTTTTTGCAGGACTCCTGGAAGCTAAACTTCTCTCACTGAAGGTGTAATAAAAAGACTCCAGTGGGAGGAGTTTGGAGTCCAGGAGTCATGCAACATAGACTCATGTCTGCTTCAGTGGACATGATATCCATTAGCATTTATACATTAATTTTGAAAAACCAACCCACACAGAATTGACCCATAGTGGCATTAGAATGATTTGCCCAGATGAAAGTACAGTTATCATGTAGCTCAGGGGGTTCCCAATAAGTAGATCTGCTCCTCTGGGTGCAGAACTACTGATGAACACACCAGGATCTCTCCAGATCTCTCCTGAAGACTCCGGTTTTCAGACTGAATTACTGGGTCTCCAGTGACAGGGGCTGATTCTCCGGAGGTGGTGAGTTTCGTCTCCTTCCCACTCTGTTCCTCCCACTTCCCTCCCACTTCTCCTCCTTCCCATCCTGTACTGCCCACTTCCCACCCACTCCCCACCCACTTTATGGATCAAACACTGTTAACCCTGCCCACCCGATTAAGCCCCACCATTGACATCCTCTCATCGCCAGCACATGATCCCTCACTTGAGGCTCAAAATGAGAAAGTTCCCAGTTATACTGATGAAGACAGCAGTGCACATTGTATTAGGTACCTAAACTTGTATTTTTAATGTGTGTGTGTAGACTACTTTTTGTAGACACATTATAGTTTATTGTGCGCTGCTAAATCTGTTAATGTACTGAGATTAGCACCCAGTGCTCTTCTCTTCAGAAAGGCTAATATATTCTCTCCGGCCCAATAACAGACAATAAATCTATACCACTTCTGAGACACCTATAAATAATGGGAGTGCTGGAGCCCTGGAAAAAGCAGAAATGATGAGATCACTCACAGAACATATATACATATTTAGGCATCCGTAGCCAAATAATTTCACATTGAGTACTAGCTATTTCAGTGTGTAAAACCCTAATAGTGTAATAAAAACATTGTGACTCTTTCCCTGTAAAAGCTGTCACCCCACTCCCGGATCTCATTGCAGAACAGCATGCTGCCAAATGCTTGTGTACAATAGAGAAATATCATTGCAACATGACATTTTCACTGTTTCCTGCATATAGACGTGGTCATATTCTGTGGTAATTGTGGCCATAAATGAAAATGTCTTTTATCTCCATGCAAGAATGAAGGCATTACTTAATTTGTTTGGGATAATGGTTTATAAGACATACAAACATCAAGTTATCACAAATTATAGAGAGAAAGAAAAGTCTTATTTTTTACTGTAAGGCCTCACACAATCTTCTGTTAACATTTCAATGTCAGTTTGCAAAAAAATTGGGTAAGCAACCAATTTTTTTTCTGCATGTTTGAGCTGAGTGAATCAAAAAATGACATATTGAGAGCTGAGATAATATCTTTGGGGCATGACAAGTAGAATAAGTACTTTGTGTGTGTGTGAATGGGGTTCTCATGCAATATTAAACAATTAACCATTTGAGTGCCAGAGGGGTGCATTCAAGGGGGTTAAAGACCAGAAAGGCGTGCAATACATTGCAAAGTAATATACTGAACACATCACTAGTCCTCAAAAGGTTAAAGAAACACTAACGCCTCCTAGCAACAAAACACTGCTTATCTTTATCTGGAGAGAAAATCTGGTTGTTTCTGAAAAAAAAAAAAAAAAACTTTAATTTGAACTTGATATGTCCATGGAAGCGGACATGATTTTTTCTTGTCAGACTTGAGGACACAGACTCCTCCCCCCGACAGCTTTCTAAGAAGACTAAAGTGGGAGGAGCTTGTTTTCCTGGAGCCTTGCAAAAGGATCATATTTGCCTCAATGTATATTATCATATCTACTACTAATTTAAAACTGAGTTTTGAGAAACAATCCACAAAGAACCGATTCAATCTCATACCTGGGAACTTCCAAATTCAGATGACCTTGAGATCTTTAAAATATTAACCAATGTATTTGCCCTCAATATAGATTCTCAGTGATAGGTCCCTGCTTGCTCTAGTCCAGAGATTATCCAACCAGTCCTTGAGGAACAATTAACATGCAGCAATTGAGAGGTCTCGGTACTGGAACACACACACAAGACAAGCAGGTCTTTATCCCCTGGTATAAATGACTTCCTGGTATAAATGGCACCAATCAGGGGCGGACTGACAGGACCCAGGGCCCCTCGTCCAAAAAGAGGTCTGGGCCCCCTGCAGAAACCTCCACATTGCCCCTTCATCTCCACAATGCCCCCTTCATCTCCTTCATCTCCACAATGCCCCTTCCACAATGCCCCCTTCATCTCCACAACGTCCCCTTCCACAATGCCCCCTTCATCTCCACAATGTCCCCTTCCATAATGCCCCCTTCATTTCCACATTGCCCCCATCTCCACAATGTCCCCTTCCACAATGCCCCCTTCATTTCCACATTGCCCACATGTCCACATTGCCCCCATCTCCACAATACCCCCTTCAACTCCACAATGCCCCTTCCACAATGCCCCCTTCATCTCCACAATGCCCCTTACACAATGCTCCCATCTCCACATTGCCCCCTTCATCTACTCAATGCCCCCTTCATCTCTACAATGCCCCTTCCACATTGCCTCTTCATCTCCACAATGCCCCCTTCATCTCCACAATGTCCCCTTCCACAAAGCCCCCTTCATCTCCACAATGTCCCCTTCCACAATGCCCCCTTCATCTCCACATTGCCCCCATCTCCACATTGCCCCCTTCATCTCCACAATGCCCCTTCCACAATGCCCTCTTTATCTCCACATTGCCCCTTCATCTCCACAATGCCCCTTCCACAATGCCCCCTTCACCTCCACAATGCCCCCTTCATCTCCACAATGCCCCTTCCACAATGCCCCCTTCATCTCCACAATGCCCCCTTCATCTCCACAATGCCCCTTCCACAATGCCCCCTTCATCTCCACAATGCCCCTTCCACAATGCCCCCATCTCCACATTGCCCCTTCATCTCCACAATGCCCCTTCCACAATGCCCCTTTCATCTCCACAATGCCCCCATCTCCACATTGCCCCTTCATCTCCACAATGCCCCCTTCATCTCCATAATGCCCCTTCCACAATGCCCCCTTTATCTCCACATTGCCCCTTCATCTCCACAATGCCCCCATCTCCACAATGCCCCCTTCATCTCCACAATGCCCCCATTTCCACATTGCCCCTTCATCTCCACAATGCCCCTTCCACAATGCCCCCTTCATCTCCACATTGCCCCTTCATCTCCACAATGCCCCTTCCACAATGCCCCCTTCATCTCCACAATGCCCCTTCCACAATGCCCCCATCTCCGCATCGCCCCTTCCACAATACCCCCTTCATCTCCACAATGCCTCCTTCATCTCCACAATGCCCCTTCATCTCCACATTGCCCCTTTCACAATGCCCCCATCATCTCCACAATGCCCCTTCCACAATGCCCCCTTCATCTCCACAATGCCCTTTCCATAATCCCCCCTTCATCTCCACAATGCCCCCATCATCTCCACAATGCCCCTTCCATAATGCCCCCTTCATCTCCACAATGCCCTTTCCATAATGGCCCCTTCATCTCCACAATGCCCCTTCCAAAATGCCCCCTTCATCTCCACAATGCCCCCTTCATCTCCACAATGTCCCCTTCCACAATGCCCCCTTTATCTCCACATTGCCCCTTCATCTCCACAATGCCCCTTCCACAATGCCCCCTTCATCTCTACAATGCCCCTTCCACAATTCCCCCACCTCCACATTGCCCCTTCATCTCCACAATGCCCCTTCCACAATGCCCCCTTCATCTCTACAATGCCCCTTCCACAATTCCCCCATCTCCACATTGCCCCTTCATCTCCACAATGCCCCTTCCACAATGCCCCCTTCATCTCCACAATGCCCCTTCCACAATGCCCCCTTCATCTCCACATTGCCCCTTCATCTCCACAATGCCCCTTCCACAATGCCCCCTACATCTCCACAATGTCCCCTTCCACATTGCCCCCTTCATCTCCACAATGCCTCCTTCATCTCCACAATGCCCTTTCATCTCCACAATGCCCCTTCATCTCCACAATGCCCCTTCATCTCCACATTGCCCCTTCCACAATGCCCCCATCATCTCCACAATGCCCCTTCCACAATGCCCCCTACATCTCCACAATACCCTTTCCACAATGCCCCCTTCATCTCCACAATGCCCCTTTCATCTCCACATTTCCCCATCCACAATGCCCCCATCTCCCCATCTCCCCTTCCACCATGCCCCTTCATCTCCACATTGCCCCTACCTCCAGTCCCTGGTGGTCTAGCGGTGAGGCTTAACACTGTGCGAAGTCCTGCGCGCCTCTAGTAATGCAGAGGCTGGGAGATGATGTCATCTCCCAGCGCTCTGTATTACTAGAACGGCGCGCAGGTGGCCGTAGTTGCAGAGCAGCTGAGCAGCGCTACATACAGGCCCCATAAGTGGCAGGCGGCAGGGGCATTGCTGGAAGCAGAGGCCGGCCCCCTTTGGTCACGGGCCCTCGGTCCGTGACCGAATGCCCGTATGGTCAGTCCGCCCCTGGCACCAATTGGTGCAGATCTAAGGTGGGTAGCATTGGACTGTCTCACCCTAAGAATTTGATCCTTTATCCTCAGATCTTGATATCTGGGTGAAATCACTGAGTTGCAGAGTCAAACTCTGAAAATTCCCAGCAAGGTTTTTGGGGGCCCTAAGCAAACAATTCACTTTGGGCCCCCCTTTACTGAAGGGCCCTCTGAACAATTAAGGGCCCTAAACAGCCACTTATTCTGCTTATATTGTAATGCCAGCACTGATTCTCAGGTATGTTCACTGGACATTATGTATAATGGCAAAATGGGGCATTCTGGGGCAAACCAAAGGTACAGAAGGGGACATGAAAACGTCAGAAATTCCCATTGATTTCAATGGTGCTTTTTAATTCCTTGAATGCATTGGAGACCTCTCTAGCATTCAAGGGGTTAAAACACCATGTAAATCAATAAGAATCTTTATTCCTTATGGTGCAGTTGGTTTGCCCCAGAATTGCTGTACTTTGCATGTATACATAAAGCCCATAGTGTCCATTAGGATTTTCTGCTGAGATATAGAAAAGTAGGGTGTGAAGAAGCCTGACTTTAGATCTAAGCAATTCCATGGGTTCTTAGGAGAGATGCAAAAACTACATCAGATCTGTGTTGAAGTTCACAAGCAGATTCCTTATTCAGGAGAACAGCAGGAATGGTATGTTGGATACAAACAGGAGTCTAGGCTTGTCCTGCAACACAACCTAAAATGCCATTTTCCATACCTCCTACCATTTCAAATGGCCAAAGAGGGACATTTTTGTTTTAGCTGGTGTTGCTGGGCGTGTGACTGGTGGGAGGGGATTACAAAAAAATGTTTAGGTTATTTTATGACCCAGTGACACCTCTTTGTGTAATTGAAGACATGATTTGGAAAGTATAATATTTACACAGACTAATGTATAAAGACATATACTGAAGTTTAAACAAACATTAATGTGAGTTTTATTGCTGTGGAGCAAAGAGATACACTTATATACATACCACACAGTCTGATCTCCTAAAAAAAGGGATCCCAGGGTGGGAAAGAGGGACAGAGTGATTTGGGTCTCAATGAGGGACTGTCTCTCGTAAAGAGGGACACTTGGGAGGTATGTTTCTCAGGCCTGTAGGCTGTCTGAGGATTCACAAACATATTTACCACAGAATACATATACATACAGTTATACAGTATATAGTGTGTAACTCCTAAGTCTCCCTCTTTAGGAGGCATAGCCCCTCTTTGAGACCAAAATCCTTCCTTCCTACTCTGGTGTCCCTCTTTTGATGAGAGCAGAGAGTGTGGTGTGTGTGTATAAGTGTATCATATTGCTCCACAGCAATAAAACTCACATCAATGTTTGTTTAAATTTCAGTGTAAGTATTAATACCCTAGTCTGTGTAAGTAAATTACTTTGGTCTAACTCTAAATCATGTACTCATTTACCAGTCACTCCCCCAGCAACACCACCTAATAGAAAAGTGTTCCTCTTGGACATTCGAAATGTTGGGAGGTATGAAGACAGGGTTAACAGTATGAGTTTGCAAAAACTGTGGTGGGGAATAAACATTGGACGATGACACTATGGATGTCTAGTCGAGCAGCATAGAGCTGAACATAACATTCACGTTAGGCTCTCTGCCACTATGCCTAGGAACCTGGTGAGCATGAAATCTAGGCTAGGGCTCAGGATGTAACCAGTGAGTGCCGGAGTTGGAGATAGCAGATAAGTAATGGCTTGGGCAAGGGATACTGGTGAGGGACCATGGATCTCCACATGGGGTGTATACTGTTCCTTCATCACCTCTGGCATTCACAGGGTTAACCCATGTAAGGGTTGGAGGCCTACACTAAGTACAGAACACCCTGCAAGCAGTAAAACTGTTATCGCTAATATGCATCACTTGCAAAAGGTAAAAATCAAACACAGTTAAATAATTTAAAAATCAACACATCCTTGAAATGTTTTCATTTAACTGAAATGCTTTGAAGTAGAATCCGTGAAACATTCAGGGGTATGAGGGATGCAGAGGGGGATGTCCCCACTCTAACCTCTGAGAACCTTAAAAGAACATTCCACACATTTGGGGGGGGGCATCCTCACAGCCACAAGCATGTTTTTTTATATAAATGAAAATTGATATGGTAATGTAATGTTAAATAATGCAGTGTTATAAAACATAAGGGTACTAGTTTTATATGTTTTTTAAAATTATACTGGTTGGTTTGTGAAAGTCTTTTTAGTCCTTTAAAGGGATATTAGCCCTTAAAAAACGGAATTAAACAAGCCCAGTGGCATCTCTCAGACCTTTATGGTTTGAAAGATATCAGCTTTCAAATTTCCCTCTCCCCTGACATCAGCGTTCCAGCTGACAGCAGGGGAATCCGGTCCCTGAACAAGCAGAAGTTCTTCTGCAGAGCCGGGATCGCATTATGGAAGAAGAAATCCTTCACTGAAATGGTCTTCTACGTGTGCTTGGTTTGCAAGCAATCATAGAAGACCATTTCAGTGAAGGATTTCTTCTTCCATAACGTGATCCCGGCTCTGCTGAAGAGCCTCTGCCAGTCCCGGGACCGGATTCCCCTGCTGTCAGCTAGAACGCTGACATCAGGGGAGAGGGAACTTTGAAAGCGGATATCTCTCAAACCATAAAGGTTTGAGAGATGCCGCTGGGCTGTTTAATTCATTTTTTTAAGGGCTACAAGATGGGGGATAGTAAAATCAAAGTATTACTATCCCTTAAAAGGGATTGTAATGTTGTTAAAAAATAGCTTGCTGAGTCTTCTTTATAATATAAGAAACCCATTGCACTATTGTAAACCTCTTCTTTGTTTGTAGTTCATAAGTTATGATGTGCCCGCCCCTTCTTTCTCCATCACTCAGCAGCTCTCACTAGTCCGGATGGATGCGGCGAGGGACAATCTTTAGTATGCAAAGGATAATCCTTCCCTCCTTCGTCAAGGGGGGGGGCAGGGTTTTCCTTATACTTACTGACTGAAGATTGTCCCTCGCTACATCCGTCGGGCCGCACAACACCATTTGAGCTCCAGTGGGAGGTGGCCAGAAGGGGCAGACGGGGGATCCTTCTCCACTTCATAACTTTTGAACTATAAACAAGTAAGTGGTTTGAAATAGCACAATGGGATTCTTATATTATAAAGAAGACTCTGCGAGCTATTTTTTAACAACATTACAATCCCGTTAAAGACAGATAATGTGTGCTAAACGATGAATGTCTAACACTTTGCTTTCTGTCAGCACTTCTATCTTAACCCTTTGAGTGCTAGAGAGGTATCCAGCACAATGCATTGGATACCTCTCTGGCACTCAGTAGGTTAAAGTGAAAGTTTAATTAAGAAACAAGTATTGTTTTAACACTTTACTTATCCTGAAACACTAGTGCAACAACCTTTAGGATGTGCCCTTCTCACAGCACCAACTGAATATGCTGTGCTAGGAGGAGTCCATGTTGTTCCACCCCTTTTACATCACAGATCAGTTGGTGCACATGCAGTGTCCTGTCCTGCTCCTGGGGAGAGATGCTCTAAGGTGGGTTCATTAAGTGTTGGACCACTAATATTTGGGGACTACAACTCTCATCATCCCCAACCATTCTGTGCCAAGGTCCTAGATGTGGAAGTGGAACAGAAACACACCTCTCCATGACTGATCTCACATCACCATTTCACTGAGGGCCTTTATGATGAAGAGGTGCAATTCTGGAGGAAACCAACTGAATCATAGGTTGAAATGAAAATTCTTCAAAGTCCCAAGGAATTAAATGGGTATTTTAACACTTGTATGGTAGATATGTCTCCAGTGCATTGCTTTTAAATTCACTGGAGACCTCTCTACCATTATGAGGCATGTGAATTGACCCTTTCAGTGCCAGAGAAGTATTCAACGCATTGAATTTGTGGCACCCAAAGGGTTCAACCAGAGATTAAAAGTAAGTCGTTTCCCCTATCGCCATAGCATAAGAAGAAGCTTGGTAAACCGTTTTTAACCCTTTGAGTGCCAGAGGGGGGTACGCAACGCATTGCTTTGCAATGCGTTGCTTACTCCTCTGGCACTCAGTGGGTTAATACCTTATAATGCATTAAACGATATGAGGGCAAAAGAAACACAGAGACCTGTTGTATTTTATTCCTTATCATGCTACTCTATTTACCTCAGTTTTATCCTTGGAGGCTTCTGCTCCTTTAAACATATTGTTAACAATATGAAGAGGTTTACACTCTGAATAAAAGTCCCTCCTTTGTCAACATAACACTCTAATCCTTGTTTCATTGTAAAAAATCCACCCTTCCACTATGATGAAAGGAAACACAGAGAGAAGAATTGTTATTTGCTGCAAGAGCTAACATTGGCACACTTTGATAATGGGGAACTGGCACACACCAACTTATTAATCATACAGATACAATATGACAGCCTGAGAGGACTTTACCCTGGCAAAAAAAATTAGAGATTTTTAAACTCTGCACGTAAATCTGGGCTGCAAAACTGAAAAATCATCTTAATCATGGCATCCAAGGGTGGAGAGGGGAAAATTGCCTCCTCTGGAATCTTGTCCTTGATTTCATTTTGTGTTGAAAAGTAATATTACCAACTGGGCCCAGTCCTCTGGTTTCTCATCTCCTCGTGGTTACATCAAACTTTATTATTTTCTTCACCTTGGGGGGATAACAAATAAAGCTTGTTTGAAAAAAAAAAAAAAAAAAGGAGATGTATAAAATTGCTTGCGCAGGTTGATGCCCTTAGAGGAGGCAGCATTGTACACAGCAACCGCAATGTCACATGAAATCTCCGCACACATTTCCTCTGGTTAAATTTCTGTGGATGCCCATGAACACAATAGATCACAGGGGAGGACTGGCCTGGGGGGCAGGGAAGCAATTGCACCCTGGGCCAGTCATATGCATACCTGGGAACTCTCCGGTTTTACCCCAGAGACTCTGGATTTCAGACTGAATTACTGGGTCTCCGGGGCAATGTGTGAATCACCGGGTGGGCAGAGTTTAAGTAGAAACTCTGCCCACTTGCGCTCCATCCCGCCCGGTTCCTCCCACTCCCCGCCCTCTTACATCCAGTTTGCAGGGGATTTTTTTGTTTTTTTGTCCCGCCCCCCCAGCGACTAAGCCCTGCCCCTTTTATGACGCGATTCGCGTCATTTTACTCCCCCTGGGCACTGACAGGGTTACCCTTCGGGTAGCCCTGTTTCAAAAGTTACCAGGTATAGTCATATGTCTGGGCTGGTGGGCCACTGCTCCACACTAAATCTCCCAATTTCTGCTATAAATGGAGCTCCACTAGTGATACCACAGAGCTTACAATTGAAATGGAGCTGCATAAATGATACCACAGGGGAACAATCCAAATGGAGCTAAACTAGTAGCATAAACCATTTCTATTGTAAGCTCTATAGTATCACTAGGTAAGCTTTACTTAAATTGTAAGCTTTGTAGTAGTCCACTAGTGTAGCCCCATTTCAGCTGTAAGCTATGTGGTATCACTTGCCTTACATCACAACATTAATGCCAATTTTTAAATTAACAAAAGGAGGTGGACTGGGACAGTGGGCTTGAATAATATAGAAATGGGCCACTTGAATGTATTTGCCTTCTGGGCCACAAGTTGCCAGCCCTCCCTTGATAGATCATAATTTTACATATGATGCTCAAGCAAGGAAATCCTCAGGTTCCTGTTAAGTTTCCCTGAGGTTTTAGAACCACTGGTTTAGGAGATACTGATAATGTTACTTTTCTTTTTCAAAAGTGATCTTTCTGATTGCTATGCCATCGTTCCTGGCAACTCTCCTGATCTGACCTAATTACTGGGTCTCTGGTAATAGGGGCTAATTATCAGGGCTCAGTGAATCCCATTGTAACTCCACCCACATCAATGCCAGTTCTGGTCACTCTCTACCATGTTCTTGCAACTCTCTGCCAGTTTTAAGGACAAACCCCACCTACCATGCTTCCATTTCTGCGCACCCAAATCAAGCCCCACCTACTGTATGACATAAGTTGAATCATTTGGACATTTCCTCCACCAGACCTTAGTGGACCTTGGGAAAAGAAGGTTCCCAGATATGTGCACCATGTGCTAATTAATCTCTTGGTGCATCACAGAGCTCAGTTAGTATGCAGAGCTGCATAAATAAAAATACTTTCACTTTCAAAAATAAAAGTATGAATATCTCCGCCACTATGTATCTGCTGGTCTTTTTGCCAACATGACACGTAAGCAGTTCTGCAGGAAGGTTTCACATATGCACTTAAATCAGGTCCAGGTCCTCTTAAATCAGGGGTGTCCAGAAATCTATGTGTGTGGGCCTCATTAATTAGTTTATTGATAACAATGGTGATTTATAGCCTCTCAGCTATTCAAAAATATACACATTTTTTGTAGCAGTGATACAAAATCAGTACAAAAAGAAAAAAGTTTTATCAGCTTTATTCATATAACTGGTTCAGTTACAGGCCTAGTGCTAGTCATTGTTCAAGTGTGACAACTATTCTCAAATGGTTCTGTAGCTTATTGGCCTGCTAGTTCCTGTGTGCTAGCTAAATAGGTAAAAATATGTTTTCTGTTAAATGTGGACTGCACCACAGTGGCAGTCAGGCCGCATGTCTTAAAGGGATAGCAATGTCAGAAAAAAAGTATTAACTTTATGGTAGATAAAATTAAAAGAGTGTACTTGCACTTATTTGTATCTCTCAAACTGTTATGGTTTGAGATATATAGGAAAATAAAATTCTCCGCTCCCTCCCCTTTCTGCTTGACAAGCTATAAAGCTGTAAGAAGCAGATTCTGGTCGCTTGACCAGAAGCGGTTCTCAAGCAGTGCAGATATAACGATATCTAAAGATAAATACATCATCGGAATGGTCTACAAGGTGTGCTTGCAAACCAGGCACATGTTGTAGACAGTTCCGATGAAGTATTTATTTTTAGGTATCACCATGTCGGTGTACTGAAGAGCCACTGTCTGATCCAGGAACCAGAATCTGCTTCTGTCAGCTTTACAGCTCATCAAGCAGAAAGGGGAGAGAGCGGAGAACTTTATTTTCCTATATCTCTCAAACCATAATGGTGCAAGTACTCTCTTTAATTGCATCCACCATATAGTTAACCCCTTAAGGACCAGCGGTCCTGGGACGTTTCCGTCCCGTAAGAACCGCTTTGATTCTTGCCGACACACCGGTACACGTGACCTGTTGCGTGTATCGGCGCGCCACTTTGGGGCCTGAAAGAGATCGCTTCAGTCTTGGAGAGCTCAATTTTAGGCCTCATTTTTACTTACAGCTCTCCTGGCTCTCAATGCGCTGGATACCCCTCTGGCACGCAAAGGGTTAAAGCATCCCTGAAGATAGAATGGGTCCACTGGTATGCTCTACAGTAATCATACTCTGCAGACTAACATCAGTGAAGCCATGCGACACATATTAAAAGGGACGGTGACTCTGCCAAAATGAGAATATTTTACTCTGTTCCATGTAACTCACACTGTGTACACATGACTTAAAGGGATAGTAACGTCAGAAAAAAAATATTAACCCCTTCAGGACAACATGATGTACTATGACCGTCATGGTCCTTAAATACTTTAAGGACCATGACTAAAGACTGATTTGAAAAGAAGAACTGGTTGCAGTGTGTTTCTGGGCATTTTTTGAACACCTGATAAGCAGTGTACTTCTCCAGCTTATATTCTGCATACATGGTCACCTCTTTGGGGTAACATTTTTTGATATATGTATAATTTATATGGCTTGCCTTATGTGTTTTTAACTTTTTATGCTATCAATTTACAGTTATCTTTTGATCAATAAAGTTTTTCATATTTCTTGGTTACCTTCTTGTGTGTGTGTCTCGTCTCACCTTGGGGAGCCATTTGAACTGATTTGTGCAATGGCTCCCCAAAATGTTTAACTCTTGTAGTTTTGCCTATGAATGCACCAGTGCTATTGGAGCTTTATATTTAGGTATTTATCACTGCTGGCTGGTGCAAACCATTTAGTTGTAGTCTGGTTGTAAGTTGGACCAAATCAACTGTACCACAGGAAAAAAATAGCAATTTCCGAAATTATTATTGCTTTAAATTGGGCTTTTAAACCTTTGAATGCTATAGGATTCGAATAGATAAAACCTCCATTTAAGGCAACTGGGCCTTTTATCTGTTCCCTATAATGCAGTTGACTTGGCCCAGAATTATTACAGTTCTTATTAAATAACCCTTTTAGACTAAAGCTATCCATGAAAAGCAATAACAACAGTGCCACCTTGTTACTAAGATAGAAAATTGCCATTTAAAATAAAAAAAATCTTAGCTGCAATAACTTTCACATGAATTTTCTCCCAGTATTGGGAATAATCTTGTTTTAATCAGCAGGAGAAGCCTTATGACATATACATTTTCATACTGAAACATTGCGATTCCCTTAATATTCAACAAATAAATCATTCTCTCCAGTTGCAGACAGTAACTTAACACTGATTATTCAGTGATGCCGATACACCAAGAAAATGTGGAGCAGGTCTGGAACAAACCAACTGAACTATAGGGAACAAATAAAATGTCCCCAATTTCCAGTTACATTAAATGGGGCTTTAAACCATGTGAATGTTAGAGTGGTCTGTAATATATTGCTGTGTAGTGCTCTCGAGACCACTCTAGTTAATATTCAAAGTGTTAGACATGTCATTTAAATCAGTGGGTGTTTTTACTTTTCCCGTTAGATGCAATTGGTTTTCCCCAGTTCCTCTTTGTACATCAGCCTCAGTGGGTACATCAGACACCCAGTCAGCTGTTAATTCCCAGCGATCAGAGTTTATCAGTGGATCTTGTGAGGCTTCCGCAGTCAGACTTCACCACCAGCCTTATCAGTAAACACAGGAAGAAATCATTCCAGGAGCAGACAGGAGCACAAACCTCCCGACTCCTTTCCCTCGCTTGGCAGCTTTATACAATAGGAAAAATTAATTTACTGACATAAATACATGTTGAAGTTTTTGATGAATTAGTGTAATGACACATTTGCTCTGGGAGCATGATACATATACCTCCAGAAGGTCAGGAATGAGTGAGGTTGATACACTGAATAGGACTGGAGAAAGCAAACATATCAGCGAGAAAATAAAAAATCCTTTGTAATTTAAAAGGGACTTTTAACTCTTTGAATATTAGAGAGGTCTCCAACACATTGTTTTGCAATGCAATGGAAACTTCTCTACCATTCAAGGGATCAAAATCCCCATTTAACCTTTTGAATGCCAGAAGGGAGTTAATGCTTTGAGTGCCAGCAATGCGTTGCCTACCCCTCTGGCACTCAAAGGGTTAAAGTATAATAATAGAGGTGTGTACAGAGCTGTGTGCAGAAGTTCATTAACCCTCTAAGGACCAGAAGGGTGTGTAAGGGATAACCCTTTAATGACCAGTGAGAGGAAGAGTACTAAACAATGCATTTACATGCCTCTTTGGTCCTTAAAGGGTTCATTAAAGGGATAGTAATACTTCGTTTTATCTTTATTTTATTTTGTAGGCATTAAAAAAACATGAAGAATGATATACGTCTTATCTCTCAAACCTTTATGGTTTGAGAGATATTCACAAGCAAAGTTTCCCCTCCCGCCCCTTTTACCTAGTGTAAGCCATCTCTTCTCAGATGTGGAATGCAGTCCATAGACCAGACAGATAACAGAAGGGGACAATCTTCTTCCTATGAGAACAATGAAGGCCATGTCCCCCTTGACAAGTTTTTCAGGTCTTTCCCTTATCTTAATTGAAGATTGTCCCTCACTGCAGTCTCTACCTGGGCACCTCCCTTCTGATCTGGCTGAACAGTGTTACATCAGTAAAAGGGGCGAGAGGGGGATACTTTGTCATTGGATTACAAATACTGTGATGATTAATTAGAGCTGCTTTTATTTTGAAACATTACTATCCCTTTAAAAAAAAAAAAACATACAAATTTGCTAGGGAGGATTAAAATAGGATTTTAGTCTTACCTTTTAAATCCTTTTCTCTTAGTCCATTCAGGTTACTGGTAACATTGGGTAGGCGATCAGCCCCTTTAATAGGCAGGAACAATTCTGAGAAGTGACTGCTGGGTGGAGCCTACCTCCTCTCCTTAGCCTGCATCTAGCCAATCCCCAATCAGTAAGATTTCCAGACTAACTATTGACTAGGTAGTAAGAAGGTAAAGGAAGACTCCTGTGAGTATAAACCCGCAAGGACCCCCACGTTCTGCCACAGGAGTGCCAAGCATGGTCCCTTGACAGGGTGGGAGACCAGTATCCTGTATGGACTAAGAGAAAAGGATTTAACAGGTAAGACTAAAATCCTATTTTCTCTGTCGTACAATACAGGTTACTGGTAACTTTGGGATGTCCAACCATTAAGTTTCCCACGGCGAGAAGAAAGGCAAGTACTAGGAGCAGGCCCCCAAAGTCACCAGAGCACCAATGAACCTACAGATCATGAATAGCTCAACACTAATCACAAAGTGTCAACGGACACTGAACAGGGGTAAAATAAACCCCATGAACTGTTGCACAGCACACTGAACTAGAGCCAACAGGGCTCAAGAGTGAAAGAGTACTATGAGACTAAAGAGATCCTAGACACGCAAGGCTGCCTCCAGGATCTTCCTAATAAAATTGGCATCAGCTGAAGCCAGCACATCCACAGGATAGTGTTTAGAAAAAGTGTGCACAGATGACCAAGTGGCCACCTTGCACAACTGATCAGCTGAGGCCTGGTTCTTGCAGGCCTAAGAAGCCCCAATACACCTCGCAGAATGAGCCATAACCCTGAAGGGAACAGGCTCCTTCCGAAGTTCGTAAGCCTTACGAATCATGGACTTGATCCTAGAATCGATGGTAACCTTGGAAGCAGGCTTCCCTGCCCTAGGAGCCTCAGGAATGACAAACAGAGGGGCAGACTGTCTCAAGGACTCAGTGTGATGCACATAGAACTTGAGACAATGCACAACATCCAGCACATGAAGATCCCTCTCTTTGTCAGAAGTAGGGTTAGGACAGAAGGAAGGAACCACAATCTCCTGATGTGGAACTCAGACACCACCTTCCGGAGAAACTCTTGTGAGGTGTGAAGCACCGCCTTGTCCTTGTGAAAGACCAGTTTACAAGACAGGGCAGTTTACAAGACAGGGCATGCAGCTCTGCAACTCAGCGAACAGAAGCAATCGCCAGGAGAAAGGCCATCTTCCACGTAAGCATACATAGTGGAATGGTAGCCAAGGACTCAAAGGAAGGACGCTGGATTACTCCCAGAACCAGGTTAAGATCCCACTGAGGAGCAGGGGACTTAAACACCGGACAGGTATGAGCAACACCCTGGAAAAAAACCTTGACATCAGGAAAGACGTCTTTAAAAAAAGACAGAGAGTGTAGAAGACTGAACCTTAAGAGAACTCAGACTGAGACCCTTGTCCACACCATCCTGGAGGAAGGAAAGAACTGTAGTAAGATCAAAATCCTGAGACAGGTCTTTGTCATCACAACAAGCTAGGAAGGTAGCCCAAACTCGAGGGTAGTCCTTAGAGAAAACAGGCTTGCAAGCACTAAGCATAGTAGCCACCACTCCAGAAGAAAATCCTTTCTTCTTCAAAACTGAGGATTCAATCTCCATGCCATCAAAGCCAGACGATGAACGTCTTCCTTCCAGAGGTAACCCTGTAGAAGAAGGTCTGGACGGGGGGAGGGAGTCAAAGAGGTTCCGCCACTGAGAGGTCCAGAAGCTCTGGAAACCAAGCCTGTCGGGGCCAGTACGGAGCAATCAGAATGACTGGGCAGCACTGCAGTCTCAGCTTCCGAAGAACTCTGTTCAACAGGGGAACAAGAGGAGAGATGTAAGCCAGTGGAAACGTCCACAAGATCATCAAGGCATCCATTGGCAGACCCACGCGGCGTTTTCCGACTGTACCCTGACCGGGAAATTCTCCAGTTGCCGTGTCCAGTGAAGAAGGGCGTGAAATATTGCCAGAAGCTCCAAGACGTCGATGGGAAGGAGAGATTCCTCCTGAGACCACCGGCCCTGAACACTCAAGTGCCTCAGCACCACTGGCATCCGTCGTCATTGTAGTCCAGAAGGGCACCAGGAAGGGTCTGACGTTCAGGAGATTGTTCAGGTTCAGCCACCACGAGAGACTCTGCTCCACTTGAAGAGGGAGAGACAGGGATCTTTCCAGGAGATCTTGGCTGCCCTTGCAGGCCAGGATCAGAAACCTCTGAAGTTCCCTGGTGTGAGCCATGGCAAACAGAACTGCTTCTGTGGTAGAAATGAACTTCCCCACCACGGATGGCAACTTCTTGGCTGGAGCCGGATCCTGAGACAGGATAGTTTGAACCTTCAGAGCTATCTGATGAGCCACTTTGTCTGTCAGAAACACCATCCCCCTCTGAGTGTCAAAGAGGAGGCCCAGAAAGATCTGACTTGTCCAAGATGATGATCCTCCCGTGATGGGAGAGAGCATGAATGCAGTCCTGCACCTGCTGGTGAAGGTGTTCCGGAGACAAGGCCTGCAGAAGGAGGTTGTCCATGTATGGAGTCACCCTGATGCCATTCTGATGTAGGACGGAGATCAAAGCTCCTAGGACTCTGTTGAAGGCTTGAGGAGCCGTGGTCAGGCCAAAGAGGAAGGCACAGAACTGGAAGTGCCCTTGGTCCCAGGCAAAACGGAGATACTGCCAACACTCTGGATGAATGGTAATGTGCAGATAGGCATCCTGAAGATCCAGTGAGGCCAGAAATTCCCCAGGAGACATGGCTGCTATCACTGTGCGCAGAGACTCCTTGCGGTACTGGGACCTGACCACAAAGGAGTTGAGATCCTTCAGATCCAAAATGGAACGACAGCCCCATCCTTCTTGGAGACCACAAAGAGGTTGGAGTAGAATCCCAAGCCCCTCTCCTGAAGGGGAACTGGCTCCAGGACCGCCTTGTCCAGAAGGGCCTGTATATCGTCTTCAAAAAGGTGTCTTTTTCTGCTCCCAAGGGAGAACGAGAAACAAAGGTCCTTGAAGGAGGAAAAGAAGTGAAGGGAATCCTGTATCCTAAGGCCACCAAATGTAAAACCCATGGGTCCGCCACAGAGGACTTCCAAGCTGAAAGGTAGTGGCATAAGAGGCCACCTAACTGCGGGTGGGGTCCCAGGTTCGGTGAGTCATGCAGAATAAGGTTTGGAAGCTTTGGGCTTCGTGGAGGACTTGGATCTCCATTGCTGCTTAGGCTTGGATGAGGAGCGATGAGCCTGATGGACCGTCTGGGTCGTTTGGCACAAGTCTGCCTTAAAGGAACAAAAAAGCCGGTTCCTTTTGATAGGCGCCTTCTTCTTCAGGACCACTGGCAGGTGAGAACTTTTCCCTCCAGTGGCCTCGTTGATCTTTGAGTTCAGACCTGAATAGGGAAGAACCCTGAAAAGGCAAAGACTGCAGAGCCTTCTTGGAGACTGTGTCAGCCAACCAGATCTTAAGCCAAAGAGCCCTTCTTGCTACCACAGACATGGTAGATGCCCTGGCTACCATACGCACAGCATCAAACAGGGCAGCAGAGATATAATGCTGAGCTTCAGCAATGTTAGCTAGAAGACGCAACATGTCAGAAGTAGGGGCTCCCTGACGGACAGCAGAATTGAGTTGTTTAGTCCAAACAGCCACAGCCCAATTAACCCATGCAGCAGCAAAGGTAGGGCGAAGGGCACAGCCCACTGTTGCAAAAATAGCCTTGAGAGAAGTCTCAAGCTTCTTGTCAGTCCAATGTTTAAGAGCAGAGGCATCAGCCACTGGCAAGGCAGTTGACTTAGAAAGCCTGGAAACTGGGGCATCCACTTTAGGGGGATAAACCAACTGATTAAGGGCCGTTTCAGAAAACTGATAAAGTTTAGCAACTTTTTAGACACAAATGGTTTCTTGTCTGGAAATTTTCACTCCTCAGACACCAGGAGGTCAAGGTGGGATGGAAAACAGGCATGGGGCCTAACCGGCTCCTGGAAAACATCAGAGGGGTCAGAAGATGCCTCCTGCATCAAGGGAATGTTCAGGGTGGACAACACAGCCCTGATCAGGCCCTCATCCGAGGAAATGGGGTCTGCCTCGAAGGGGTCCCCAAAAAACTGAGATGAAGGAACAGCTGAACAGTCATCATCCTCAGAGTCCACCAATAATTCCTCCTCAGAGGAATCAGACACATCAGGTACACCAGGCAATTTAGGCAGGGAAGATCTGATAGGGGAAGGGGTCTGCAACGAATTGAATTGACCCCTGCAAGGTGGATGAAAGGAGTTGTAAGGTGGACCAGAGGTCCCTTGTAGTAGCCTTAAACTCTTGCATCCATATAGGCTCTAGTGCATGGCTGGAGGCCCCAGCAGGGGATTCAGGGGCAGCAGCGCATGCTGGGCAAATATGACCTGAGTATTCTCTAGGTAATCCTGATTGACATGAGGAGTAATGAGCAATGGGGGACACAGACACCCCAGTATCCTTAGTCTTAGGTTTAGCCCCAAGGTCTAACGGAGTAGACATTCTCATAGAGTCAAAACGGCCAAGGTATCAAAACACCCACAATAAAGCGTGTACGGTAATTAATGCACCACAGAAACACTAAAATAAGACTTATCTGGTAGGCAAAGGATTAAGCTGTGGAGGAGAGAAGGAGAGTCCAAGCCCTGCATAGGATACTCGATCTGCGAATACACAAAATGGCTGCAGCAACAGGAGACAATTGGAAACGAGTGCGCGAAGCGGGTGCTCATGGGAAACGTAGTTTTGCTGATAGAGTACCCCAACAGTGCCAAAAGCCCCCTAAAGCCCCCAACATCCCCAAAATGTTGACCGGATGACAGAGCAAGGGAAAACCCACAAAATTAGCCATCTCTGACCACTCTATGTGGAGCGATTGCAGAGATATGTGCCAAACTATAAAGTCCCATAGAAGTGAATGGAGCAATGGCGTCTATGCAGTAATCATGCGCTGTAAAGGCGCGGAACATAAATGTAATGAGGTGAATACCAAAAAGTATAACCACTCAAAAGCCCACTAGAATAAAACAGTAGACAGAAGAAAACACCAGTCCCAGTAGGGAACGTGGTCAAAGTCCCCCAAAAATGTGCTAACCAGCAACAAAAGGGTTAAGTTACCACAGAAACTTGCTCCAAACACCTCACAGACATACAGAAATAAACCCATTGAGTGCATGAGTATGTAATAGGAACTCCAAATGAGACCCCTTTGCGGAGGGGAAGCATGGGACATGTGCACCTTTTTCAGCAGGTCATCTGTCTTCACCATATATCAAGAGAAGCCTCAGTGGGCAACTCCTGGGGTAAGAACCTGCAGCCTAGATTTCCCCCCCAGGGCTTAGGTCCACAAAAGCACCTGGTAAACTGAGCTATCAACATTTGGGTGATGGATTTGTCAGTTATGGTAATCCGCCTAATGGTGGTATTCCATATCTAACAGAAAAATAATAAAAAAAGCTAAAACTATAGCAGAGCTGTAGGTAGGCTCCACCCAGCAGTCATTTCTCAGAATTGTTCCTGACTATTAAAGGGGATGATCGCCTACCCAAAGTTACCAGTAACCTGTATTGGACGACAGAGAAAAACACTTTAGATAAGTTTTTTTTTAGTTTTTCCCCATTGGATTAACCGCTTGGATACCGGAGACATGTTCAAAGTATTGTGAAGGAAAATGTTGACCATTTTTAACCCTTTAATTGTAATGATAGCATCTCTAGTATCAGTTGAAGCTAACGGGGGGCAGTGTGGCGATGATGGGGGCAATGTGAAGGCAATATGGAGATGATGGGGGCAACGTGAAGATTAGGAGTATTGTGGAGGTGTCCAGTGCAGATGGCCCACGGGGGGGGGGGGTGCTTCAGATTTTTGTGCCTACAGGCACCTGAGATGTAAATCCGGCCCTGTCCATATGGGCATCAACCATATATTACAGGCTGATCCCCAGTTGTGTCTGCCAGTCACTAGTGGGTGTCAACTGCATTGCATTCACCAGAATTGCCCTTGTGAATAATATGATTGGTGATCCATAGATAGTTGTGCAGGTCAACATACTGAAACCTGGTTTACCCAACACATGAGTACATATAAGTTGGAGCCTGCTGCGTTAGGGTTGTGGGAGGCTGAAATTACCACTGTGAACAGCACCCACTGGAGCCATGTTGCTGTTTCTCAAGGCTGTGTTTAGCACAGTGTTTAAGTTGCCCAGGTGATCATAGCCTAATGGCATACAAGAGTGAATAATGTGATTAAAGTGGAACTTTCATCAAAGTTACATTTAGCTCAAAATCCTTAAAGTGATAGTAATGTTTGACAAAAACAGCAGCTCCAATTAATCTTCATAGTATTTGAGCCATAGAGAGTGTTATTTCATTACTGTGAGTGTTGTAGTTCAAGAGTAACTGAATGATAAAGTTCCCTCCTCCCGCCCCTTTTACCTAGTGTAAGCCCCCTCCCCTCAGATGTGGAATCCAGTCCACAGAGCAGACAGCTCATATTAAGGGTCAATATTCTACTGTGAGAACAATGAAAACCCTGCCCCCCTTGACAGGTTTTTCAGCTTTTTCCATTATCTTATTTGAAGATTGTCCCTCTCTGCAATCTACCTGGACACACCCTGCTGCTCTAAGCTGAGCAGTGTTACGTCAGTAGAAGGGGCAGGAGGGGATACTTTATCATTCAATTACTCTTGAACTACAACTCTGACAGAATTGAAATAACACTCTCCATGGCCCAAATACTATGAAGATTAATTAGAGCTGCTTTTATTATGAAACATTACTATCTCTTTAATATGTTAGCGATATACATATATAAATACCTTTAATTTGCAGTACAAGTCGGGCATAAGTAAGAGGTAGAACTTTTTTGGCAGGCCGGCACGGCTGGGATCTTGCTGTAGGAGCTCTCTGTGCCTGCGCAGTAAGTCTGTTCCGGTGCCTTAAGGCACAAGGCTTCCAACTCGCCAACCGAGGAGCTGAAGGGGAGGGACAGAGCAGACTCAGAGATGGCGTCTCTGCAAGATGTCTGCGCTGTTGTAAAGTTGTATCTCTTACTTATGCCGGACTTATACTGCAAATTACAAGTATTTATATGTATATTGCTAACACATTAACCCTTTGAGTGCCAGATGGATACAGAACGCATTGCAAAGCAATGCGTTCCGTACCTCTCTGGTACTCAAAGGGTTAAGGATTTGGGGCGAAATGTAATTTTGATGAAAATTCTGCTTTAAGCAATGCCTGAGGTGTTATCATCATGAACAAACTATCAAGTTATGATCAGAGCAATGAGTTGGAGACAACTCTGTTATCAAAGGGTTAAGACCAGAGGAGTGTGCAACGCATTGCTTTGTAATGTTTTGCACACCCATCTGGTTCCTAACGAGTTTAAATAAAATAAGATAAAGTGTAGCATAATAGCCTTAACCTTTTTTGATCAGCTTTTGGAATGGAGCAAGTTTTATTTTTGCCATATATGAGAATGTTATAATTATTAAGAGGGCAAATTAAGGGCAAAGTCCAAACAAAAATAATTGTTGAGCCTTTGGAGTCCACATACAGTAAATTTAAGATTTCTGAAAATGGTCCATCCCATTTTTCTGACAGTGCATCCATCTCTTTGTATTGTTTAGTTATGTGCTATTTATACTATATTTTGTCTCTTGGTAAAATAGGAAAAACACACAAGGAATGTCAGTCTAAAATGAGGTGCTGAGAACTGTTCTACTTATGATCTGTGTATTCTCAGTCTAGATCGGGGCAGGGAACCTTTCACTTCCCAACTGTCGGTACGTACAACTCCCATAATCTCTGGGAGAGCCAATGGTTGTCTAACCCTGATCATGGTTGGGTAACGTGGGACTCTCCAGCTGTTGTTAGACTGCAGCTCCCATTATCCTCTGCAGACTGTTAGGGACACAAGCCTGGTTCCTCCAGTTTATATGCCTGCAGTGCTGTGCCGAAGAGTTGATTCTCCACTTATTAATTTTATTATTAGAGTTTTAAACAATTACATTTTATATTCAACTAAAATAATGTCATTAGTGTCCCAGAGAACCAACTGTAACACCAAGTTTAATGAGTGGGGCCAATCTTTAACTTCCCCTAACTTGGAGTGCATATTCTTACATTCAACCATGACGAGCTAATAAAGTAATATCTACAAATATGCTGTGACCTACATTATCAAACATATTTTCACCACATGGACTGTTTCGTGGTTGAGTGGTGATGAGAGAGATTCACCAGTCGAGGGAAGGAGCTGATTGAAGGGATTTCTGTGTAGGTAGATTCAAATCCTTCACTTGTTTGAGAGTCTCTACTATATAAAAGAGACAGGTGGCAACTATACTTGTGAGTAACATTTTACTCTATAATTAGTATTTTATATGGGAACATGTTACCCAATGTGGTACACCTTTTCTGTTTTGTGAAGAGAATGGTAGGGAATGGGTCCCAACGTTTGCTGCCCTCATCATAGCCTCCTTAAGCCATTAGTCAGCAATAATACTATAGGCAGGAGCAGGTCCCTGAGACCCTTCCTACCCCATTTCAGTAATGCTTTGTCTACCTCCTTCGGTGCTCAAAGTGAAACGGTCATCTGTTCACAGTCTCACCTCACTAGATGCACAACTGTCAGATGTCAGTTATTCAAATGAATTAGTACTCTCTGGTAGGAAGTAATAAGTGGGAGGGAGAGCAGTATGAAATGTTAGTATGTGGCTGGCAGGAAGTGGGAGACAGAACAGTGTGGATGTTAGAATCTGACAGGAAGGGAGTGGCAAGTAGGAGGAAGAGAACTGTGTAATGTCACTATCTGGATGGCAAGGAGTGGCAAGTGGGAGAGAGACGGGGCCGAATTCCTTGTTAGGTGGAGTAAGAACCTGTCTATAGTGTCAAATTGTGAGGGGGCCTCAGCTGTCCTGGTCACATCCACTTACATTAAAAAAAAAACAGCTTCCCTAGGAATACTTTAATAACCAAACCTATGGGCAATTTTTATTATTAAGTGCATTGCTTTTAGTATATTCTCATATGAAGGTGTACTCACATTCTTCAGTGACGCTATAACCGCCTCTTGGAGATCAAACCCGCACTGGTTAGCACCCCAGGCTGGTGCTTCCACCCACTTATATAGGGATCTTCCTCAAAGACGTTTCACCCCACCAGGATTATTCTGCTACTTGGATATACGTTGTGGGGTTATTGCCGCATCACAGAGCATATGCACGAACCCAGTGTGTTGCTGGCACCACCTCAATAATGGGGTTCCTAAATTGGGATAGAAAACCCATGCAATGCAGTGCAATGCATTGTACACCTTTCTGCAACTCAAAGGGTTAAAGATCTGAGCACCTTACATTTGTATACACGTAGAAAGATGTAACCCTTTGAGTACCAGAGGATACCTCTCTGGCACTCAAAGGGTTAAATTTATTCTCTTCTAGAATCAAAATGTATAAAATCTTACAAAACAAAAGATACGGCTCCTTTAAGAGAAAAAGCTCAAAAGATACAGATATATCTAGTTTTTATTTTCTTAATAGAGCTGAATCTTTTGGTCTTTTCTCTTAATTTTAAGGTGACAGGTCCACTTTAAACTGCTGTCTTGAGCTAATTCCCATGTAAATCCATGGCTGTTGAAGTAGAATTGCAGTAAAATAAGATGTAGGAGTGAATTCCATTAAATGTCTCGTTAAGAAGTAGAAAAAAATCGCTAAGGAAATATACAAGTGTTTGATTTAGCACAGAGGAGAGTTTTATTTAATTGCTGATCTTCATCTGTATTTTTATGTGCTGATCTTTTTTATTCCAGAAATGTGGGTGGGCAGGAGAGTGGTTAATAGAGCTGTTCCCAAACATGCCAAAGAAGATCAGTTAATCTGATAATTAAAACAAGAAAAGTCATTTAGACAAACTCTGACCTGACCCTGGGGATCTGGAATGAAAACATTTAGTAGCCTGGCCTAGTGAAACACACCCTCTGTCTCCCTTGTACATCTTTCCACATCAGTTTTCCCCAAACATCTGTATCTTCTCCAGAGGTCCACTGTGAGGGCTGAGTGTACTGCACTGGGAAAAAGATTTACCCTCAAAGGGAAGAGTAAACCCTTATTATGATGAATGATAATAAATAAATTATATGAATGATAACAAAGATACATACATGAGAAAGAGAGAGAAGATAAATGGATAGCTGATTAGATTGATAGATAGATAGATAGATAGATAGATAGATAGATAGATAGACAGACAGACAGACAGACAGACAGACAGACAGACATAGCTGGGAACTCTCCAGATTTCACAGATATATGTCTTGAGCGCTGACCTCGCCTTTAAATGCGCCAACACAAACTTCCACTTATGAAAGCTTTTGATAATAAGAACTACGGATTTTCTCCGGTTTTTGCTGCTAATTACCAGGTCTCTGGGGCAGAGGCTGATTCTCTGGACCTGAGGAGTTTTTATATAAACTCTGCCCACTTCTGCTCCTTTTCAGTCGGGTCCTCCCACACCCCGCCCACTTCTCCTCCTTCCACAGCCTACTCCTTCTACTTTGTTCTTGTATATTAAGATAGATAGATAGATAGATAGATAGATAGATAGATAGATAGATAGTTAGATAGATAGACAGAGAGAGGTAGATAGGAAACACTATAGCTCAAGGGGAGGAAAGCCCAAAGATCATTGGTTCTGTGGTTCTGATACTGTGTTCTGTGGAGGTACAGGGTTCCACGGAGCAGTACAAGGGGTTTCACAGGACACATTTCAGTAATAGTGAAGGAATTAACAGAGCTGCAATGAAAGGCTGATGTACTGAGTAAACGTGGTGCAATTCTGGGGCAAATCAATTTCACAATAGGGAACAAATACAAGTTCCCATTCATTTAACCCCATGAGTGCTAGAGAGGTTTATAATGCACAGGTTTTTTGCATTAGGTAAATCCTCCATATACATATTTGTTATTATAATGTATGTCTTCTGTTTTTAATTGCACCACACTGGGACCCACAAACATTAAAAAGAGCACATTCTGAGGTCCTTCACTCTCCTACGCATTCATTATTACATCTCCTTAGGGATATTTTAAGTTTAGATAGGGCTTTATAGGTGTATTAGAGTAGGACTTGCCTCAAGTCAGATACTTTGGAGCGGTGGCAAGCTTACCCACAATCTGGCCAATTTGTGAACACTAAAATCTCACTTATTTACTAACAAATATTATATATGCCCTTTACAGGGCACACATCTAATTTTTATATAGTGCAGGTTTGTCTTCTTGTTTGTCTAATTAAAGGGATAGTAATGTTTCACAATAGAAGCAGCTCCAATTAATCTTCATAGTATTTGGGCCATAGAGAGTTTTATTTCAATACTGTCAGAGTTGGAGTTCAAGAGTAATTGAATGATAAAGTATCCCCCTCCCACCCCTTTTATTGATGTAACACTGCTCACATCAGAGCAGCAAGACTGTCCGGATGGATCACAGAAAGGGACAATCTTCAGTGATCATAAGGAAAAACCTGAAAAACATGTCAAGGGGGCAGGGTTTTCTTTATACTCACAGTAAGAAGATTGTCCCTTGCTGTGACCTGTCTGGTCCCGGGACCAGATTCCACATCTGAGGGGAGGTGGCGAGAGAGGGATACTTTATCATTCAATTACTCTTGAACTACAACTTTGACAATACTGAAATAACACTTTCCATGGCCCAAATACTATGAAGATTAATTGGAGCTGCTGTTTTTGTGAAACATTACTATCACTTTAAGTATAAAAACTGGAGTCTCCATGTAATATCTGGAGAGTTCCCACATATGGGAATCACAATGGAGTCCCAGCTCAGTTGGAAGGTCTTTTCCCAGGAGAGCAGATCTACTGATAGGGAAACTCTCCCATTGTAGTTGTTCTTTAATGACAGCCTTGGAGATGGTGGGAATCATAGTTCCCAACAACTGTAGAACCAGGGGTTGCCTATCCCTGTTTTATTTCATAAATTATATCCCTCCATCGGCAAAGTGTAATTTCTATCACTCCTACACCTGTGCCATCTTCCAAGTCCTTATGTGATTTGGGTATTAGTATATTGATATTTGTGCTTTGCAGCCATGCAGTAAATTTCCTTTCGTCCTAATGAGTCTCTGCATCCCATGAATAGACTGGCTAATCCTGCATTTCATCTGCACTATTTAATATCAACTCTGAGACCTGGTGGATTGTTCACCTCCAAGTGAAGGAGAATAATACAGTATTGATCAAAGGCATAAAGTATGGTACAATCTATTATATCAATCTATCAACTGCACTTAGTCAGCACAAAGCTCATTCATACCTGGAAGACTTAAAGATACATTATGTAACAGGATCTATTATTAGCTGTATTGACGCATAACCTTTAGATTGCAAGCTCTTCTGGGCTTGGGTGTATTGTACTTGAATTTCAATTTGAACAGTACAGTAAACAAAAAATTGACCGCACTAAAGTATTTACTGCTAGGAGAATTTACAACTGCCTCATCTTCTAGGAAGGCTAAATATAATATATTTGCTTTTATAGTGCAAGGCAAATACTGTCAGTAATGTAACTTGCTCCACCTACTGGAATAATACAAGCATCTACATGCCAGCAGCAGTGCTTCATCACATAAAATGATTAGAGATTAGGTTAATTAATCATTTCACTACTTTGGCTGTGTTGCAGTGTTTTTGAGGAGCAGAAGCACATCTTTGAGGAATTAACTAAGAGCAGTAAGGGGATCTGTGATCATTTTTTGCTTTAAGAACCAGAGTGTAGAGCAAAGGACTGCACCCCTCTGGTTCTTACAGGGAAATTATGTTTTACTACTTCTGCTGCAATCAGCCAATGAGGAGTGTGGGGGGGGGGGGGTACTGGGGGGTATCTCCTTAAGTTGAAACATAACCTGCATCTCTCAGCCACTAATTTTTTGCCTTCTGCATGCAGCCCCCATAGACATCCTGTGACAGGCTTTCAAGACTATAACAGCTCTATGAGGACAGTTTCACAGAGGACAATAGACTGAACTTAGAGACTTCAGGGAAACTAGGGAGCCTCTTCTCAGCCACCGGTTTGGCTTCTCTGTTGATCCACCAAGGCTCATAATGCAACCCTGGGAAGGTGTGTCTGGATTATCCAGTAGCATTTCTCTATTTGATCTTGACACCACTTAGGTGTACTCCAAAAGGTATAAAGTAGGCGTTTATGCAGTTTACAATTTATTTGTTACCTCAAGAAATTACTCTTGGGTCAAGAAAGACTTTTGATTGTTTTCAATAAAAGTGTTATTATTGTATACTCTGCATTCAAGCCCTTCTGTGCTATTGATGGTTTGCTACCTGATCAGGGACAGGAGTTTGTCACCCCCACAAGCTACAGACCTGTGCTATTGAGGTTGCACCAGTGTATGTTTAGTGTGAGTAGATGTGTATATAAGTGACTGAAGTGCACTGAATATTTCCTGTTTTTGGTTTATGTTATGTTCATTTCGAGGTTATTGGGAATCACCTCCTCAAAATGATGGGATCCTACATAGGAGTGAGGACAGGTTCCATTTTATCTGCAAGCTATGTGGACAACAGCATCAATCATCCACAGTGTGCGAGTATACACCTGTTGGTTTCAAACAGGGTGTTACATTGGTGTTAGATAATTCAAACAAGGCATGTGCCCCTGATATCTGTGTTTTTTATGTGTCTTTAAGGAATAGAAGGGTGTGCAACGAACTCTAAAGCACTGCATTATCCACCCTTCTAGTCACTAAAGGGTTAATATTACCATGTACAGTATACAGAATCTGAGCTCCTGTGGTCCTGCTAGCAACTGTCATGTCTGCCTCCATAGAAATGACATAGAGGACGGAATGAAGGTGTTATATCTTGAGCAAAGTCACACAGCAAAATTCATAGGGCCATTAGGATTTCCTGGCCACAGTAGTTAAGTTGGGGATTATTATTAGAAAATGTTAATTCTCCTTTAAGGTGGGTCTCCTTCTACAAACAGCTCCTTCTTCATATTTAGCTAATTTTCTCCAAAACAGCAGTAGAAGTGACATGCTGAGTTTCTGTTATGTCAATGAACCAAGAGGTGAGCATCATACCTTGAAACATCTGACTCCAGTTCCTCTTAAGAACTAAACATTGTTGGGGTAGGAGTGTCCATCATCATAACACTGATGGAGTTAAGCGAGATGGAAGAAGCAAAGATGATGTTTGATGTGATAGTTGGCAGATTGGGTTGTGAAGTGCATGGTAGCCTGAGGATATGGTTCATGACAACTACATGGGAGGTTGTGATGTCACAACTAGCCAACGCTACTCAGTGTCAGCTAATCATATATGTCATCAAACACACACACACCCCAGAGTTGAAGTCACCAAAGGAAGGTAGGAGAAAGTAACAATTACAAAGGAGGCTTAATGGAGCTTCATCTCAGTCAAGTCATGATCAAGATTGAATTTGCTTGTTAAGTGTTAGATACTCAAAGCAACAGTTTATCTCACTTTCTGTATATCTGTGTTGGCCTAACACTGGCTGGAAAAAAAATAATAGAGAACAACTGTAATCTGTTGATGTGGTACAGCGAATGGTGATTCAGGAGACAATGGGGGCAATGTTACAATCCACCATGAAGCACATTTCCTGAGCAAAGATGTTAGCCTCCACTTCAGGGTATATACTGCATGTCGGCTCAAACACTCCACCATTCTTATGACTTTAATAGAAGCAAACATGAATGTCTCTCCTATAGCATGTGCAGGAAAGTAGAGTTACACTAATGTCCTCAACTCTTTGTTTACTACATTATGTGAAACAAGCACCCATACACTCCAACACTACACATTGTTTGGCACAAACCTCATTAAGGGAAATGTGTTATGTAAAAAAGGTTAATAAACAGATCATAGGCAGATATGGCTCTAGTAAAACCATTCCAGCACCTGTTCCAGTGTGGAATCATATTAATGCATCCCTCACAATGCATCCTTCTTTTTAAACTTAGTTTGGGTTCTTCTCTCCATCTCAGTTTGCTACAAGGGTTTAACTCCTTGGAGGTTATGCACTAAGACATAACGTCTCCAGTGATATCATTTCTCCAGTTCCTATGTTATTCTATAGTGCCTATGCACTAAGATTTACGTTGGAGAAATGACATAGAATGACACAGGAACTGGAGAAATGATATCACTGGAGACGTTATCTCCACTTTATCACCACTTTATCACGCCTTAGTGCATAACCCCCAATTTGTTGGATACCTCTCCGGCATAAAAAGGGTTAACCTTTTGTGCTAGAAGAGTGCAGAGCAATGTGTTGCTCTTGCACTCAGAGGATTAATATTTTCAAACAAGAGTTGTTACAAGTCAAGTCATGGATTTTACTAAGCAGAGACCATCCCATCACAGCAGTACAAACAAATTCTTCTCATTTAGCTACCTGTCCAGAGACTTCTATATGACATGAAGCACTCTGTTGCTGTTGGCCTCGCTCTCTGCTGGAAAGTGCAGTATAATTCACAATGATTGAGTGACAGAGGAATGCAGCTTTCAACTTTTTGGCATGCAAAGCATTGGATGTATACATCCTGCTAAAAGACAGAGCAGAGTGGAGAGCCCGGGGGGGAAGATTCCATTATTGTATTTTGTTCATGTTCCAAGCAGCATTTCTGTGCTTTGATATTGTGGGAGTGCTGAGATTGGCATAATTACAGTTTATATGTGTCTTAATGTGGAAGGTATAGAGAGTGTGTGTGTGATAGTCTACAAGAGGTATATTCTTCTGCTTTTCAAACAGGTGTTAGACACGAAGCAGATAATGTTGATGTGATGTAAAGATTGCTGTGCAGTTACACCTCAAAGCTGTGAATCTCTTGTTTGTAAAATACCTAATTAAAATTGAATATGACTACAAATTAAATACCTGAGTGCCTCATTAAAGCATTGTTTGCCCTGGGCAAAACATGAACTAGCTGCCCCTACTTGCTCATTCCTGAAGTCAAAGGAGCCCTAATGGTGAAATACAAGTTGCTGTTAAAGTGGATCTGTCACTCTAAGGCAATTTTCGTTTGTTTTACAGATAATTACTATCTCTCTATGTTGTACTAGCAATTTGTCTGTAAAATTGGATTTAAGAAATTAACTTTTTATATTTTGATAATGCAGAGAGGCACGTTATGCTAGTTCCCTATGCAGTATCCTAACTACCTCTGTTCAACAAACTTACTTATCATTTGTTCTGCTACTACAGATGTCTTCAGTGTGTGGGCTCCGTCTATATTCATTCATAACACAAAGGGAAAAAACTTACAGATTTGCCTCTAACACCAGTGGCTGCACTGTAGGGTATGCAGTACAGTGACTGAGCAATGTAGTGCGTATAAGCAGACACACTCTGCAAGTATTGGACTTTAATGTTCACCATTTCCTCTACGCCTTGCTTAGCACATTTTCCTAAGCAAGGAGTAAAGGAAAGAACAGCTTTGATATGCCCACAAACTGCACCATTGTACTCCCCTTGGTGCAAGCAGTGTTAAGGGGAGGATTTGAGGAATACGTGGCTTAGTAAATTGAGGTTAGACATATGTGTGTATATATATATATATATATATATATATATATATATATATATATATATATATCACTTTCCATGCCTAGCCCCACCTATATCCCCGACTTTAACCCCACCCATCTCAAGTTCTCTTTGATGAAATTATACTGTTGTTCTATGTTTTATTCAGAATGAAAATATTCAATAACAGACAATGTACACACATAATTAAAAAGGATAATAAGTGCTTAAGACATCAACAAGTGGAGGTCCCAAGTCAAGTGTAAATGGCAAGGGCCCCAACATTTTACTGCCCAGACAAACACGACAGAAATGGCCTGTGTATGAACCTCGCTTTGTCTCTGTGTCTGCCTGTGGCTGATTCTGTGTATGTGCATCTGAGTCATGTATGTGCGTCTATATGCACATGTGTCTGTGGCATGTGTGTGCATGTCTGTTTGTGTGTGAGTGTGCCTGAGGCACATACATACATCTATATGTACATGCTTGGGGAGTGTCTGAGACATGTACTTGTTCATGTGGCTGATGTACTAAAAAGAAGTTGATCAATTCTGGAGCAAACCAGCCTAAACAGTGTAGAAAAACATATTCAAGCACATTTATATGGAGATTTTAACCTCCAACTCACTGTGGAGTAATGTGTTGGAGGCTTCTTTAGCATTCAAGGTCGCTAGCATTTAAGAGCTTAAAATCCCCATTTAAATTACTGGGAAGTTTAATTTGTTGCCATGGTGTGGACAGTTGCATGAGAATTGCTCCATTTAATCTTACTATATGGGTGAGGGACAGAACAGAGGAAGGATCAAGGATGGGGAGAAAGGAATCTTTTTCTTCCCCACTTACCTCCAATATCAAACCTGGGCAATCTGGAGTTCTCCAGCTGCTGTTGGACTGCACCTTCCATCATTTTCAGCCTGACAGCATGAAGCTGAGGATGATGGGAGCTGAAGTCTAACAGCATAATGTCTCTCTTTATCCCAGCTTTCATACAGAGCTACTTTGCCATTAAATACTGATGAGTTGGCCCATGTGTTTCATTGCAGTGCTCACTCAGGACAGTAACATGCAACTGGTGATTTTTTTGAGAGTGCAGAGAGGATAACAATACAGAACAACAGCAGCAGTAGCCCGCGGTCTGGGAAGTGCTCAGTAGCTTATGGTCAGCGCTGCTCCTGCACATTTATTCATACCATTAAAGATGCAAAATGCAAACATTAAAATACTGTGGAACGAGGCATTTGTGTAAGCACTCATCTACCCGAACGCTGCTCCGAGCTCTCTCTCCCCTTCTCTGAGTACTCTGTCATTCTGCACGCAGAGAAGGGGAGACAGACCCCACAGCAGCATTTAGGTAGATGAGCGCTTACACGAATGCCTCATCCCACAGTATTTTAATGTTTGCATTTTGCTTATTTAATGGTATGAATAAATATGCAGGTGCGCGATTCTCATTTTTCTCTTTTTTAATTTTTTTTATTGCATGTGTTTCTATGAAATCACTCCTCTCCTCTTGCATGCACACACACACACTTTGCATGTATACATCTGCAAACATCTCTCTACAGGGATGTAGGTGTGTATAATGCTGGCTAGGTCTCTCCTGCTGCTCTCAATCAGACTGCATCACTTCCATGACTATGAGTGAGAGCCAAATGTTCTGTATGATCGGTAACAAGCTCCCCCACCTCCTCCCCAGACCTTAGTGCTCCCTGTGCCCAGTGGGTCTGGGTCAAGGCAAGCACAAGGATGTGGGGAGCTCCTTCCTGCAGATGTTCCGCACTCTGCTGCCACCTACTTCTTTATACTGAGCGGATCGCTCAAAGCCATAGGAATAAGACCGCAATGCAGAGTGCCTACAGTATCGCACACCGAACCCCTTGTAATGTCACATTTGATTGCTTGCTGTGATTGGCTGACCATCATGCCAATCACAATAATAGTAATTGAGCTCTGAAGCAGGGAGTAGATCCTGGGACACATTCTTGCTGGGAACAGTGCCCTCAATCCTTGGACTGTCCCTGGAAACCGGGACATCTAGTCGCCCTATCATACCGGGCTTCAATTACCACTCGCCTGCACTCAATTTCTCCTCACCAAATGCGAGGAGGCGAGTGGAAATTTTGAGCCCTGTATATATATATATATATATATATATATATATATATATATATATATAAAACAGGGCTCGAAATTTCCACTCGCCGCTAGCCAAAGGCGAGTGAAAATTTAGCCCTGGCGAGTAGAAATCCAGCCCTGGTGGGTATGTTTTGGCTTGCAGTGGCGAGTAACTTTTCAGGTCTGGCTAGTAGCAAAGGACTTAAAATTATAAGCCCTATATATATATATATATATATATATATATATATATATATATATATATATATATATATATAGAAATCGAATTAAGACGGCACTCTTCGATTTACACAAAATGCAAAAAGATGCTTTTATTTAGCCAGGTCTACATTTCAGCCACAACTTAGGCCTTTATCAAGACCTATATAAAATCATATTCAGCCATTGTAGGGTAAAGGCCTCCTCATCAAGCCTCCAACAACTTTAGCCCTGTATCTTTTGTTGCCACTGTATACCAACAAATTTGGTAATTTCATCTACCCATCTTGTCTGTGGTCTATTTCTTGGGTGTTTAGTATCAAATGGAATCCACTCCAAAATGTGTTTTGTCCATCTACCATCAGGTCTTCTTGCTATGTAGCCTGCACATTTCTATTTTAGGCTTTTTACTCTTTCAGTAATGTCATATACCTTTGTTTGCTGATGAAAACATGCACACGTTTTTCAGTCTGTTTTTGTTTTTTTTCAGAATTCAACTCTCCATACTTCTCTGTGTAACCTTAAGTTTTTGTATGGCTTTGGAATTCAGTGTCCATGTTCACAGCCATACGTAACAACTGGGAGGACATATTGGTCAAAAACTTTTGTTTGAGGCATAGTGTGTTAAATTTGTCTTAACAACAGCACTACTAAGTTTTCCAAATGCTTGCCATCCTAGTTTTATTCATCACTTAATTTTCATCATGGCGTTTCCATCAGTTGACATTTCCTGTTCCAAGGTAAACATACTTGTCCGCTTCTTCTTGTTCTTGTCCATCTACTTTGATTTTCCTTGGTATGGCAAATTTGTTAAACTTGACTTGTATTTTGTTGAAATTCATCTTCAGACCAAAATTTGTATTTTCCTGTTGTAGATCTTCAATGCTTTCTTGCAGTTCTTGAGTACTACTGGCAAAGAGTATGATATTGTCTGTAAAACGTAAGCGATGTAGGTAGACTACATTGATCTTAAATTCTTTTTTGTCCCACAGGAAATTTCTTTTAAACAAGCAGAAAATATTTTTGTGGAGATTGTGCCTCCTTGTTGGATGCCTTTTTCTATGTTGATCTGGATTTTATTGTTGTTGACCTTTACTGATGCAGTTGCACTTTAATATATCGATTGGAGGATATTAATGTAAGCTGTATCTATTACTTGGTTGATCAGGGCATCGATTATTGCTTGTTTTTTCACTGACTCAAAGGCCTTTTCATAGTCAGAGAAGCCTATGCATAATGGAAGGTTGCATTCATGATGCTGCCCTGAAGCCTGCTTGTTCTTTAGGTTGTGCCATGTTAAGTACTTTGTCCATTCTTCTTGATAGCACCTTTGTGAAATCCTTGCAGACAACTGGCAATAGGCTTATTGGTCGGAAGATTCTTTTAGATCCTTCTTATCACCTTTTCTATGCAGAATGACTTATGCATTTTTCTATGTTTCAGCCACTTTGCTGAGTAGTAGGATCTTTCAGAATAGTTTAGCTAAGGCTTTGAATAAGGGTTGACCGCCAACTTTCAACATTTCAATAGTGGCTTTAGCAGGCCCAAACATAGAAAAAAAGAAAAAGGGGTGCCTCATAGAGTAGTATGTATTTAGTTATGATATTAATCATACTTTCAGCCCCTGTCTTAGGGTACTCATATATTATAATTGTCTGTCATGCATATATGGATGTCAGACAAAGACTGAAGGTGGGAGACTTTACCACCCACTCCCACTTGGGTTTTCTCCTATCAGAATGATTCAGCTGCACCCCCCACACATGTGCTCTGTGAAGGACCAAGAAACAGAAGAGACAAAGTGCTAGTAGGGATTCTACAAGCAAACAGCTCTTGAACAATCTTGCAATAATATATTGGACTGGTACTCACAGTGTTGATCACACCTGTGTTCATCCTACACCAGCATTAGAAGTAGTGTGCAGGGAATAGAAAGCCAGCTTGTCCCTGCTCAAGCAACAATGGATCCTTCTGAGTGATCCTCCAGTGAATATTGTATCACCATCCAAAACACTATTTAAGGATAGTGTAGCTAGCTGTAGCATTAATCAGCTTATTAAAAAACTTTTAAAAATTACATCTTATAACTGTAATAAAAAAAGATATGTATAAAATTAATTCATATAATACAACGTGTTTTGTGGGGATGCAACCCACCACTTTATCAAATTACAATGAATAAACTTAAAGGTTATGTTTAAAATTAACCAAACTTATTTTAAGGTGACGTGATTATACTGTACTTGGCACATAAGACCAAAAGATCAGCGCTATACAATCCTGTAATAATAAGGGATACAGTGAATAATGAAAAAACTATTTTAATAGATGGCTAAATAGCCAGCAAATGTATAAAAAATGTATCTCCCAAAGGGAATAATATATCTCTACAGACAATATTATACTAAAGATCTGATTCAATATAAACAAATATACAAATAAAAATCAAAATATTCACTGTATCCCTTATTCTTTCAGGATTGTATAGCGCTGATCTTTTGGTCTTGTGTAGTTTTACTTTTTAACATTGGGAGTGTGGTTTTAGATTAGGCTGCTGTTTTTCTTGTTAGATTCTGTTGCACCACCATTAGCACTTCATATTCGATTGTTTACTTGGCACATACTCTCTGCTGCCCCCACCTGTGCTTAATAACACATCACAAGCACTATGCCAATGATTAAAGGGACAGTAATGTCCCATATAAAATGCTTAGAGTTTTGTAGAGGTTAAAAAAATAAACGAAATGACACAAATCCTATCTCTCAAACCGCAATGATTTGAGAGATATCCTTTGTTAAATTTCCGCTCTATGTCCTCTTCTCCTGAGTCAGTTGTAAGCTGACAGTAGGAGGTTCTGGTCTGGTGATCGACAAGCGGCTCTTCAGCAGATCCGCAATAGCACAATTTAAAAAGAAATACTTCTTTGGAATGGTCTACAAAGCGTGCCTGGTTTGCAAGCATACTTTTTAGACCATTCCAAAGAAGTATTTATTTTTAAATTGCGCTATTGAGGCTCTGCTGAAGAGCCTCCTCGTTTTGTCTGACACTGATTTCCTTCTGTCAGCTTTACAGCTGATATCAGGAGAAGGGGAACTTTAGCAGAGGATATCTCTCAAACAATAGCGGTTTGAGAGATAGGATTTGTGCCTTATTTTTTTAACCTCTACAAAACTCTAAGCATTTTTTTGGGACATTACCATCCCTTTAATAGATAATTCTTAGTCCATATGTCAAAATGTGTATTCTCCATGCTGAAGTGCAACAAACCTTTGTGCATCTTCCCCTGGAGTAAATCTACTTTGCAATGCAGAAGTGGTAGATGTCAATACAGTGACAGAATTTAAGCATGCATGGGATAGGCATAAGGCGGTCCTTAACATAAGAAAAGACCAAGGACCAAAAAAGGTTTGAGGTTTTTTTTTTTTTTTTTTTTTACACAGTAGGAAATTGGGCAGACTAGATGGGCCGAATGGTTCTTATCTGCCGTCAAATTCTATGTTTCTATGTTTCTTTGGAAACCTCTTTATCAAGGAGTTAAAAGCCCCATTTAAATCAATTGGAATTTTTTATTTATTACCGATAGTGCAGTTGGTTTGCCTCAGTACACCAGCCGCACTGTGCACGTTTCACAAAACACATGAATATCAACGTCCTGCTGCTTAGTGGCAATCCTGATTGTAGAATGAGAGGACTACAGTGAGTGTGGACCTATTTTTATTTTTTTTATTTTTCTCAGCAGTAAAAATGAAAAACACAGAATTTCACACAAATAGAGATGGACAAGGGGATGATTGGTGTTGTCTTTGTATCACTATCTATTCAGCTCTACTGAAGCACATTGTTCGTTGTGAGGAGGAATGCAGAGGAAACTGCAGATAGAAAAGAAAAAAATATATATATGTAGATAGATGCATCCACATAAAGGATATCTACCAAGGTACGTCAGCTAAAGAAATTAAGAAACACTTATTCCTAGGGTAATATTTCCCTTTATGAGATACTAATTGAAGAGCCCGTTACACTGGCCACAGTGCCGGCTGGTCGCGATGCAGTCATGCACAGTGACGACTACCTGCGCTTCAGGCAGTCTCCACTGCGCATGACTGCACCACGCTCAGCCGTCTCTACTGCGCATGACGGCTTGTGACAGACTTTAGCGAATTATTATATAGTATGGTTGGACTCACTAATATAAAATCAAAAATGTTTTATGAACGTGCAGTCACTATGACTTATAGTCAGGATTTCTTGTTCTTAAAGGTGGAGAATAGACTCCACACAATATAAATGTCTCTGTTGAGAGAGCTATGAGAATGGAGTTCCCATATCTCAAAGCTGCTTTGACTATCCACTGATCATGGTGATCTGCAAGGGTGGATGACATCAGTCCTGAGTGAGGCACTGAGGTGCTCTGCAATGCTGGGTGAAATCAGCGCAGAGTGATGTGCTCATGGGAGATTCCCATCCATGCTACAGAAGCCCATTGATACCGCATTCACCAACATGGGGCTGTAGACATCAATACACAGGAGACAAATCTCCCAGTGTTGATGTCACCCACATTTGCATATCACCATGATATGTCTACCTAATACTACTCCTTTAAGAAAAGGAAATGACTAGCAGCACAGCAGTAATGACTGCACCTTCAGAAAACATTTCTGATGTTATATTCTTGAGTCCAACCATATCTCTTAAAGAGAAACTATAGCTTAGTAATATATAGCACATTCTAATAGATACTAGTCATCTTTATCATGACATGCATTGTGCTTTAACTCTGAATATACTTAAACGTTATGCATGACTGCTAGCTTCATTTACGTTTTACTCACCTTTAAATGCCCATTTATATCTTATCACCTGTAACCATTCCACCCTTTGTAATGGAAATCTGGCTGATGCATCAATGTTTCACTAATTAAATGGTAGGTTAAAAATGGAATTGTGAATGATTTGTACCTAGTTATTACACCAAACAGTGACACAAATTTAAACTGAGTGACTCATACAGATCAGAAAATACGACAGAGATCTCTAGATATGTAAATATGAAATATATAGCAAGAAACCACACAAAAAAAAAAAAAACACATAAAAGATAGGCCTGTGTCAGAGGGGTGTGGAATGCTTGTAAAGCAATGCATTGCACAACCCACAGTACCACGTTATTTTTACTTTACGTATTCCACAAATGAATCATGTCAAATTGCCTATACTTTTTTTTTTTTTTTCTATATCCACCTATCTTTTACACCTTCATGCCCCTGACAGGGAGCTAACTGTATTTTTGTTTTCAGACAGGTTTCAGTAGGGGACTGTGAAAACAGAGATATTTATACAATGTTTCATTCTCCCTGCAGCGCGGATCGGTTTGTATACTGTAGAAACAGGCTTGATCTACATTGTTTCACTGTCATTTTTACATTGTTGCACTCTCGCTGCTTTCACAGTCCCACACAGAACGCTCAAACAGATCTAGATAAGTCCCTGTCAAGTGAAGATGAAAATAAAAATACAGATAGTTCGACTTCATATATTATTCACTTGTAGAAAATGTAAAGTCAAAATAAGTGCTCCTTTAAAGGGTTAACAACAGCCAAGGCAATCTACCAAATAATGACAATTTAGATTTATGTTAATACTTATGCCCCAATACATTTCAGACTCTTAAATGAGGTTTTATTTGCGAACTGCAACTAGTTATCAACATTTGTTACAGGGAATTTAAGTCAATGCAATACGGTAGATTTAAAAAAAATAAATAAAAATATCTAGGGAAAGTCCTATCTCTCAAACCTTTATGGTTTGAGAGATATTCTCTGCTAAAGTTCCTCCTTCCCTCATGTCAGCTGTAAAGCTGACAGAAGGAGATCTGTGTTGGCCGACTCAGCAAAGCCGAAATAGCAGAATTAAAAAAGAACTTCTTCAGTGGAATGGTCTACAAAGTGTGCTTGCAAACCAGGCACACTTTGTAGACCGTTGCAATTTAGTAATTCTATTTAAAGATTGCTATTTTGGCTCTGCTGAAGAGCCACTGGCTGGTCCCAGAACCAGATCTCCTGCTGTCAGTAGAGCACTGACTTTAGGAGAAGGGGAGGAAGGGGGGAGCTTTAGAGGCGAATATTTCTCAAACCATAAAGGTTTGAGAGATAGGACTTTCTCCAGATACTTTTTTTTTTTTTTTTTTTAAATCTACCATATTTCATTAAGTTAAATTCAGGCATTACTAACCCTTTAGCAAGACTGATATCTATGGATGTCATACAGTTGCTATTAAGGAACTTTTTTCCAAAAATGTGACAGCTATCAACATATTCATACATATGTTCCAACGTGTCTGTAAATTGGAAGACTGAAAATTGTGTCTATAAATTTCTAAGAAAATCCACACCAGCTAAAATACAATGCAATACATTAATATGAGGTATACATACTCCAAACTAATACATTAAAAAATAGAAAAAAAAAGATAGCCAATGAGTGAAATCAGTATGGGATCTAGGGCCCCATATCAAATCAAACACTTATTAAGTAAAATAAATAAACAAATAAAGATTTATACCATATATTAATCTGCAATGCATTGGATACCTTTAACCCCTCCATTGTCAGAGCTTTCAGATAACTGTGCTGCAGCAACAGTGTGTTTTAAACATGGAGGACAGGGATGTGGGGAGGATGTTTGGGCAAATGGGGGATCAGGCACAGGACCAGGTGCTATTGCCCCCACTGTTTCCTCTGACTGATCTAGCCCAAAGAAAGCGGATGAAATGCAGTTGATATCCTTGGGTTTCTTAGCCTCCCTTTGGAGTAATGAGGCCATTACTAAGGTACAAACATCAGAAAAAAAAAAAAAACTCAACATAAAATGCCAATCTAAAATGTATTTTATAAACAATATTGTAATCATAGTAAAACATAAAAAATATTTTTAAAACTTGTCTTATATTAAAATAAGATTCTGTTTTAGATAAAATTGTACATGACAGATCATCAGTTATATTTTCTAAAGCAAATAATGTAAACATTTAATAGCACCTAGTGTCCCAAGTAATTTAGATCCAAACAAAATTGGTTCAATAGTATACAAAAAGGTTTTTTTCAGTTATCCTTTATTTTTTTCATAATATAATTTGCTAGGATGCAAATCTCCCTGTGTGCGTAATATGCAAATGTGCAGTAGAGACTGTCCGAACCACGCAGTCACACACAGTAGTAATGCGCAGCAGAGACTGGCCGAATGCGCCAGCCCCCAGTCCGAGGCACGGCCGATCCAAAGAGGGGTGCCCCAAACGGCCCATCCCCCGCCCCCGGTCTTGGAACAGCAGCCAAGGCCGCTGGGCGGCACCCTGGCCAGTGCACACGGGCCTTCAATACTAGTTTTATATATGGCCATTATAGGAATTTCAGAAGTACCAGAGATAAATTTAGATAAACAACCTTTAATTGTAAATATCAAATTAAACATTATTTTACATGTTCTAGCCTATATGTGGGGTATCTTATCAACGGTACTTGACAGAAGCTATACGTAGGACAAAATTCTACACCACTACGAATAAGGATAGGAGAACATATAAGTATTATTAGAAAAGCCTTTATTAATCATAGACTATTTGAATATTTTTTAAGGGATCATGCTAGTGACCCTACGGGACTTCAGGTTATGGCTTTATTAATCATAGCCTATCTGAATATTTTTTAAGGGATAACTCTAGTGATCCTATGGGACTTCAGTTTATGGCTATTGACCATGTGGGTGATTTATGGAGGAAGGAGATAAAACTACTATATTTTTAAGAAAGGAAGCTAAATGGATTTATCATTTACATATCAGAAAACCACATTGTTTAAATATAGTTTGATTTAAGTCCTTTTTCATGATAACTTCATGAAAATTTAGTTTTTTCAGATTTTATATATATTTATATTTTTTTACTATTTTATATATATATTTTTCATTTTTTAATAGGGATTATTAATCCTTATAATTTATATGAGCTATTAATTTATTAGCCAGTTAGTATAAAATATGTATGTCTGGAGATTTGTGAGTTAAAGATTGCCATGACATATCATATTTGTTAATTTTTCACTTAATAAATGTTATTGCTGCAATTCCGAATGAGATTGGTCAGATTGTGCCTGTATTTTTTGATGAGGTTCACCATTCCATTGTATTTTCATTGACATTGTAACCATTCACTGTTTGTGATTTGAACAGTAGAATTGGTTTGTGGTATCTTTAGTCCAATGATTGGAGTGGAGGGCTCATATAATGAAGTGGATATAATACAATCAGGTTTGATCAGCTGTGAATAAGATCGGCTGCAAGAAACGCATCAGCTTATACACAGTGGAAGATCTTTATTTATAAGAGGACTATTATTGCTCTGGTGGTGAAACTTGTTCCTATATATTGATAACTGTAGTGCCCCACAGAAGACTGACTCTATTAGTTTGAGAATTGTTGTACATGGAGGTGCATGTAAGTCTTTGTTTAATGACGATGGGTTTGCCAGTCTGAGGATGAGTGAAGGAAGATCCCGTGAGCAAATATTTGCAGGTAGTCCACCCAAAATACTATACTCTTCATCAGATGGAATCACCAACAAATTGCAGTAGGGATCATCTGTTACTGCGCTACTGCTGTGTAGGTGCTTTTTTTAGGACTGAGGCCCATATTTATAAAAGCAAACTGGAGTTATTCTTGAGTAAACCAACTACACCATAAGGGGAAAAATAAATATTCCTAAATTTCCAGGCACTTGATCAAAGCGTTTTAACCTGATGAATGCTAGAGAGGTCTCCAATGCATTGATTTGCATTCTAGCATTCAAGGGGCTAACAGCTCAATTTAATATAATAGGAAATTTTATTTGTCCCCTACTGTCCAATTGGTTAATCCAGAATAACTTCAGTTTGCTTCGCTTTCCCTGCTTCAGAACCTGGAAGCCTCATGGGCTGAATTCGATACAGCACCAAAATTAGATGTGATTAAATACCATTCTGTTTGTGAGTGTGAATTTTTATTATGTCTTTTTAGCAAAACATTTTAAACATAGTGGGCTATATACTCAGAGAAATGTGGAGCAAACCGAACCATAAGGGACAAATGGCAACTTGGATGCTAGAGAGGACCCCATGGCATTGTGCTGGCAAACTGTCGTGCTTGACTAAGTTTGCCCCATGGGAGACTTTATATAAAATTCTCTGATGCCCTATACAAACCCAAAACAGCTCCCTTCAGCCAAAAGATAGTCAGAAAACTGTTAAATATACACTAACACCTAAAACTGAGCTGCTGTTATACGCACTTAAATTCCCTGTACTCCATGATAGCTTCTGAGGTGTAAAATCTCACGTCGTCTCCCACTCTTGCCTTTTGCAGGACTACCTGACTCTCATTCACATAGCAATTTCAAGAAGAAATAGTGCTGTATTGCCTGTTAAAGGGCTGGTACAAGTTACCCACCTTTTTGAATACAATATCAGGGGATACTCATCTCAATCAGTAAGCTAAGTAAATTAGCTCTGACCTTTCATTGCAAACAGCTCCACAATGCATTGAAATGGATACCTCTCTGGCACTCAAAGGGTTAACTGCTGCAGTACTGTAAGTACTGTTCCACCCAATAAGCACTATAAGGGGGAAGGGCTTTCATTCCAGACCTGCAGTGATTAATATGATCAGATATAACATAAATAATCATTACTACAGAATGGCAAGCACATGTATACATGATAGACAATACTGCTCATGATACAAGGATATTCTTGGTCCCTGTATATATGCCTTCGCCACCTTAGGCAGCCAACCTACCCTTGATACCTAGAAATGTGACCAGTGCTAACTGGTTTCCCTCCACAATCTGCAGTTTGATTGGTCCTGGCTCCTACCTGCCAGGGTAAGAATTACCCACTATTAGAGTTGGGATATGATGGCATATATTTCACAACTTTAATTTTGGGAGCAAATATTTTTTGTCACTTTGGGTTTGAGGGGCTGACACTTTTGAAGGTTTTTTTGGGGGGTTGAGGCACTGTCTGTAAATATTTTTTGGCTGATGCTGACTACCACTACTGGTGTTGGGGGATGCTATGTGCACTAAAATATCGGGGAAGATTGGGTTGATGTGTTTCTGTCTATACTTGTTGAGTGGGAGGTAATAGGGTGCATGTCAGTGTGCCCCCCCAATGCCTTGTCCACACTACTTTACATTCTATTTCATGGACTGAGGTAATCCTGCACTGGTCTAAAGGGACCCTCTGGCATTCAACGGGTTATAAAGCAAGTTTGAGATTCTATTTTATGGGTGTAACATATGAATAATTAACTTTTACATATGCTAACTGTAAATACATGATATTTAATGTAATATTAAGCTATTTCATTTTTTGGTGTTGATGTTCCTTTAAGTCCTTGATTACTGGGGACCCCAATACAATACTTTGGAAAGCTATCAATTACATGGCAGATATTTCTATCGTCTGGATTTTCCCCATACCTACATTGGTATGTAATATTAAATTACTACACCAGAAAATAGCAAATATGGTTATTTTCAGGCACAAACTGTACGCTGGTAGTCGCAGAATCACACGTAACCGTAGAAAGCAAGGGGGATCTCCACTGCATTGCTTCACATCTAGCATGCAAGGAGTTAAACTATGCCAGACAATATGTTTAGATGTAATCTGACATAGTGTATACGTTACATACATGCTTGGCCAGATAAAAGGTTAAAAAGTTGTTTTACCCGTTTATACTTAAGTATTATATGTCCCGGCAATGTGAAAATGCATGGCTCATTGAGACCATTTTACCGCTAAACCATCTGTGTCTTTGTTTACAAAGAATGTAAGGAATCTGAGAATGTTACTGTATCTTTACTTTTATTTCACTGTAAGATGGCTATAGGATGGCTAAGAGCTGTAATCTCCAGAAACAGATCAACAGCGGCATCATGTGGTCAAAACAGGTAAATGTACCTTTACATTCATTCTATCCCAATAATCATCAGGCATAAGTTAAAAAGGCATCAAAGACTTACATCAGCATCAAGGTGATTACTAGTTTGCTGGGGTGTAAGTATCATAACCACTATGCCAAGCTAAGCAAGATAGTAACAACTAGTTGAAGAGCCTGTGTACACGGGCCACAGTGCCACCCAGCAACGGCTGCGGTGCAGTCATGCACAGTAGAGACTGGCTGGGCTGCAGCTGATACGGAGAGGGGCGCTCCGAATTCAGACTGTAGTCCTCTGACTACGGTCTGAATTCAGAGTACCCTGCTCCTTTATCAGCCGTGGAGCATTCAGGCAGTCTGTACTGCGCATGACGGCTTCTGACAAACACACATTTAGTGAATTATTATATAGGATTAGGCCTAATTCACACGGCCCACTTTCTTGCAGCTACACAAAGTTCCCATTGAAAATGACTGTAGCTGTAGAAGTTACCTATGTGAAGTATCCAATAGACAAAAAGCCTACTTTGTGAAACTCATTCAAATAGAAATTAGGTTTTTTCAATATAATTTTCAATGATTTTAGTACACTTGAGCAAAGTGAGGTACCGTGTTAGCCACAGAAAAGGCAGAAGACTAATAGAGTAAAAATTATACTTTTTTGGCTGAGTGGCTTTGTATGAAAGGTTTCAAGACAATTAGGTTTCTGTTTCAGGCTTAATAAAAAAGAAGGCAGAATGCTGCATAGTACATTTGAAGCAGTTTAAATGTTAAAAAGCCCATTGTTTTCTTTAACTCAAACTTCTGGAAATATTTATGCATATCTGGTTAGGGGTAAAAATACAAGTGACCGCTCATTGATGCAGTGAGTTATCTTCTTTCCAAAATGGTATGCATTGTCTATGTTTTCTGAATTTCTGTAGTTGGTACAACCATTTGAGTACAGACAAGTCATGTTTTAAAAAATGTAAGAAAAATTAGAGTTTGTAGTTGGTGTAGTTTTCTGTTTCTGGGGGGTACCAGTACAGTATGTCAGCTCCCAAAAATGAGGAGAGTACAGAAGAACATTCCATTGTTTTAAAAGATTTCAGTACATATGAAATGGTGAAAATGTAAAAAAAATTCCCTGTTTTCCTTTAGCGACACTTTCTGGAAACATTTGTGCACACCAGGATGGAGTGGAAAGGCAAGCAATGACTCATTTGATGAAGTAGGACATCTACTTTCAGAAAATATATGTTTTGGGGTAGTTTCACCATGTAACCAATGGAATGTGCATTTTAGTTCATAAAGTTGAAAATATCATTTTGCACACTTGTTAATTAGGGGTCTGTGCAGGCCATACATGTTGGTAACATTAAACACATTTGGTATTTTTGTACTCAGGGATAATCAAGGCTTTTAAACATAATTAAAATATTCACTATCAACAGAAATGTATTTGATAATGCTGTGTCTGGCAAGCAATGTACAAAATAAAAATTCTTCAAGCTGCTGGCACTGAAAAGGTTAAAGAGTTATGGTAACCAATGAGTAAATTGATAGAAACAAGAACAAAGGAAAAATGCCTAACAGTGTAACACTGTAACACTAGAAATCACGTAGTATTAATGAATGGGGTACTCACATTTCTTCAGTGTCAGATCAGTGCACATACACAGTCTGACTGCCAAGCATATGGAGATTATCAGCCTGCCTCCATTCGAGATCTGTAGATTCATGTCCTCAAATGGCTTAAAACCGTATGCTTGGCAGTCAGACCATGAATCCATCTATCCTTTTCAAGATCACTGCTGCCATTGGATTTTACTCTGCTTTCCTCTTCCAGTTGTGATCCATGCAGCGGCTGCCCCTTCAGCTCTGGTTTGAAGTTAGCAGGATTGAGAGAACATCCATATGTCCAGCTAGGAAAAAAAAAGTTGTGCTGTTGAGCTGGTATTCTACCTATCCTTCCTTGCCTCACCAGGGAAGAGATGGCAAGGCAGTTACGAGCTGAACAATGTGTGTATTGCTTCTAAACTATGGTAATTTAAAGAAAAACAGGCAAAAGAAAGAAAACACAAGCAAACCTTGCTTCTTATAGATTCTGGTGCACTGTTTTTTCTGCTGTCTCACTCTGTCCACTCAGTAAGCCAGCCTACATGTAACTGTACTTTTCACCCTTCAGAAGAATCATGCATGAGAGTGTTAATGGGCTTCCAAGTGGGCATGGTAAGCAGGATTTAGGTGCTCCTAAAATCTGGTTCCATTTGCAAGTTCTTACTTTGCCTTATGGCAAATCGAGCTTTGACTATGCCAAATTTTGCAAGGAATGATCTGACATCAGACAAGACATTCCTCTATGTCAGACACCACCTAGTTTACTCATCTACACAGTGTTATCTACAATAAGTTAATTCTCTCCTTTGACTGTTGAAGAAGTCTCTTCACTTGTCAACTTGCTTACTTGACCCCAACCCGTCTTGTCACCTATACTGCCTCCCTACTCTATGTCCTACTCTAGCTCACCTCTTCAGCCTCTCCCTCTCAACTGGAATACTCTCATCCTCCTTCAAACATGCTTTCATCCAGGCTTTTATCACAAAACCATCCCCTGAGCAAGCAGTAGTCAATTACTGGACCCATCTTCCCAACACCTGAAGGTTCAACAATGGTTCAGTGCCCTGAACCATAAATGTTATCAAACTATTTCTTCATTTCTTTTGGTCTTCTGCTTGCAATCTTATTGATTCTCTTATGTCCTAAACACTGAACAGAGACAGTGAGTCACTACATTTCTCATCACAAAGTCAAACGGTAATTTCTCCTCACTCATCCTGGACCTCTCTGCTGCCCTCTACACTGTAGACTATTCATTTCTCACAAATATTCTCCTCTCCATTTGCCTATGGTACACTGTCCTCTCCTGATTCAGGCCTTTTCTGTGTGACCACTTTTTTAGGAATTGTTTTTATGACACCTCTTCTTCCTTCATTCCTCTTTCGATTAAACATCTGACCTTAGTCCTTTGTTCAGGCTGCAATATATGCCTGATGGCTCAATGGCAAAGTAGAACAGGATTCAGAAAAATTACCCCTAATAATATGTTGATCATGCAAGAGACTCTGAACTGAAAGACATCCAGCCATGATCACATAGGGCAACAAGCATAAGTCCACCTAGACCATGGGGGATGAGATGAGATTTTATCTTGACCCTAGGAGTCAATGAGTGTTATAATTCCAATTCTTTACTTTATCTCACACATGTCACTTTAGTGAATCAAGTGATCCTATCTTTCATATTATTAATAACTTAAAGTGGATCTTTTTTTTGCTGTAATTTCACAGGAAGTTATACTCAGCAGTGTAAGACATGCACCAAATCAGGAGTGTAAGACACGCACCAAATCAGGAGTGTAAGACACTCACCAAATCAGGAGTGTAAGACATGCACCAAATCAGGAGTGTAAGACATGCACCAAATTAGGAGTGTAAGACATGCACCAAATCATACATTCCGTATGAAGGAAAACAGCACATACAATATTGTAGCTCTTCAGTACTATACACACATTCACTCACACACATATACTGGTGAGCATGCTCTTTCATACTATAACATGTTTTATTTTAACATTAATATTTTTTTGTTTTACTTCACCTTTAGAATTATCTCCTCTCTTGCCCTTACATCTTTTCCATGCCCAGTTTTATTCCCTACTGTGATATTTTTATCGTTCACATTCTCTCTCCACTCTAATTCTCCTTAAGCTCTTGTCTATGTTGCCTAAGCGGGGATCCCCGGTCCTCAACTGCCCAATTACCTACAGTACTCACTTCCCCAAAACCTATGCTGGTCAGATTCTCCTATATTTATTCACCCATTCACAACATTTCCATCTTCAACCTATCACAGTTAAAAGCCCTCAAATACTCCATTATCTCCAGGTTAGCCTACTTTTTCAGCCATAAACTACTGCCTGCCATAGCTCATTCCTGTAGTCACCCCTTTTCCTTATGACACCCATGTTTCTCTCCTCTCCTTTGCATTTCTCCTTACCTCTCAGTGTATATCTATCAATTGCATTTTCTCTCGCCACATCATACCCCTTCCCTAATAAACTGATTGATGTTTAACATGATAATTAATGAAATAATAGAGAAATTAAATTATGTAGCAAAATTGTAAAAATATTAATTTGACGTTTGACTTCTGCATACTACAAAAGGCCTAATTCACCAGGAAGCACCTGAAAGGCTAAAGGACAACAGTAATCCAAAACAGCAACCAAAGCAATGTTCTTACACAACTGGAATTTAAAATAAAAGAATCAAACAGAGACAAAACAAAACAAAAAACCACTAGTGCAACATGCCACAGTAAGTGTATTTCTAAGATGGTCAGGCATGCTTCACTAGAATCAATGTAGGGGAAAGAGTTCGTATTTGTTCTACATTTGTGCAGAAGAACTAACCACCACCATATGCCTGTACACCCGGGCAGCCTTTTTGGTTGTCTGACACAGATACCAATGTTATTTAGACCATCCTCAGCTGTCCAGCTCATGAAGGAAATTAGAAATAGCAAGATAGCTGAATAAACACCATGTTGTCTGTGCTACACAGCTGAATCCGGAAATGGACTGGATTTCAATAAAGCACTCAGGCTCATACTGGTGGTCAGTGCTCATGCAAAGATTTGTCCAATGCAAGAGAAAAAAGGGTAAAGCCACATGGCCTCTTGGGAAACCTTATACTATGGCATACTGCACTGTGTTTTTCTATACAAGTTAAACCTCTGAGTGACAGAGGGATACAGACTGCACTGGTTTTCAATGCATTGCATACCCCTCTGGCACTCAAATGCCAGAGGGGTATGCAACACTGTATATGGAGGTACAAAAATATGGTCCCATCCCAAGCTATAAGGGGTTAATGTGTTTCATACAATCCTTCTGTGCAAAATGCGTTTATTTTAAGCTTTCTGTGCATGTCCTTCATTACGTTACTTTATGTTACAGCTTCAAGGACATGCAGCTATACCAATAAGTGCTGACTATGCACTAGTAGAACACGAGGCTTGGCACAAACTGGCAGAGCATGAGCTGGGCATGTAGTTACATAGTTACATAGTAATTTAGGTTTAAAAGAGACTTGCGTCCATCTTTTTCAACCCTTTTCCTATTCCTGTTTACCATCATTGATCCAAAAGAAGGCAAAAACCCCCCCTCAATATAGCAATTTCAAATTCTGCCTTGAATGGGGGGAAAAAATTCCTTCTTGATTCCAATTAGCAATCAGATTTCTCCTTAGATCAACAAGCCCTAACTAAATAGGTTGTGGCATACCTTGTTGACACTAACCGTAAAGCCTGATAGAGTCAAGCATCCTGGTCAGGATGTGATCAGGTTGTGATAGAGTTTATAAATAGCTGGGTGCTGTAGGGGCTTTTTAAGAGCTCTACTGGAATACTGTGTATGTGTATGGGAGATGATCTGACCCATCAGGGGCTCTCCCAGACATGCTGAGATCATCTGCAGCTAAGTCTTATGATTATTGTTAATACATTGTTTTGCAATACTGTGTGTGTCTCTCTGTTTATATACTTTGGAATTCAAAAGAATCCAAAAAACAAATGCACTGCTTTTTGTTGCATTTCATATTCCTCTGGAACTCAAAGGGTTAAAGTGATAGTAACATTTTGTATAAAAAGTTGATTTTGTAGTGATTTAGCTGCTAAGTATGACAATGGTAATCCCACTGTTGGGATGCTTCATTCAAAAATTATTACTAACTAAAACCTGATTGTTTTATTTCATCAAAATTCTGTTTTAAAATGTTCCCACTAGGTGGTGCTATTATTTTTCTTTGTAGGTCCACTTTTGTGGTAAATAACTTTACAATCATTTTAAGAGCACTTGGAAGTACAACAGTATTGGTCCACCCCTGGTTTACAATCCAGAGATGGCATGTCAAACATGTGTCCCCAAGGCTGTATGCAGCCCTAACCCTTTCATTTGTTACCCTCTGATAATTCCAGCATGTTCAATTAAGTATGGCCCCAAGCTGGTTATGCTCCTTTGTTCTGGCCCTTACTTTCTCAGCTACAGAAACAGGAGTTGGGAGAAATAACAAAAACCAGTTTAGCAGCTACCAGCTCGGCACCATTCTGCTTACTGCCCCATGACTGAGCCTTTTTATTAGGGATGGGCCATTAACTGGCTGGGGATTATGAAAGTTGTAGCCCACAACAACTGGAGGGCCTCAGGTTGCCCCCACCACCACCCTATACCAGTGATTATTAATTATATCCCCCCATGATACCCAATATTCATACTTAAAATTCACATATCACCACAGACGTACACATATATAGCCTCAATTCAGTGATATTGATTCAAAGTCTCCCTGTACTTTTATTTTGAAAGTGGACAACACAACAGAGATGCACCTTGTGTGAACAGACCAAAGTCCAGCACACTGCAACTTTGTTGTGTTCACTCAGGAACCTAGTACATACGCAGCAAGGAAGGCCTATGGGGACAATAGCAGACCTCTCATATGAACAATGTTGGACGTTGTGATGTTCATCGCAATGTTCATCGAATGGTTGATACATGTGGGTGCAAGCCTGTAATATTAGCTGGTGCTCATGTGGGGCTGGCCTTCAGATATGCTGCCCCTGCATCTGGATAGGTGGTGGAACACAGCAGAGGGTAAGTGATAGACCTTGGGGAAACTCTCTGATGTGAAAGAGCTCTAATGGGTCAAGTACAGATTCTTTTAACTTTTTAAGTACCAGACAGGTATACAATACATTCCAATACAATGATTTATTAACTCTCTGGCACTCAAATGGTTAACCCCATGAATCGCAGCAAGGTCTCAAACTCAATGGAAAGCAAATGATAGAACATGTTATTATTTATTGCCCCTTTACAAACATCTTCTTACCTGTCACATTAAAAGATCAGTAACAGATTATTATTTACCCTTTGAGCACCAGACATATACACAATGTAATGCATTCCTCTCTGGCACTCTAAGTGTTATTTATATGTTTCAGTCACAAGTTATAATAGTTTAACTGTCACAAAGTGGTGGAGCTGTTACTATTACATACTTGCATGCAACTTAAAGTGATAGTAATGTTTCAAAATAAAAGAAGCTCCAATTAATCTTCATTGTATTTGGGCCATGGTGAGTGTTATTTCAATACTGTCAGAGTTGTAGTTCAAGAGTAATTGAATGATAACGTATCCCCCTCCCGCCCCTTTTACTGATATAACACTTCTCTCACCAGCAAGGTGGTGTTCTGGTGGATCTCAGAGATGGACAATCTTCAATTAAAATAAGGGAAAAACCTGTCAAGGGGGGGCAGGGTTTTCCTTATGCTCACAGTAAGAAGATTGTCCCTTGCTGCCAGCTGTCCAGATTCCACATCTGAGAAGAGCAGGCTTACACTAGGTAAAAGGGGTGGGAAGGGGGATAATTTATCATTCAATTACTCTTGAACCACAATTCTGACGGTTTTGAAATAACACTCTCTATGGCCCAAATACAATGAAGATTAATTGGAACTTCTATTTTTGTGAAACATTACTGTAATGCATGTTATTTCTTATTATTAGTATCCAATACAAGTACAATGCTGATTATTATATTAACAGGTGTTGTCTTATTTCTATGAGCAGAGATACGATATATAACATGTTCATAAAATATCAGTACTGCTCTAACTGACAAAAACCAGGAAGTGTCTACACATTACAGAGTGGTAGCCACGCCTACTATAAACTGATTGGCTGGAGCCAAACCTAAGAATACTACATCTCCCTTCCTAAAAATGAATAATAATTAGTATAGAATACTTGCAAATATACATAACATAACTGGTATAGATATATGGGGTAAAAAAAATAAATAAAAAAATACGGATTAGGTAATACATGCAATGTATACGTTTTTGGCAGGAAACTGTAACATTAAAGGGATAGTAATGTTTCATAATAAAAGCAGCCCTAATTAATCATCATAGTATTTGGACTTTGGAGAGTGTTATTTCAGTTATGTCAGAGTTGTAGTTCCAGAGTAATTCAATGACAAAGTGTCCCCCTCCTGCCCCTTTTACTGATGTAACACTTTTCAGCCAGGGCAGAAGGGAAGTGCCCAGGTAGACTGCAGAGAGGGACAATCTTCAATTAAGATAAAGGAAAAACCTGAAAAGCTTGTCAAGGGGGTCAGGGATTTCATTGTTTTCATAGGAATAAGAGTGTCCCCTTCTGTTATCTGTCCAGTCTATGGACTGGATCCCACATCTGAGAAGAGATTGTTTACAGTAGGTAAAAGGGGCGGGAGGGGGAAACTTTGCTTGTGAATATCTCATAAACCATAAAGGTTTGAGAGATAAGACTTATATCATTCTTCATGTTTTTTTAACCCTTTCAGTGCCGGAGGCTCGGGCCATTTCCTGTACCCTGCAGGTCAGACACATTTTCAGCATTTTTGCTATCCTTCTGTTTGCGCTTGATTTCCTCTTGGGATTTTTAGTTAAATATGGAAAACTATATATTGTTTTTTTCAGAACGAATTGAGCTTTCTCATGGTACCTTACATGAACAGAATTTTGCATCGTGCAAAAATCTATGATGTCATAATGACAAAAAAAAGTGAAAATTTACTAATTTTGCTAAAATCACATACTATGTATCAAAAACATTTACCTTGATTGAAAAAGTTTCAATTATTTGAAAAAGCCCTGAGTCCCCCGAGTAAAAAAATACCAAATTTGTATAGTTTTACCTACGTCCATGGCTAGTGTAGAGCCCTAATCACCAGCAGCGCAAAATGACATTTTCAACTTTATAAACTAAAATGCGCATTCTAGGGTTTTTGTGGTACAACTACCCTAAAACAGTGGAATAACTATATAAAACTATATATTTCTGAAAAGTAGACAACCTGCCGCATCTAATGAGGGGTAACTTACCTTCTTGCCCCAAGCCTGTTGTGCACAAATGCTTCCAGAAAGTGGCACTATAGGAAAAAAATGGCATTTTCTTACGTTTCTGCCCCTTCATCTGTATGGAAATCTGTGAAAACCATGGAATTTCCAACTGTATTCATTAGCTAGTGCTCTTAGGAGAAAAGTGACACCTCATTGGTATGAGTTCCCCTACCTTAGTGGGCGCTACAAGTACCAAACTACACCTATTGCAACCACTAATTTTTCTAACATTTTCTCAAACATTACTTGTCTGTACAAAAATGGTTATAACAACTAGAGAAGTGAAGAAAGGTTACACAAACCATACCATTTTGGAAAGAAGACAACCTGCCGCATCTAATGAGGGGTGAATTGCCTTCTTACCCCAAGCCTGTTGTGCCCAAATTCTTCCAGAAGGTGGCACTTTAGGAAAAAAATGGCATTTTCTTACATTTCTGCCCCTTCAAATGTACTGAAATCTGTAAAAACCATGGAATTTCCAGCAGTATCCATTAGCTAGTGCTCTTAGGAAAAAAATGACACCCCATTGGCATGAGTTGACCTACCTCAGGGGGCGCTAGTAGTGCAAAACGACATCTACTACAACTTCTAAGTTTTCTAACATTTTCTCAAACATTACTTGTCTATACAAAAATGGTTATAACAACTACAGAAGTGAAGAAAGGGTACACAAACCATACCATTTTGGAAAGAAGACAACCTACCGCATCTAATGAGGGGTGACTTGCCTTCTTACCCCAAGTCTGGTGTGCACAAATGCCTCCAGAATGTGGCGCTAATGAAAAAAAAAGGCATTTTCTTACATTTCTGCCCCTTCAAATGTACTGAAATCTGTAAAAACCATGGAATTTCCAGCAGTATCCATTAGCTAGTGCTCTTAGGAGAAAAATGACACCCCATTGGCATGAGTTGACCTACCTCAGGGGGCACTATAAGTGCAAAACGACACCTACTACAACTTCTAATTTTTCAAACATTTTCTCAAATATTACTTGTCTATACAAAAATGGTTATAACAACTACAGAAGTGAAGAAAGGGTACACAAACCATACCATTTTGGAAAGAAGACAACCTATCGCATCTAATGAGGGGTGACTTGCCTTCTTACCCCAAGTCTGGTGTGCACAAATGCCTCCAGAAGGGGGCGCTAATGAAAAAAAAGGCATTTTCTTACATTTTTGCCCCTTCAAATGTACTGAAATCTGTGAAAACCATTGATTTTTCAAATGTATTCTTTAGCTATGGCTCGTAGGAGAAAAGTGACACCTTATTCGTATGAGTACACATACCTTAGGGGGCGCTACAAGTACAAAACTACACCAACCTCTAATTTTTCTAACATTTTCTCAAACATTACTTCTCTATACAAAAATGGTTATAAGAACTAGAGAAGTGAAGAAAGGGTACACAAACGATACCATTTTGGAAAGAAGACAACCTGCCGCATCTAGTGAGGGGTGACTTGCCTTCTTACCCCAAGCCTGGAGTGCACAAATGCCTCCAGAAGGTGGTGCTAATGAAAAAAAAGGCATTTTCTTACATTTCTGCCCCTTCAAATGTATTGAAATCTGTAAAAACCATGGAATTTCCAACTGTATCCATTAGCTATTGCTCTTAGGAGAAAAATGACACCCCATTGGTATGAACTGACCTACTTTAGGGGGCGCTACAAGTACAAAACTACTACTGCTACAACCTCCTGATTTCTCTAACATTTTCTCAAACATTCATGAGTGTATGAAAATGGTTATAACAGCTATAGAAGTGAAGAAAATGTAGCGAAACCATACCATTTTGGAAAGAAGATAACCTGCCGCATCTAATGAGGGGTCACTTGCCTTTCTACCCCTAAGTTAGTGTGCACAACTATTTCCAGAATGTGGTGCTACAGAAAAAAAAAATTTTTTTTTTTTTTTTTTTTTACAAATCAGTCACTTCAAAGATACGAAAATGGTTCAACACCATGGGATTTCCTAGTAGGACCTCCTGCCAGCCTACGATAAATGGTACCCCACTGCTGTGGGATGACATACCATATTGGGTGCCAGGAGTGTAGCTACCAGTTGAACAAGGATGGGGAAGCAAACAGCGTATGTATGATTCTATGGCTATCAGTGGTCAGTCAGTGTACGTGAGGACCTGTGACTGCCAGTGAAACCAGGTGGGGGGAAGGATGAGGGGTCAGGCAGTGTATGTGGGTATATCTACCACTGGGCAGAGCGCAAGTATGGCAGTGGTGGTGGGGGAGGTAAGGTAGTACATATGGGGGATCTGTGACTACCACTGTGCACTGTAAGTCCCCCACATACACTGTTTGATTTCCAGCCTAAATCCAGTGCGTATTGGCACTTGGGTCTACCAGTAGGCAGTGGAACCAGGCTGGGGGGGTCAAACTGTGGGAATGGGACTGCCAGTAGGCTGTGTAACTGGGCTGGTGGGTAGGGTACTGGGGGGATTGAGTCATTTTGTGTGCATGCCACAGGGATGTCCGATGCATTGCAAAGCAATGCAATTGACCCCCTGTCGCACACAGAGGGTTCTTTTTAAAAAAAAATAAAAATTCTTCTTTATTCATAGCTTGTTGGGTGGCCTTAGGGCCCCCCAACAAGCTTTCAATGTAAAGCAATAGTAAAAAAAAAAAGTCCTGTGTGTGCCACAGGAGGGGGTCTAAAATGAACCCCCTCCCCTGTGGCACTCAGAGGGTTAATTTTTTTTTTTGTCTGTTTTTTATAGACCTCATTGGGGGGCTTCAGGACCCTTCCTTATGTCCCCCAATGAGGTCTTAGTAAAAAAAAATATGGGCTAAAAGAATTGACCCTGTGAGTGTCACAGGGTTCTCCAGCACATTGCAAAGCAATGTGCTGGGGACCACTGCGGCACTCACAGAGTTAATTTTTTTTTTATTTTTTTTTAATTATTATCAGACCTTGTGGGGGGACATCAGGAATTCTCCTGATGTCCCCCCAACAATCTCTGATTATAAAATACTAAAAAATATTCCTATGTCTGCCACAGGAGGGGGGCTCTGCAATGAACCCCCTCCCCTGTGGCACACACAGGGTTAATTTTTTTTTTTTTTCTATTTTTTATAGACCTCATTGGGGGGCTTCAGGACCCTTCCTGAAGCCCCCCAATGAGGCCTCTGTAAAAAAAATACGGGCTGCAACAATTGACCCTGTGAGTGCCACAGGGATCCCCAGTGCATTGCAAAGCAATGCACTGGGGAACCCTGCAGCACTCACAGGGTTCATTTTTTTATTTTTTTTTTGTTTATTTATAATTTTTATTTTCAGACCTCGCTGGGGCACATCAGGACCCCTCCTGATGTGCACCCAGTTATTGATCTCCCAGCCTACCTCTGGTAGGAGTGATCACCATCGGGGAAAGCCTTGTAACGTCATCGGTGACTATGTCACCGATGACGTTGGGAGGCTTCCCCCGGTCCCGCCCACTCCTACCCGGAAGTTCGGGTAGGAGAGGAGGGATAGGAGAAGCTCCGCTTCTCCTTAGTAAATATTGATCTCCCAGCGCGATCGGCTGGGAGATCAATACCTGGGGGGACATGAGGAGTAATCCTCATGTCCCCCCACGAGTGCCAGGCAATTTTTTTTTTTAAATGCGGCCACTGCATGCCGGTTATACCGGCCTATGCAGTGACCGCATTTAAGCTGTACAACGTACGAGCTTGGCACAGCAGGTACAGCTGTCCTCACTCGTACGTTGTACCCACTTGGCACTCTAGGGGTTAATGCCTACAAAATAAAATAAAGTTAAAACGAAGTATTACTATCCCTTTAACAACATATAAATGGTTACCAGTAATATGCAATAATATAATACATAAAGTCTCTTAATATTATGGCAAAGTAAATATAACATAAATACAAGATAATTCCGTCTGAGTCCTTCGTGCCTACTGAATGTGTTTATAAATCCAGAATGTCTCTAGGTTTGACTTGACGTCCGTATCTTGTCCGGTAGGGGATAGATGTGGGCAATGTCTCACAAACCTCTGACTTGGGGCCCAGTGACTTTTGATGACTCATGTTGTGACGGTGTATAACTTGACTCGGTACTCTCAGGTAGAGATACTGCATCCTCACTGATGTTATGTGACTCACAGGTATCTAGGAGGTGGCGCCTGTTGTGCCTGTATACCAGTCCATCATTGGTGTGTTTATGGTACAACCTGGCTGTGTCAGCTGTTTGGGTGATCACAGCTGGTTTCCATTGGCCCTGCTCCTGCACTCGCACTCTGTGCTTCAGTGAGCTTTGATAGGCATCTTGCAGACCTGTTATAATAACTCCTCTGTCGCTGCTGATGGTGCAGCCTGTTGGCTCTGACAGTCTTGTGGCAAACAGCTTTAGGTATCAGTTGCTGGTTGGTGTTTGGGAGTGTGGATCTCAGGTGAAGGCTCATGAGTAGCTGTGCTGGTGTTTTGAAATTATCAATGGGGCTGTTTCGGTATTCCAGGAGACTCATGAAAGGATCCTTCCCGCCTGCTCTAGCTTTTTCCAGCAAAGTCTTTGCACTCTGTACGGACTTTTCTGCCAATCCATTGCTTTGTGGGTGATACGGGCTTGAGGTGATGCGTTTGAAAGTCCATGTTTTGGCAAACGCTGTGAACTCACTGGATATGTACTGAGGGCCATTATATTAGATAACTGTCTCAAGGATACCGTGCGAAAACAGCTTTTAGTTCTTTTATTATAGCAGCTGACATGGTGCTTTGTAACTTGCTCATTTCCAAAAAATCAGCTGTAATATCAACTGTGATCAACTGCGATTAGGTAAACTTCATTCCTCCAATTAAATAGATCCGTGGCCACTATTTGCCATGGTCTGTCCGGTACCCTGTGGCTTTTCATTGGCTCCTTCACATTTGAAGGGCGATAAGTAAGGCAGACAGGGTATTTGCTCACAATTTCCTCCATCTCCTTCCCCATTCCTGACCAGATTAAGATGTCATGGGCTCTCTGTTTATACTTCTTTATGTCTAGATGACTGGCATGTAAACGTGTGAGAATCTCTGGACGCAGGCTTGGTAGGATAACAATTTTTTCATCTTTAAAAATTATGTCATGGAGGTATGATCCCATCAACCTCTGTGATTCCAATATTCCAGTATGCTTGGAGGGCATTGCTTTCTTTCCTGAGGCCAACCATTGAGTATGCTGTCTTTTAGTGCCTGGAATTGCATGTCTCTTTTTGACTGTAGTTTAATTTCCTCCAGCTCGGGATCGCTGACTGGCAAGTTACGGTATATGGTGTGTACCTGCACATCCACGCCTTCGCTGATGCTTGGGCCGTCGTCAGACAGTGGCTTCCTGGATAATGTGTCCACAACAGGAATGTCTTTTCCTGGACGATGGATAATGTCAAAGTTGTACTTCTGCAACTATAAGATCATCCTCTAAAGCCTTGGGGGGGCTGCATGCCATTGGTTTGCACATAATAGATTCCAGTGGTCACTTTCCACGACAATGTAACGGCCATAAATATATTGGTAAAAACACTTGCAATAAGACGGCAAACAGTTCTTTTTCAATCTGCGCATAATTGATTTCACTGTCTGTGAGTGACTTGGATATGTATGCAATTGCCCTACCATCTTGCAGTAATATTGCTCCAAGACCATATTTAGAAGCATCAACCTGCAACTTTAGCTCCTTGTGAGGGTCAAAATACATGAGTACCAGTCCCGGCTCGCATGTGAGCAAATCCTTCACTTTGGTGAATGCCTCATCTTGCTGAGTGTCCCAGATGAATTCAGTAGTTTCCTTTAAACGTCACATTGGAGCAGTGACTTCAGATAAATTAGGTGCAAACTTTGACAAATAGTTAATGCCTAGTACAGTTCCTAATTCACCTGTGTCTGTGGGTGGTTTCATATCCCTTATTGCAGAAATTTTTACAAGGTCAGGCTTAATCCCATCAGCCGAGAGTATGTGTCCAAAATCGCTTACTTGAATGGAGCATATGATGCTTTTGTCAGGATTAATTCTGACACCTCTTTCTCTGGAACGTTGCAGCATGGCCTTGAGATTTTTGTCATGCTCCACTTTTGTTTTGCCAAAAATGAGGATATCATCAACTATTGCAGTTACATCATTTTGATTCTTCAGTAAGTTTTATGGCCCAATATCCAGATCTGGCATCTAGGACACTAAAATATTGCGCTCCTGCCAGCTTGAGTGTGACATCCTCAAGTGTAGGCAAAGGGTAGTGGGGCCTCTAAATTGCTTTGTTGAGGTCTGTAGGATCTAAGCATACTCGTAAATTGCCTGTACATGGTTTTTCTGCAATAACGATGGAATTAATCCAATCAGCAGGTTCTGTGACTTTACTAATTCCTAGTTTCTCCATGTCCTCGAGTTGCTCTTTACGACGACTGCGCAATGCAAGGGGTATACACCTCGGTAGGTGCACCACTGGAGTTGCCTGTGGACTTAAATGTATGGTACATTCGCCAGGGAATAAACGGATTCCTTTGAAGATATTTGCATATTCCTCCATAACTGGTATTTTATCTGGACTGCCTGTAATGGACAGTACATGCTTGATGAGGCCAATGTCTATGCTGCCTTTTAGGCCAATGATTGGAGGTGCTTTTGTGTCAACAATATAAAATGACATAACTGTTTGAATGTTCTTGTGCTGACATTCCAAGTCACATTTCCCTTTTACTACCAGTCGCTCGCCTCCATAGCCATATAAAGGGCGAGATGCCGGTCGTAGGGTGCACAGGGATTTAAGCCTTTTGAATTCGTATAGTGGAATAACATTGGCTGAGGCTCCCGTGTCTATCTTGAATTGTATTGCAATTCATTTTGAACCAACTTGAATAGTGGAAAATGCCTGCTCTGTGTCTGGATTTTGTTTGGTTTGAGTTATAGAGTTTATGTACAGCTCTTCACTCTCTGCTAGGTCAGCACCATCTTTGCTCACAGCATGGATGGTTTTCCAGCACCTGGAGCGGGATACTCTAGCAAAGTGGTGTAGTTTCCTGCAGGATGTACACCTCTTCCCCCTTGCAGGACAATGAAAGTAGTTGGTATGTGGTTCATTGCCACAGTATCCACATTCTGCGAGGTGCTTTGGATCAGGGCTATGAGATCGAAATGTCTCACCCTGTGGATGCAGGCAACAGGTGTTATTTTGCCTCCATTTCGAGCCATTAGGTTGCATGGCGTGAAATCTCATGGATGATATCACTTCGCGTGGTGTCTTGGCCTTTAGAAATGGACCGTAGTTGGGCCTGGGCTAGTTCATGTGAGCGGGCGTTATCAAATGGTTTCTCAAGCGTAAAATCAGACCCTATCCTAAGGAGTTTTTCCTTTACTTTATGTGAGTGGATTCCGAAGACAGTGTGATCCCGGATCATTTTTTGATCTGGGCATAATTGCAGTCTTGGGAAAGGAGACGTAAATCTGTAACAAACTGCTCCAGGGGCTTATGATCCTGTTGTACTTTTTCATGAAACTTGTAAAGTGCGAATATGATGTTAGCTTTGGGCTGCACATATGCTGCAAAGCGGTCATAATAAGATTTCAGTGACACAGCTTCAACTGCAGGTAAGGCCCATGTATTAAAAATGTCTCTGTCTTGTTCACCAACCCATAGAAGAAGATAATTGCATTTTACATCCTCACTCCTATTCTTTAGAGGTCCTCCAAACATGAGATCAGCATGCTGTTTGAATTTTCGCCAAGCATCAGGTACGTTAGTAGCTTCCCAGTTCATTGTGGGCGTTGGGAATCCAGCTGCATCCATTGTGATAGAAAAATCCTTTACTTCTGACACCATGTAATGCTTGTTATTGCTTATTATTAGTATCCAATACAAGTACAATATTGATTATTATATTAACAGGTGTTGGTTTATTTCTATGAGCAGAGATTCAATATATAACATGTTTATAAAATAACATTACTGCTCTAACTGACAAAAAACAGGAAGTGTCTACACATTAAAGAGTGGTAGCCACGCCTACTATAAACTGATTGGCTGGAGCCAAACCTAAGAATACTACAATTACTATTCCTTTAATGAGCCATTGCCATATTCGTATGAGTGTGTTCATGTTCATGTAACACATCACCATATGCACCAGGCTCATATAGCTGCCTATACTGTTGGAGTACACAGTCCCAACATTGCCAACTTGAGGTTGGCAAAAATTGGGATACCCCTGTACCTCTCTTGGCATCTCCAGCCTTGGTCACAACCCCCACCCCTCTTAGCCTTTTGAGCACCAGTAGGGAAAGCAACATATTGCACAGCAATGCATTGCTAACCCCTCTGGCACTCAAAGGGGCAAATGATGAGTGCCTCAGTGATTTTAGCAAATTTCTGAATAAAATTGTGCAATTCACATACAAGCAACGCAATTTAAGCCTTCATGTTTTTAAATAAACTCCCCAAATAATTTCAGGTCAGACATTAAATCATATGCTCAATCTTGTGAAAATCATACTAAATAATGAAAAGAGGCAATGTTCATCTTGATAAAATATGTCTCTCATGCAGTAGGAAAATAAGCAGTTCTTTAAAATGTTTCACTGATATGATTTAGGGGGCAGGAATAAAAGGGGTAATTTACATTAGTTGTAATTTTAATACTTTTATTGCCAGTGGAATCAACAATGTATATAAAGCTGACCTTTGTCATCAAAAGGGTTAACCCATTGAATGTTTAAAATATCCCAATCTCATTGAGAAACAATGTTCTGCCCAAAATATTGGGTCTAACACCCCTATACCATAGCCACCCCTCCATGATCTTCTCACTTGAATAACTACCCTAATTAGTCCAGCCACCTACTGATGACCCATTTTGCCTCCTCACCTGTCCCATTACAGTGTAACACAGGAAAGCATGGTTTCCACTTTATTCCTCTATTGATAGCCGTTTCTTTTATGCTCTTCACAATGCGCTGGAGACATCTGTAACATTTAGTGTGTTAAAAGGCACATTTAAGTCAATTGGAATTTTGGAAATTTTTATTTGTCCTCCAGTTGGTTTACTCTGGTTGTTCTTAGTAAACCAACCTCAGTGTCTTTTGTCATTGTAGTTTACTTCACAAGGACACGTCTATTTGCCTTCCTTGCCCATATCTGCTAAGGGATACAGGAGTGTATTTTTTGTAGCCAAGGTCTACAATTACCAAAATCAATAAAGGATAGTCCTCTGGCAAAGGTAAGAAATAACCTGGCATGCTCAGTTCTATTTTAAATCTACTGTTACACTAAGACATTTTAGTTTGTTTTACAGATACTTGTATTATGTGTATATATATATATATATATATATATATATATATATATATATATATTGCACTAGACATTTTGGTTTTGGTGGCACAGTATGCAAAATAGTTATGTCAAACCTATCACTCACTATGCTATAAGAAATGTCGCCAGTGTTTGGGCTTTCTCTAGATTCATTCATAGCACAGTGTGTGGTAAGCTTAGTCCAGCTCAGAAACAAATTTGCATAAAGTGCCAGACTGCCACAAACAAAAAAAAAATGTTAATTTCTCAAAAGCTATTTATAATTACAAACAGATAATAAGCATAACATACAGGCATTTTTTTATTCTCTTTAAAAGTAATGAAACTTATCTTAGGTTGACAGGTACACTTTAAAATGCCTAAACTAGTTGGATATGAAAAAAATCCTATTGAAATGTCACCCTCTATTTGGTGACCATCAAAATGCCAAGATCCTAATGTCGCCTGCATGAAAAGGGCAATATCAGAATGTCACCTGCATCAAAAGGATGATATTCTGATGTTGCACTCTTAAAGGGATAGTAATACTTCATTTTAACTTTATTTTATTTTGTAGGCATTAAAAAAACATGAAGAATGATATAAGTCTTATCTCTGAAACCTTTATGGTTTAAGAGATATTCACAAACAAAGTATCCCCCCCCCTGTTCAACCAGATCAGAAGGGAGATGCCCAGGTAGACTGCAGAGAGGGACAATCTTCAATTAAGATAATGGAAAAAGCTGAAAAACTTGTCAAGGGGGGAAGGGCTTTCATTGTTTTCATACAAAGAAAATTGTCCCCTTCTGTTATCTGTCCTGTCATACAACCAGACTCACATCTGAGAAGAGATGGCTTACACTAGGTAAAAGGGGCGGGGAGGGGAACTTTGCTTGTGAATATCTCATAAACCATAAAGGTTTGAGAGATAAGACTTATATCATTCTTCATGTTTTTTTATTCCTTAAAATAAAATAAAGTTAAAACGAAGTGTTACTGTCCCTTTAAGTGTCGCCAAGAAAATAGTGCAAATCTGCTCCGATTACCCTCTATCTGTGCCTTATCCTTTCAGTGTCAGAGGGGTCCACAATGCATTGCAAAGTGTTTAGGACCCCTCTGGCACTCAAAGGGTTGAGACACAGATGGAGGGTACTTGGAGCAGATTTGTGCTATTTTCTTGGCGACGCTTAAGCACGGAACATCAGAATATCAGCCTTTTGATGCATGCAACATTCTGATGTTGCCCTTTTCATACATGCAAAATTATGAGCTTGGTGTTTTGATGGTCACCAAAAAGAGGGCGACATTTCAATAGTAAAGCAGAGTGAAAAAAAAAGACTTGGTGGATTGTAGTGAGCTTTTTTACCCATATTTAGGACCCACAGATCTTCTTTGGGCCATATATGAATCCATTCCTGTATAAGTGGTCTGATTCAATACTAGGACAATCCCAATTCAAACAGTAGGCGACTGAAGGCTGAACATAATTTATAGTGTTTGATTTTTATCTGGCATAGGTGAGACACAGAGTATTAATCATAACTCACCAGCGGTGCATTGCCAAGAAACTGCTTAATCGCTCCACAAAGATGCAGACACTCTAGCACAAAGAATGGTCACCACTCCTTGTAAGAACTGTGGACTCCAGTGAAAAGTTCTTTAGTACTTCCATTTATTGTGATGAGTTACATTAATTGAGAATCAGAAAACTGTAGAATCATATTTAACCCACGGAGACTACAGCAACACAACATATCATATATATTTTGCACATAACTTAACTACTGCAACTCCTTATTTATTGGTCTGCCTTGTCATGGCGTCTCATAAAGCTATGTATTACATTCAAAATCCTCCTCATTACTCTCAATGCTTTCCAATACTTGTCCCATTCCTATATTTATTTATTTATTTAGGTAGGCCATTTGTTCTCTGTATTAGGAGAGTCTGGGGGCACTTTGGAGGAAAAGAAGGGAGGAAGGAGTTTGACCCCAAATACCCCAAAATTTAGTGTGACTGACTGGCAAGACACAGGTAGCTAGGGTCCAATTTGCTTGCTTTTATTATTTCTGTGCTGGGGAAATCTGGGGAAAAAAGTTGTTGAGTTTGTGTTTTAGTTATCGGTTTTTTTTTTTTGGATTGACTGTGATAAGAGGGTGGATGACTTAAAAAATAACAATAATAAAAAATGAAAATAAAAAAGATATAAAATGAATACAGAAATAATTAAACATATAAATATATTAGATGACTGACTGGGAGTCAGACTTGATAGACAGCAGACATCATTGAGAATTTTGTTGAGGGATAAGGCAAGACATCACACTCCATCAGATGTATACTGTAGAGAGTAAAAACACACACACATAGTAGCTGAGTAATGTCCAGCAAACTCACAAGAAGCAGGGGGAAAGGTGGAGTAGTGCAGGGACGTGGGAGTAAAGTGGTAGTTCAAAAACTGACTGCAGCAATGGTTGTTGCAGCGTGTGCAATAAAGGATGATGATCCCTCTCCACCCAGGGTGGATACAGTTTGTATAGATCACACCAATCACACCATGCAAGTCCCCGGCCACCACTACCATACACATCTGCCATGTTGTAGGTTGTACTTTATTTTTTTTTATCACTTGACATCATCACGAATATGTGTCAGAAAGTTAGTGTTGTGGGCAAAGGACAAATGCACTCTGCATGCTAATACATTTTTCAAGGCATATGTTGCTGTAGGACTCACAGCTTTGACTTTCAGCTACTTATTTCTCCACTACAGCCCTCAGAAGAAGTAATATTGTGCTGGGAAATGTTGTATCATAGGAAACATCGGAAAAAAATGTGTTGGAATAGTCAAAAAGAGGAAAATTATACCATGGAGAAAAGAAGAAAATGTTTGTGAAAAAAGAGAAAAATCGTCCATTTTTCGCAAAGAGTCATGCAGGAAATTTTACTCACTTTTCACCAACCCCTACTCTTAATCATCCATTCCACACCCATTTATTTGAATTATATTTTGCGATGGGAGAGATATATTCAGAAAGACAGGAATATTTCCACTTGGTACAAGATCTTTCAAAACAACTACAAAGATTGCAAAGGCACTTCTACTCAGGGCCGTCCCAAGACATTGTGCTGTCTGGGTCCATAGATGAAATGCTGCCCCCCCACACACCAAAACCACATCCACTAAATATTAGTTATGAATGCTCTTACACTTGGTAGGTGTCTAGAGGCATATTGTATATTTACAGCCCTGGTGACTTGAGCTCTGTCTATGGACATATGACCCCACCATCATATTTACTGGCTGAAATTATTTCAGCCAGTAAATATGATGGTGGGGTCTTCACACCAACCAAGTGTAAGAGCATATCTGATATTAAGACTAAATATCATTTATGGTCTTACACTTGGTTGGTGTCTACAGACATATTGTAAATCAGATTGCATATTTACAGCACTGAATACTTCAGATGGAATAAAATAGGAAGAGGAGAGATAAAATTAATAATCAATAGTCACAGGCATAGAGAGTCCTACCCTGGCTGGGTCCACTCACTCACAGTCTCAGAACTCAGGTTTCATATGTGCACAATCAGCGCTGATGTCCCTGATGTCTCACACCACACGAACCCCAACCAGCCAATGGGAACGGACCAAATGCACTCCTGTTTAATTGGCTGGTGGTGGTGCATGTAAGGAGGCTGTGACTGAGTAGCACAGAGTGGATTTAGTGGCACTGTCTAGACTAAATGACACTGATGCTGCCAGCACCATAGAGTGATCCTGAGCCAAACTAACACTTTATACAGCACTGAGCCACATCGCAGGATCAGATGGGAGTCAGGACTCTTTATTATCCCAGTGGGGGGGTGACTCGGGACACAGACCTGTAGGCTGGTGCCCGAAATAGCATGCCTTGGGGCGTCAAATTGTCGCCCCTGTCAAAGTGCCGCCTGGGTCCCATGGACCCAGGTAAGGACCGGCTCTGTTTCTACCATAGAAATTAGCTGTAAACTCTGCACCAGATGGCACAGTACAGTCCAGGTCTAGCTAGACTCTATTGTACCTCCCCTACCAATTTTTGGAGATGCTTATCTGACACTGATTTTGTCTCCCATAGCTGGTGGACTTCCAACTATTAAACCCTACTGGGCTGATTTTCATAAAAAGATAACAAAGATTCTAGAATTGCATATTCCATGCACGAGAAACTCATACTTATTTAATTTCCATCCTCCCAACTCCCCTAAATTATCATTTCAACAAAATACCCCATTTACTACTTTCTCATATATCACCAAAGCTCTTATGCCATTTTGTTGCAAGTTCACTTCTTCCCCTACAATCTACTCACTGTAATTATTGTGTGTGTTTTAACCCTTTGAGTGCCAGAGGGGTAAGCAACGCATTGCTTTGCAATGCGTTGCGTACCCCTCTGGCACTCAAAGTTTTAAATACATTAAAAGAATTTAATTTTCAATAAAAATGCTGTTAAAATAAATAAAATAAATGTAGCTGGTTTTGCCCTTTTGCTCTTTTTCTCCCCTTTAAACCTCCCACTGATGATTAGAAATCCCCATCATCAACCACCAGCCATTGGCCAACCATAGAGAGGACATTTTGAGGAAGAGCGTGAGATGAGAGGAGTTGGTGGGATCTGAGTAACTAATAACAGCAAAGGAAGACTCTACCCATTGTGATGGCAACGCAAGAAGTCTATTACACTGTTTAACATGAAAACAAAAATAAAACACAGGTCTAGTTTATTTTGCCTCTGTAACATGCTACTGTAACTCATCTAATTTTTGTTCTAGAGAAGAGGAGGACTATAGCACATACCCACTATAGCACATACACACTATTTCTGTTCCATTGATGAACTGAAATAATCTTGGCCTGGTTGTAAATGATCCGTCTAATAAAAATATAATAACCTATTGTTTTGGTCTCTTAAAAAACTTGAATTATAAATCAAGTTTATCGGTAATAAGACAATGGGAACAAGATCTCCAAGTAAATATTAATTATTCAGGCTGGATCCAACTAGTGATGATCGAGCACCCCAATGCTCGGGTGTTCGGGTGCTCTGACCGAGCGCCCCCGGAGGCTCGAGTGCTCGGCCGAGCACCCGAGCCCCATTGAAGTCAATGGGAGGACTCGAGCATTACACCAGGCACCCCCTGCTCTGATGAGGGGAGGGTGCCTGGTCCATAGGAAAAGGGCAGAAAATGATGGAAACACCACAGAAATGGTTCGGGGACAGCATAGGGAGGATGTCTGGATGCATCTTGGACTCCAACATCGCTGCTGGGAACGATCTTTCGCCCGTAGTACGCCATTTTTACAGACTGACCGTAAAACACACAAAAAGGAAGATAAAAACGACTTTAGGCGAAAAATTGTTACCAAACAGTATTTGCTGTATATTTACTTGTATATCATCTGCAAATTCTGCAAAAAATTTCATCGATTTTTCGGAACTGGGGCCATGATTAAGAGGGAAACGTGCGCAGAGGCAAATTCTGCAAAAAATTTCCTCGATTTTTCTGAACTGGGGCCATGATTAAGAGGGAAACGTGCGCAGAGGCAAATTCTCCCAAAAATGTCCTCGATTTTTCTGAACTGGGGCCATGATTAAGAGGGAAACGTGCGCTGAGCCGACCATCTAAAACATTATGGGTGAGGGTCTGCTGCGGAGCTGACCATCCTAAACATTATATGCGAAGGCCCGCTAGTGAGCTGACGCTATAAAACATTATATGAGAGGGCCCGCTAGAGAGCTGACCCAATAAAACATTATATGAGAAGGCCCGCTGGTGAGCTGACCTATACAAAAATTGTCAAACAGCTCCCGCTGGTGAGCTGGCCCTATATAAAAATTATATCACAGGGCCCGCTGGTGAGCTGGCCCTATATAAAAATTATATCCCAGGGTATATGGAAGAGAGTCAACCATATACCCATTTTTTGGGTGGAAGGGGTGAATGGGAATACAGAGTATTCCCATCATTGTAAATAACATATCTAAAGTGACTTTATGTTCCCCCGGGGCTTTCCTCCAGTGGAGTGGAGAAGTTAGGGGAAATCCAGGCCTTGTTCATTTTTATAAGTGTCAACCTATCAGCATTGTCGGTGGAAAGGCGGATACGCTTATCTGTTATGATGCCACCAGCAGCACTAAATACCCGCTCAGACAGAACGCTGGCGGCAGGGCAGGCCAGCACCTCCAAGGCGTAGAGTGCCAGTTCATACCACGTGTCCAGCTTGGACACCCAGTAGTTGTAAGGCACAGAGGGATCATTGAGGACGCTGACACGGTCTGCTACGTACTCCTTCACCATCTTCCAAAACTTTTCCCTCCTTGTGACACTAGGCTGCGCATCAGGGTGAGGGTGCTGGCGGGGTGTCATGAAGGTGTCCCACGCCTTGGAGAGTGTTGCCCTGCCTTTGTCGGAACTGCTGTGTGCTCCCCTTTTCTCCCCTTCTCGGTTGGCCAAGGTAGCACGTACTCTGCCGCCAGCGTTGTCAGATGGAAAATTTTGGTGCAATTTTTCAACAAGAACCTTCTGGTATTGCACCATTTTGCTTGTCCTCTCCACCGGAGGAATGAGAGATGAGAAATTCTCTTTGTAGCGGGGGTCCAGAAGGGTGAACACCCAGTAATCCGTGTTGTCTAAAATGCGTATAACGCGTGGGTCACGGGAAAGGCAGCCTAACATAAAGTCAGCCATGTGTGCCAGAGTACCAACAGGCAAGATTTCGCTGTCCTCACCAGGAGGATGACTCTCAATCTCCTCATCCTCTTCCTCCTCTTCTGCCCACCCACGCTGAAGAGATGGAACTAAAGTACCATGGCTACCCTCTGTAGCGGAGGCAACCGTGTCTTCCTCCTCCTCCTCCTCCTCCAATTGTCGCTGAGAAGACGAAGTGAGGGTGCTCTGGCTATCACCTTGTGTAAGCTCTTCCTCCCGCATTTCCACCTCTTCCACATGCAAAGCGTCGGTTTTAATTGTGAGCAGCGAGCGTTTCAGTAGACACAGAAGTGGGATGGTTACACTGATAATAGCGTTATCGCCGCTCACCATCTGTGTCGATTCCTCAAAATTGAGTAAAACCTCACAGAGGTCTGACATCCATTCCCACTCCTCACTTCTGATTACAGGAAGTTGAACGGAGAGGCGACGACCGTGTAACAGCTGGTACTCCACTACTGCTCTCTGCTGCTCACAAAGCCGGGCCAACATGTGGAAGGTGGAGTTCCAGCGCGTGCTCACGTCACACAGCAGCCGGTGAGCTGGCAATTGTAAGCGCTGCTGCAGCTTCAACAGGCCGGCTGAAGCTGTTGATGACTTACGGAAATGTGCACACACGCGGCGCACCTTGGTCAAGAGATCATGCAAATTGGGGTAGGTTTTTAGAAATCGCTGAACCACTAAATTAAATACATGCGCTAGGCATGGTACGTGTGTGAGCTTGCCGAGCTCCAAAGCCGCCACCAAGTTACGCCCATTATCACACACAACCATGCCTGGTTGCAGGTTGAGTGGCGAGAGCCACTGCTTGGTCTGGTGACTAATCCCCTGCAACAGCTCTGAGGCCGTGTGCTGTTTGTCCCCAAGGCAGATCAGCTTCAGCACGGCCTGTTGACGCTTACCCACTGCAGTGCTACACTGCTTCCAGCTACCGGCTGATGGGTGAGTGGCGCTGCGCGCAGAGAATTCGGAGGTGGAAACGGAGGAGGAGGAGCCAATAACGTAGGTGCTGGCGGAAACCCTGATGGAGGTAGGGCCCGCAATCCTCGGCGTGGGTAGCACCTGTGCCATCCCAGGGTCCGAGTCGCTCCCAGCCTCCACGACATTCACCCAGTGTGCCGTCAGGGAAATGTAGCGTCCCTGGCCACAAGCACTTGTCCATGTGTCAGTCGTTAAGTGGACCTTCCCAGTAACTGCGTTGGTCAGGGCACGGGTGATGTTACGGGACACATGGTGGTGTAAGGCGGGGACGGCACACCGGGAAAAGTAGTGGCGGCTGGGGACTGCGTACCGAGGGACAGCTGCTGCCATCAGGCTGCGGAAGGACTCAGTCTCCACAAGCCTAAATGGCAGCATTTCGATGGCCAGTAATTTGGAAAGGTGTGAGGTTAGTGCTATGGCCTGTGGGTGGGTGGCTGGGTATTTTCGCTTGCGCTCAAATGCCTGGGGTAACGACATTTGGACGCTGTGCTGGGACAGGGAAGTGGATGTGGTCGCTGATGGTGCTTCAGATGGTACAGGTGCAGGGCGGGAGGTATGCGGGCCTGCGCCTTCGACAGGCGATTGGCCGGCACCGAAAACAGGGGAAGAGGAGGCAGTGGTGTGGCCTGCAGACACAGATTGGCGATCCGGGCGTTCCTCCCACTTATTACGGTGCTTGGATGCCATGTGTTGGATCATGCTGGTGAGGTTTCTAGTGTTCATGCCTCGGCTCATTCTGGTGTGGCACAGGTTGCAAACTACAATTTTTTTGTCGTCCGCACTTTCCTTAAAAAAACGCCATACCGCGGAACACCTAGCCCTTGGCAAGGGAGATTTACGCAAGGGGGTGCTCCGTGGAACATTTGCGGGCCGGTTTGGTGCGGTCCGCCTTCTTTCTGTAGCCACACCACTGCCTCTTCCAGCCTGTTGCGGTGCTGCAGATGGCTCACCCTCAGGACTGCTGTCATCGCTCGGCTCTCCACCTTCCCAGGTGGGGTCAGTCACCTCATCGTCCACCAAGTCCTCCTCCACTTCCTCACTCTGATCATCCTCCTCATTTCTTGATCCCACCACATACTCAGTCATTGACAACTGTATATCATCCTCCTCATCAAGGTCTTGAGACAGTAATAGTGGTTGATTTGATGGCAACTGTGTCTCATCATCATCATCATCCACTTCCTTTGACCTTAAATGCCGTTCACCTCTGTCATCTTCTTGTGATTGGGTACCCTCTAGAGGTTGTGAATCAGGGCACAAGATTTCATGTTCCTCTGCAAGCGTGCTTGGAGAGAGGTTCAAATTAAGGATTGGTGATGAGACGAGCTCCTCACTATATCCCAGTGTGGGATCACTTCTTTGACCAGACCCTCTATGGTGGGAGGAAGGATGATCAGGGTGAGGATTATGTTGACCAGACTCTTGGCTACTGAGAGTGGACTTGGTGGAAGACAGGGTGGTGCTTAACCGACTGGAAGCAGTATCAGCTGAAATCCAACCGACCACCTGTTCGCAGTGGTCTGACCTCGAGAGTGATGTCCTGCGACGCCCTGTAAACTGAGACATGAAGCTAGGTATGGTGGATGTCTTTCTTTCTTGTGCTCTGGCACCAGGCACAGTTTCTACGCGCCCTGACCCGCGCCCTGAACTATCAGGATCACGTCCACTTCCCCGTCCCTTTTTACCCGTCTTCTTCATATTACACGGAATATGTGCTGCAAATCTGCAACTTTGCACACTAAACAGAATGTGCTGCTTATCTGCGGCTAGGCACAGTGAACAGAATATGTGACTTTTATTTTTAACACTTTGCACACTAAACAGAATGTGCTGCAAATCTGCAACTTTGCACACTAAACAGAATATGCTGCTTATCTGCGGCTAGGCACAGTGAATGGAATAAGTGACTTTTATTTTTTACACTTTGCACACTAAACAGAATGTGCTGATAATCTGCAACTTTGCACACTAAACAGAATATGCTGCTTATCTGCGGCTAGGCACAGTGAATGGAATATGTGACTTTTATTTTTTACACTTTGCACACTAAACAGAATGTTCTGCTAATCTGCAACTTTGCACACTAAACAGAATATGCTGCTTATCTGCGGCTAGGCACAGTGAATGGAATATGTGACTTTTATTTTTTACACTTTGCACACTAAACAGAATGTGCTGCAAATCTGCAACTTTGCACACTAAACAGAATATGCTGCTTATCTGCGGCTAGGCACAGTGAACGGAATAAGTGACTTTTATTTTTTACACTTTGCACACTAAACAGAATGTGCTGATAATCTGCAACTTTGCACACTAAACAGAATATGCTGCTTATCTGCGGCTAGGCACAGTGAATGGAATATGTGACTTTTATTTTTTACACTTTGCACACTAAACAGAATGTGCTGATAATCTGCAACTTTGCACACTAAACAGAATGTGCTGCTTATCTGCGGCTAGGCACAGTGAACGGAATAAGTGACTTTTATTTTTTACACTTTGCACACTAAACAGAATGTGCTGATAATCTGCAACTTTGCACACTAAACAGAATATGCTGCTTATCTGCGGCTAGGCACAGTGAATGGAATATGTGACTTTTATTTTTTACACTTTGCACACTAAACAGAATGTTCTGCTAATCTGCAACTTTGCACACTAAACAGAATATGCTGCTTATCTGCGGCTAGGCACAGTGAATGGAATATGTGACTTTTATTTTTTACACTTTACACACTAAACAGAATGTTCTACTAATCTGCAACTTTGCACACTAAACAGAATGTGCTGCTTATCTGCGGCTAGGCACAGTAAACGTAATAAGTGACTTTTATTTTTTACACTTTGCACACTAAACAGAATGTGCTGATAATCTGCAACTTTGCACACTAAACAGAATATGCTGCTTATCTGCGGCTAGGCACAGTGAATGGAATATGTGACTTTTATTTTTTACACTTTGCACACTAAACAGAATGTTTTGCTAATCTGCAACTTTGCACACTAAACAGAATGTGCTGCTTATCTGCGGCTAGGATCAGTGAACGGAATAAGTGACTTTTATTTTTTACACTTTGCACACTAAACAGAATGTGCTGATAATCTGCAACTTTGCACACTAAACAGAATATGCTGCTTATCTGCGGCTAGGCACAGTGAATGGAATATGTGACTTTTATTTTTTACACTTTGCACACTAAACAGAATGTTCTGCTAATCTGCAACTTTGCACACTAAACAGAATGTGCTGCTTATCTGCGGCTAGGATCAGTGAACGGAATAAGTGACTTTTATTTTTTACACTTTGCACACTAAACAGAATGTGCTGATAATCTGCAACTTTGCACACTAAAAAGAATGTGCTGCTAATCTGCAACTTTGCACACTGAACAGAATGTGCTGCTAATCTGCAACTTTGCACACTAAAAAGAATGTGCTGCTAATCTGCAACTTTGCACACTGAACAGAATGTGCTGCTAATCTGCAACTTTGCACACTAAACAGAATGTGCTGCTAATCTGCAACTTTGCACACTAAAAAGAATGTGCTGCTAATCTCCAACTTTGCACACTAAACAGAATGTGCTGCTAATCTGAAACTTTGCACACTAAACAGAATGTGCTGCTAATCTGCGGCTAGGCACAGTGAACGGAATATGTGACTTTTTTTTTTAAACTCTGCCCCCCAAAACAAAATATATCTGCTGCCCCCACACACAGTAGTCCTAAAAAGGACTTTTGGGTCTTTTTTTTGTTCAAATGCGCTTTTTTTCTGCCTACACTGACTTTCCCTTCCTATCCTCATCTCTCCCTGGCTAAGACTGAGCCGAACTCGCTGGTCAGGTGCTATACAGCACCCGATCACGGGTTCTGGCCAGCCAATCAGTGTAATGCCAGCAGTCAACATGGCTGCTGGCATTACACTGATGTCAGAGCCTCCCCGCACGTTTATTGGCTGCGCAGCAGCCGCGAAACGTGCGGGGAGGAGACCCGAACATGGCGGGCGAGCACATGCGGTACTCGTACGAGTACCGCCATGTGCCGAGCAGAGCGATGCTCGAGCCGAACCGAGCTTCGGCCGAGCATGCTCGCTCATCACTAGATCCAACCATTGAAATACTTAAACTTGGGATTTCATTGTCTTAACTTAGTAGAAATGCAGTATAAACAGATAAACAGATGGCACTATGTACCTTCAAGATTACACAAAATGTTGAATTCAATTTCCCATCATTGCTGGAGATGTAATGCTCCATGTTCATATTTGGTGATCATGTCCCCAAATTAAATTTTTATGGAAGGAAACAATAGGTTATATAAATAGGTTGTTCAATATTTCTATGGACCTTTCTCCACTCCAAGTCTTGTTCCACTTGTCACTTGCCAAGATAGGACGAAAATAAAAAGAATAATGTTAATACACATCTTAATTGCTACTAAATTAGAAATTGCAAAATGTTGGAAGATGGATATTCTCCCAAATTGGGCAGTTATTAGACAACATTGTATATATCAATCTGAATGGAACAGAAAATGGGTTTTTGGGACCTGGCAAAAAAGGGATGGTTTGAGATCTGGCAGAACGCGATAGATGCACTTACTGTAATGCTTTGACTCCCACATGGGCCTAAACTGACTTGTTCCCTGATATGATGCTGATTCATGTTTTGTCTGTCTTTACATGTTTTCTTATTAATCACTGATTATACTAAAGTTATCTTGTTTTATGTATATTTTTTTATTTTTGTAAATAAAAGAGAAAAAAAAAGAAATAATCTTGGCCAGCTAATTTAAATTTCAAAGTATATTACTTCCTTAAAAGGGAACTATACGCTCAGAAAGACACCCATCCCCCAAAGCTACCTTATATGCATAATTACAGCATTCTGGGCTGTCCCTCCATCCTCCAGACTCTCTTTAGCTTTCATGGGATATGCCACATCCTCACTTCTGGGATCTCCAAGCACCTCTGAACTGGGGTAATGATCTTTTGCATATGCATGCACATACATAGTACATTTGTTTCAATTTACCGGATGTGCTACACATCCACATGCCTGTCCACATGGTCAGTTGAGAGTGGCATGAATATCCCAAAAGAGCTCCCTCCATGGACAAAGTGGCAGGTCCTGTGGAATTCCAGAAAAGGACCCGAAGGGGGCCTTGGGACATATAAATCAAGACAACAGTGGGCACATTTTGGGTATACCAATTGCATCACATGAAACAAACTACATTCTGAATGATTTAAATGGGTGTTTTAACTAGGGTTTCCAAATCATCCCTTTATCTTTTTGAGTGCCTGAGGGATTTGCAATGTGTTTCACACCACACTGGCCTCAAAGGGTTAAAAAGGGACACATAAAAAATGTATGCTGCAGGGCTGCAGTGCTTATTACTGGACTGCAATGGTTCCCATGTAGCAAAGCAACATGCATTTTTATATGCCTCCTTTTTTTAAAAGGTATGATCGGGAAACCTAGAAGCAAGTGATTAGTGGTATGGCTAGTATTTAACCTGTTGAATACCCCCTACCCCATCTGGCACTCAAAGGATGAAGGTGTAAAACTTTGTATATAGGGCCTTTAAGCTTAACCGTTTGAGCGCCAGAGAGGTACACAATGTATTGCAGAGTGTGTGCCCTCGGGCACTCAAGGGGTTAGTATATTTTTAAAGGGATAGTAATACCTAAAATGTAAAAAAAAATATGTTGTAGGGTTTATCCCCCTGAGTAAAACAAGAGCACTCCCACTGCTGAAAGATGTTTCATTCAAAAGTTATTAATTTTCAAAGTTGATTTTTTTAGGTGCAATATCACAGTGGCCTGAAATTGTACAGTGGCGCTGTTGCTACACGATCCTATGGACAGCTCTGGTCTCAGGACCATAAATCTCCATAGGATGGTGTAGCAACAGCGCCACTGTACAATTTCAGGCCACTGTGATATTGCACCTAAAAAATTCAACTTTGAAAATTAATAACTTTTGAATGAAACATCTTTCAGCAGTGGGAGTACTCTTGTTTTACTCAGGGGGATAAACCCTACAACATATTTTTTTTACATTTTAGGTATTACTATCCCTTTAAGGATAATGTCCCTTTAATCTACTGTGACAGGAAAGCCGCAGAACCAGCTCAGTGGCCTGCAGATGACTTATCCCTGGTGTGTCAGTATTACAGAGTCCTGTCTGTTAGGTCACATCCTACCTCTACCCACCTTCCTCTAGACTGTAAGCTCTCATGAGCAGAGCCCTCTGATCCTTCTGGTCTCCACATATGATTTGTACTATTTAATATCTCTGAATGTCTATCCCCTATTGTAAAGCTCTGCGGAATAAGTTGGCGCTATATAAATAAAGATTATTATTATTATTATTATTATTATTACATCCCACAATTGTTCAGTGCATTGTCCATCTGCAGGCTTCAGCAGGTTACTTCAGGATCAAATTAGCCCTGGCTGCAAGGCATGTGTCCTTCACAAGGTCACAGTTTGCTTTATACAAAGTTCATTTTTGATAACTCATTTAGGATACTATGGAGTTATTATATATTTATACTTTTTTTGGTATATACATTTTTTATAATTGTCTTCTGTTTCAGTTTAAAATTGTTGTTGCTTTAACCATTTGAGCACCAGATAGGCACGCAACTCATTGTAAAGCAATGTGCTGGATACCTCTCCAGCACTCAACGGGTTAAAGACACACACACACACACACACACACACACACACACATACCTCCCAAGTGTCCTTCTTTAGGAAGGACAGTCCCTCTTTCCCACCCTGATGTCCCTCTTTTTTAGGAGCTCACACTGTGTGGTGTGTATATAAGTGTATTACATTGCTCTACAGCAATAAAACTCACATTAATGTTTGTTTAAATGTAAATATGTTTATACAAGGAGGTATGAATAGGTCATGAAATAGCCTAAAAATTATCGGTAATGCCCCTCCCACTGGCCACTCCCCTAGCAACACCCCCTAAAACAAAGGTGTCCCTATTTGGCAATTTGAAATGTTAGGAGGTATACACACACACCTAAAACATGTATACTTACAATTGCCAGAACACCCCTTTAATACTGGATATGTCGGCTGCTGGGTTGCAATAATTCTCATGCTTGGAAAATGGAGCAATGTCAGGGGAGCAGACGTAGAGTTGGGTATCATCAGTGAAAAGGCGGTACTGGAACCCAAATAAAGTGCTTAGATTTTCTAGAGAGGAAGAGTAAATTGAAAACAGAAGGGGGCCCAGAACAGAGCCTTAAAAGAAAGTGCAGAAAGGAAATAGTTACTGAAAAAGAAACAACAAAGGAGTGGTCAGAGAGATACAATAAGAACCAAGACAGGTAGAGGGTTTGGGGGGAGAGGAATGTGATCTAATGTGTCAAAAGCAGCAGAGAGGTCAAAAAGGATTAGTAATGAGTAGTGGCCATTTTCTTTTGCCAAAAGCAAATCAATGGCCACTTTAGTGAGCACCGTCTCTGTTGAGTAATGGGAATGGAATTCAGATTACAGAGGATCCAGAGGGTAATGAGAAGCATTAGTCTACCTGACTGATAAAGATAAGCCACATTTTATTAAAATAGCAAGAAGGGCTGAATTAATTATGCCCGAGGGTCACAAATGGTTAAAGTATTTAGTCTGGATATCCCTGCCTTAGAAAATTGAAATCAGTAAGTCACTGTATGTCTGTGTTCACACATCTTTAATAACACTGTGATAAAAGTACCTTTGTGAATCAACCTTCCCCCAATTGTGCTGTTCACACTGGTGATTTCCACCTCACAGAATGTACTAGACGATTCTGGAGGATGCAGTGCCATTCACATCCTCCAGTGACTGGTCAACTTACATGGGCATCGGCCAACAATATATAGCTGACAAACACATGGTCCATCCTAATGGCACATCTCCTCCATGCCGTGTTGTGAGAAATGTGCTGGGGAATCGCAAAACTGTGGAGGTATAAATAAGCAGTAGTGGCTTGGCATGACCTAAAACAGTGTAACCAAGTTACCCATGTGAACATAACCTAAAACAGTGATAACTTTTTAACTCAGTAAACATGTCTAGCATTGTTTATGTAGTCATACATACATGTCAGAGTTTACATTACGGTGCTTCACCTGTCCGACATTTATCACAGCTACTGACAGAGGACGTCAAGGAAAGAGATCTGTCATTTGTCTCAGTCTTCCACTTTGGTTGTGTATGCCTCATTTACTGTGAGCATTGAGACTTGTGTAGATAGTCTTAGTTCCACTGACTTACAGGAGTAATATTTACACTTATTTTGCTGTGGTTTCCTAAACTGGTTTTCACTCTATGAAAATCTGCACGTGTGCACACAATTGTTTTTCCCATTGGAAGTGACCGGATGTTTCCTGGGATCGTACCTTGTTATAACAGAGACTGGCAACCCATGACTCTCCAGCTATAACTCTGATCATCCTCTGTCAGCTGAGTGTGATAGGAGTTGTACTCCCAACAACAGTTGGAAAGCTACATAATGCCAGGAAAACTGGTGTTTTTTCCAGACCACTGCTGGAGAACCACAGCTTGCCAGACCTTGATCTACACACTAACAGGCATATGTACAAATAAAGTGGAGCAATTTTGGGCAAATCACCTCCATAAAAGGAAACAAATAACATTTTTACTGTTTTTTATTTTCAAAGGAACACTAACATTGCTTAATAACAAAATCTCCATTATCTCAGCTTGTTCAGTACTAATGGCCACTATGAATCTATCTTGTATGGGATGGCTCTCCAGCACTGAGTGGCTCCCCTGAGGCAGAACTCAAGGACCTCAAATGTCTTCCACAGAAGACTACTCCTTCCAAGAATACTTAACTGTTTGAATGCCAGAAAGTTACACAACCAATTGCAACACAATGCGTTGGATAACCCACTGGCATTCAAAGGGTTAAGTGGGAGATGTATGAGGTCCTACAACAAGCATCTTCCTCCATGGCTTCAGTAGCACATACATTCATTAACAGTTGGCATTAGGATTTTCTGCATGGACTGGGCAGGCTGGATAGGAAATCGGTTCTATGTAGATTAAGGTAAGTTGGTGTTTATTAATAAGATATGTTAGTGTTAATTTAAACATGTTAAATAAAGACTCTTTAAGATGGGTGACAGAACTTTTGCAGCCCCCTGAGACAGTAGTGTTACCCGCACAGTTCACTCACCCCTCTCCTACGTTCCACTGCCGATAAGGAATGCTGGCCCACGAGTGCCAGACAATATTACTGGCTGCACTGATGTAGGTCGACCATTCACTAGTGGTTGAGGTGAGAACTGCAAACTCCAACTTACCTTGTGTGAAAGGACTGCCCGTGGCCCATTAAGCTGCCAAGCAGACCTTGCTTACTGCAGGTTTACTGTGTTCCTGAGGGAATGTAGGAAATTTGCAGTATGCTGGACTTTAGTGCACTTGTGCTGGCAATAATAGCTGTGTAAAAGGCACCAAAATCCAGCATGTTACCTTTCCCCACTGGTGACAGATCCACTCAGCATCAATGCATTGGTGTCGTCTGTGTAAAAGGGGCCTAACTGTTTTTTATTCCCGATCACAGTTTAGCAAAAATCTAAAAAATAATACACGCATGTCTAGGAGTAAAGTTGTCTATCAGGTCTTTTCTGCAGCTTACAGTCCTATGTTCAAAAGAAACCTGGAGACATTCCTGGAGAAAACAACTGAACCACAGCAGACAAATACAAATTTCCAAAATTCATAGTGATACAACAAATGGGGCTTTCAGTCCCTTGAATGCTAGGGAGATCTCCAACGCCCCTAGGCTTTAGCACCCAAGGCGCCATGGTCACACCCCCACTCCTATTTCTCCATCCTCTAACCCCACCCATTGTTCCCTGGCACATAAAGTATTTTTAAATTATAATAAATAAGCACAAAAAAGCACATAACCCATCCTGCAAAAGAGGTCTCCAGTACATTGCAAAGCAATGCTTTGTAGACCTCTCTAGCATACAAGGGATTAAAGTGTTAGAAATGTCTTAAAAAAACTTTTTTGCATTTAGAAGAGCTTAAAAAGCTGATCTAAATGCAAAAAACCATATCTCCCAAACCGCTATGGTTTAAGAGATACGGGCGTTTAAAGTTTGCTGTTTCCTACTGACAGCTGTAAAGCTGTCAGCAGGAGATCCATGTCGGTCGACACTGTGGCGCTTGAGAAGTGCCGGGATCTCGTTACTTACACGAAATCCCTTCATTGGAATGGTCTAAAACATGTGCCTTCACAGCTGTCAGTAGGAGAAATCAAACTTTAAACGCCTGTATCTCTTAAACCATAGCAGTTTGAGAGATACATTTTTTTGCATTTAGATCAGCTTTTTAAGCTCTTCTAAATGCAAAAAAGTTTTTTTTAGACATTACTAACACTTTAAATTATGGTCAGTAAATTGGTATGTAAACTGGTAAATAAACAGGCCTCCATAAACCAGGAGCACGAGAAGCTTTATGGTCATACCTTCATCTCACAATTAAGGCACCGCCCCTCAGAATCTGGAGCTCTAGGCAGTTGCCTACTCTGTCTAATGGGAAATCTGGCCCTGTTGATGTGAACAATAAAATGCAGGGGCCGGGCTGTATTTATATCCCAGACACCTCTAAGCAAGACTTTCAAGGCGCATTCATCTCCGCCTATGGCCATTGCCCCATTTCTCACATGGCTCTCCTCATTCCACTGTTCCCTGGTAGATAAATACCATTTGCCTTTAACAAGTAAGGACACAGAAAAGCTTTAACACTTTGAGCGCCAGAGGGGTATCCAACACATTGCTTGGCAATGCATCTGATACCCCTCTGCCACTCAAAGGGTTAAGCCCTTCGGAACTAGACAGATCTCCAACACATTGCAATGATCTCTCTCGCATTCTGAGATTGCTCACAATGTGGGGGTAGCCAGCACAGCTGAGGCATTCCTCAAATAATGGCGATCTAGGCAGTTCCCTATTGGGAAATCCAGCCCCATGCATGGGTGTTTGGGCTCTTTCACATGGTAGACAGAACCGTAACAGCCCCCTACTATAGATCCTTCTCCCGTATTGAGAACTCACCTTTCTCCACCATTTCCATCTCAGAAGTATCGTAAGCTAATGGACGGCCCACATGAATTCCAGCTGAATATTACTGGCTCATGCTCAAATGGGCCAATCACCGAAGTTAGGAAGAGCATCGCAACCTCCAACATCAGTCATGTGAAAGATCTGGAAGCAGCCCTCTAGGCCACAGTGCAGATCGCACTGCTGCATCTTTACTGAGTTCCTGCATGAAAGCAGTAGACATGGAGCCTGCTGGGCTTTGGTGCATTCAAGCGAGGCGCTAGTCACCCATATGAAAGTTACTGTAATTCAGCATGTTATCTCTCACAATGGGAGAAATAACCAATGTAGCATTTCTACATTGGAGTCACCATTGTGAAAAGGGCCTTGCAAATAAAAGATCCACTGACAGTGGAGGACAAGGGGCTCTAAAGGGAATGCTTTGCCATGAACAAAGACAGGTGTACCAGGAGTTTTCTTGGGATTTTCTTACTTCAGGCATTACAGACGGTGTAATTGCGACCAGATCTGACTTCCCAGAGGGGCCGCAGCCACTGCAACTTTTTGTGGCTGACAACTGCTGTTTGAGCAGAGGAAAGAGAGGCTGAACTTTATTTCACCTTTCTCTCCCCTCTCTCGTTGTATGAGCACAGCAAGCATCCCTGCACTCACCACAAATGGATACTTAAGTTGCTAAACAAGCATGTGCACATGAATCCAGAGTCTCACTCTGCTGCCTCTTGTCTCTGCCTGCGGCTGTGCTCTCTACAATTCCTCCCGGACCCCACCTGAATGCCTATAGTCATGTGTCCTGACGTTCCCTGTTCCCACGCAGCTACAGCCACCCAGCCTTCCCTGGTAAGTTTGTCTCTATAATCTGCAGGTTATAATCAGCACCCTTTGAGTGCCAGAGGGAAGGAAGGGTAACCAATTCATTGCAAATAAGTGTGTTTGACACCCCTCTGTCACTAAAAAAGAGTAATTCCACTTTAACTCTTCGAATGTCAGAAGACTGGGTACCCCTTTAAAGAGTTATTTCTGTAAGGAATGTTTAACCTGTGGTTCTCCGGCTGCTGTTGGACTAGAAATCCCATTATCCCAAGGAAGGCAGTAGGAGTAATCCAACAGCAGCTGGAGAGCCACATATTGAATACCTCATATTTATAGAAGTTGAAATGGGTATGAGAATTGCTGTGGAGGGGAGGGGACAACACCCTCAAAATTCAAGAAATAAAGATTAACCCTTTGAGTGCCCAAATCCAAGGGGAAGGCAAAGCCATAATAGCCCCCAGGCCAGCGTACACAGCTCCTATGTTTGTTCAAGGGGGAAGCAAGTATAGTGGAAAAGTGTACCCTTTTGCCCACCCCTGTGGATGCCCATGAATCTGGGGAATTTTTTGCTTTCTCCCTATTAAGTGATTTGGTTTGCCCCAAAATTGCTCTAGTTTGCTTTTATACATAAGGCCATATGTGTCAGAAGCACTCTTCTACATCCAGATCTCCATTCACTGCTAAAACATACCTCCCAAGTGTCCCTCTTTAGGAGATATTAGGGGTACATACCCCCCAAAAGTCCCTCTTTGAGACCCAAATCCCTCTGTCCCTCTTTCCCACACTGGTGTCCCTGTGTTTAGGAGATCAGAGAGTGTGGTGTGGATATAAGTGTATGACACTGTTCCATAGCAATAAAACTAACATTAACCCCTTAAGGACCAGCGGTCCCGGGGTGTGTGGTCCTTTAAGGACCAGATAGGGAAGTTCGACGTGCCACCCCACATGACTGATCACGTGTGCCGGCATGCCGAACAAGGGACTGAAAGAGATAGCTATGGTCTTGGAGCGATCAACTTCGGTCCCCGGTATTACTCACCGCGCTTCTGCAGTACGTGACCTACCAGGACCGTCAATGGTCCTTAAATGCCAGACCAGCGTGACGGTCCGGGTACATCATTGGACGTGAAGGGGTTAATGTTGGGACAAGGCCTGGTATCCAAGAGGGTCCATTATCCCCAGGGCCCAATAGGTTATTTTGCCCCTGGGAGAATATTTTTATGTTGGAGCCAAAACAAAGGGCCTCCAGTGACTAGTTACACCACTTACACCAGGGGCCTCCAACGACTAGTTACACCACTTACACCAGGGGCCTCCAGTGACTAGTTACACCACTTACACCAGGGGCCTCCAGTGACTAGTTACACCACTTACACCAGGGGCCTCCAACGACTAGTTACACCACTTACACCAGGGGCCTCCAGTGACTAGTTACACCACTTACACCAGGGGCCTCCAGTGACTAGTTACACCACTTACATCAGGGACCTCCAATGACTAGTTACACCACTTACACCAGAGGCCTCCAACGACTAGTTACACCACTTACACCAGGGGCCTCCAGTGACTAGTTACACCACTTACACCAGGGGCCTCCAGTGACTAGTTACACCACATACATCAGGGGCCTCCAATGACTAGTTACACCACTTACACCAGGGGCCTCCAGTGACTAGTTACACCACTTACACCAGGGGCCTCCAATGACTAGTTACTCCACTTACACCAGGGGCCTTCAATGACTAGTTTCATCACTTTCTCTTGACAGAAAATATCATCAGACTGTTTTGTTTGTGCATTGAGTGCCAGAGGGGTGAGAAACTCCACTCATTGTTTACTCCACTAGTACTCAAAGGTCTAAAACAATGAGGGGGATGCACTAAGGTGTGAAAAAGAGTTGATAAAGTGGAGACAACTTACCCAGTGATATAATTTCACCAGTTCCTATGTTATTCTATGAAGCCTATGCATTAAGATTTTTCATGCGGGACAGATCTTAGTGCATAAGCTCCATAGAATAAAATAGGAACTGGAGAAGTGATATTATTAGAGAAGGTATCTCCTATTTATCACACCTTAGTGAATGTATTTCAACCAAGCAGAATTTATCTGTATCTATTTAAATGGTACACAACTTCTACTTTTTGTTTAACAGGTTAATAGTTTTAAAGTGATAGTAATGTTTCATAATAAAAGCAGCTCTAATTAATCATCATAATATTTGGACTTTGGAAAGTGTTATTTCAATTCTGTCAGAGTTGTAGTTCAAGAGTAATTCAATGACAAAGTTTCCCCCTCCTGCCCCTTTTACTGATGTAACACTGTTCAGCCGGATCAGAAGGGAGGTGCCCGGGTAGATTGCAGAGAGGGACAATCTTCAATTGAGATAAGGGAAAAACCTGAAAAACTTGTCAAGGGGGGCAGGGCTTTCATTGTTCTAATAGCAAGAAGATTGTCCCCTTCTGTTATCTGTCTGGTCTATGGACTGCATTCCACATCAGAGAAGAGATGGCTTACACTAGGAAAAAGGGGCGGGAGGGGAAACTTTGCTTGTGAATATCTCTTAAACCATAAAGGTTTGAGAGATAAGACTTATATCATTCTTCATATTTTATGACTACAAAATAAAATAAAGATAAAACGAGGTATTACTAACCCTTTAAAGAGATTTGATTTAGAAATTGGGGAATCTAATCTCAGCAGAGCTTTGTTCTCTGATCTGGTCAGATAAAGCTGTGTAATGTATTACTCACATGTCCAGAAAATCACCTCCCTCCACCTTCCTAGAGGGGGGGGAAGATAAATTAATGGGGTGGAATAATCGATCAACACCTTTCAAGTCAGAAGCTCCTACTGGGGGGAGGACTTGGAGTGGTGATAGGTCCTCTTTATGAAAAGTGAACTATAGCTCATATTGATAAAATGCTACACTATTTGATTCTCTGTTATAGTGCCAATATAAGGCAGAACCAGTGTTGTTGCTAGGTACTGGCTGAGGGGATTCATGCCCAGGTTTCTAGTTTGAAGCCCCTGGTCCTGGGCTGCATGGTGTAATAACAATACATTCGCACAAACAAAAGAGGCTCAGTTCTGAAGTAAACCATATACACCCCAGGGAACAAATGAAAATCCCCTAATTTCCCACTGATTTAACCCTATGTATGTGAAACAATGTGTTGGAGACCTTGAGGTACAGTTAGTTTGCTGAAGAATTACTCCTCTTTTACATTATAAATGTGATCATTGGGTGAGCAAAGGTCCAAGGTCATTTGGAACCTGGTAACAGACCTGGCTAGGAAGCTTTGAATGCCAGAGGCGTAATCAAAGGGTTAAAGGTGGAAATATATATATATAATTTTCCAGGATTGTTTCCCTTTAACTTACTTAGGAACATTGCATGCTCCTAACCTGTGTAATCAAGGTTAATGTGTGTAAAATGTGCTTGCAGGTTGTCACGCGAGTGAACAAGCCTTGTTTAATGTGTACACATGAAGTGATGGATGGGTTCAGTAATGATAATAGGTGTTCATGCCTTTGGTAAAACGCGTCAAAATGCTGCACACATGCCCAAAGGCATTTGACAGCTCTTCTATGGCTAATAATTCATTGTCACTGGTCCCTGCAAGGTCCTGAAGTATGCATTTTATATATGCTTACTGTATTTCAAGGTAAATGAACAAATGAACAAGTGGTGTCACTCAAAATATCTTATACTTCTGGCAGGGGAGTTGCTAGGTTCCCAAGAGATCTGGGCCAATCCAATTCATTATTAGAGCACAATTCCGTCCAGTAGCATTGTTACCAGTAGGAAGATTAGAACCAGAGTAGCCAACTGCTGAAAATCTTTTTTAATGATGTATTGAAAAAATTTACTAGGATCTACATTTACTTGATCGGCCAGGGTGTTCTTCTGATATAATGCGGCTATATTCAGTAGTGAATAAAAAGTTTAAGTAAATGTTTGTAGAATCAGTTTAAATACTAAACTGCATTACATTCCTTTAATCCTTCGAGTGTCAGAGAGGTATCCAACAAATTGCAGTGCAATATGTTGGATAACTCTGGCACTCAAAGGTTTAACTTATAGTAATGACCACAATGAATGATAATTAATTCTAAATACATTCATGTCTTTCCATTGTGTTTTTTGTGGATAAGACTAAGTATTTTTACTGAGATTTACATTTTTTACCTGACACCTCCATTTTGTAGCAATTTTTTCACTGACAGTAAGTACATTTACAGATGGTTGGCATCATTCCATTTATGAAAAAATGAGGGAGATGCTCTAAGGAGTGATAAAGAGGTGATAAAGAGGAGATGATTTCTCCAGTGATATCACTTCTCCAGTTCCTATGTTATTCTTCAGAGCCTATGCACTAAGATCTCCGAAGTTGGAGAACTCTTAGTGCCCTGGCTCCATAGAATAACATAGTATAAAAATACTGAGTCTTATCCATAAAAAACACAATGAAAAGACATGAATATATTTTGAATTATTTGGAACTGGAGAAGTCATCTCCACTTTTATGCACGCCTTAGTGCATAACCCTCATTGTGTATTATAGAGCTTCTCCTGCTGAGTAAAACAAGAGTACTCAAAACACTGGAAGATGTTTCATTCACAAGTTATTACTGCTTAAACTATAATCAAACTAGTGTCCAAAAGGCAATTTTTTTTATGATATACTCTATGGGAGAACTCCATTTCAACAATAAACTGCAGTTGTGATAAGATTTGAATGATAGACAAAAACACAAACCTGCGCTCGTCTATATAAACTTAAATATGTGCCCTGTAATGTGTATATATAATATTTCTTAGTAAATATGTGCCCTGTAATGTGCATATATAATATTTCTTAGAAACTGAATTTGGTATTCACAAATTGGCCAAGTCGTGGGTAAGCTTGCCACCACGCCAAGGTATCTTACTTGAGGCAAGTCCTACTCTACTACAACTAAAAAAATCCCTATCTAAATTTAAAAATCCCTGAGGAGATGTTATAGGAAATGCTTTGGAGAGGGACCCTTTAAATACTTTCTTTGCAATGCTTGTGTATCCCAGTGTGGTGCAATTAAAAACAGAAGACATACAATATAAAAAACATATAAATAAAGGACATACCTAATGCAAAAACCTCAACGGGTCTGCAAAGTGAGTATATTAGAGGGTTGTGGATCCAACAATCCTCTCCATAAGGGTACCTTTTTATCAGTCCCCCACAGGTCATGTGAGGAGTGAATGACTGCGGGCAAACAAGATGCCTGCAAGCTAGACGCATGTTTTTTTATGATATACTCTATGGGAGAACTCCATTTCAACAATAAACTGCAGTTCAATTACAAGAAAAAAGTTAGAGTTGTGATAAGATTTGAATGGTAATCTCCCAGAAGTGGAAACCCCCCCACCCCCTGCAATTTAACCTGTAGACTGCCAGGGTGTGCGGAAAGCATTGTAAAGCATTGCAATGCTTTAGCAATTTGCCCCATTATATGAGACCAGCAGAGAATTACACAATTAGATAAGAGCAGATAATTACATCAGACCAAAAGAACTTTATATCTGCACATGAAACATTGCCCCATTATGTGAAATCTGCAGAACACTGCAGCATTAGATGAGACACAAATTAAGGGAAAATTTTAAGTAATGGCAGTGGAAAAATGCTAACTTGTTTCAGTAGGTCTGGGGTTAATATTACCTAGTGCATGGCTGATCCAGCACTGTCCAATAAAGAGTAGGGAGAAGCAGGCTCCACTTCTGATTCTGATCAGCAACAGGCACTGTAGGAGCTGGGACTAAGCTAAAACCCCCATAGAGTCAGTGCACTTGTGCAGAACCATAATCCTGCAAGATATCGCATCTGCACAAGAGCACTAGCTCTATGGGGGGGCTTGAGACATCAGTCCTAGATCCCATATAGCAGCAATCTCCCTTCACAGAGATAAAGTAGAGACTCCTTTGCCCTAGTTTTAGGGAAGCACAACGGGATCGGCCATGTGACTCAATAAGTATTAACCCCTAACATACCAAAGCATGTCAGGGGTACATAGTTAGAGTTTTCGTTAGTTTCATGTAGCATAGTTTACGGTTTCTTTAAAAAAACACTGAGAGAACTACTCCACAACCCATAAGTGGCAAATATCTTCAGCCCAACCTCAATGGTGGCAGAAAACATCACCCAAAAGCACAATACCAACAGACAATGTCTAATCTGTGTCTAGAGTTGTGAAAGGTCTTACGGTATCTCCCATCTCCAACAGTGAGTAATCCTTACCCTTTGTGGAAGGAATCCATTCAGTTTTGGTCCCACTTCTAGGTGCCAGGAGCATGCTGGCAGCCTAAAATGTCATATACACAGGAACAAAGATTATCTATACTTCAGGTGTAGTATAGAATCTCATGTACACATACACACACACATACACAAACACTCATGCACACACACACAGGCACACATATAAACACAAACACCCATGCACACATATATTTACACACTCGCATGATACACAAACACACTAGCATGCGCACACACACATAAACACACACGCATATTTACACATGTACATAAACACACATATTTCCACACACAGACTACTTCCTATGTCAGCTTCCTTTTGCTCAGTAAGCAGCACACCCTCTAATGATTGGCTATCTCCCTCAACATTGCAACTTGCCTCTCCAGATCTCTAACTTGAGCTTCCACAGCAGATACTTGCTCACATCTGCCACAGAAGTATGCACCCTGGGATAGTTGCTCCAGGTGTACAAACATATGGCACCTTGTACAATGAGTTAAATAGTCATGCTAACACTCCTATCATCACAGTTACTGCAAGTCAAAAAGCAGGCAGAAACAAACAAAAAAAAATATGCACAAATACTTTAATAAATGTTTCTTCCCTTGTGTAATCCAGTGTGCTTGAATTCCCTTTTTTTAAATTCCTAGCACTTACTCCATTATTATTAGATGTCATAAAAATGTATTACTTTCAATGTATGACGTTTTATAGTTATCTCCTCCCATCTCATGTGCCATCATGTCTGAGTCATGAGAGTGCAATCATGTCATAGATTGCTTATCGACCTCTATGTTAGGGTGACCAGACGTCCCCAGTTTCCAGGGACAGTCCCCGGATTCAGCTCACTGTCCCCGGAGAGAATCTGTCCCCGGATCTCAGTCCTGGCACTGACATTCTGCTTCTCTTCATTGAGCCTATTAGACTCAGTGAAGTGAAGCTAGTTGAATACTGCGCATGTGTACCATGCTCAAGGATGTAATCACGGGCCGCAGGGCAGCGGGATGATGAACCATGGCCTCCACGCTATAATGCCAGGGGTCTGAACTAAGGTAGGGCAGTGTTGAAGTGGGTAATGTGGATGTGGACAATGGGCAGTGTGGAAGTTGGCAATGTGTGGCGGAAGACAGGGTGGGTAGTGTGGAGGTGGACAATGTGAAGTTGAGCAGTGTGGAGGTGGACAATGAGGGTAGTGTGGAAGTGGGCAGTGTGTGGAGGTGGACAGGGTGGGCAGTGTGGAGGTGGACAATGTGAAATTGGACAGGGTGGGCAATGTGGGGGTGGACAGTGTGGGCAGTGTGGAAGTGGGCTATGTGTGGAGGAGGATAAGGTGGATAGTGTGGAGGTGGACAAAGTGGGGGTGGGCAGTGGGGAAGTGAGCAATGTGTGGAGGAGGGCAGGGTGGGTAGTGTGGAGGTGGACAATAAGAGGATGGGCAGTGTGAAAATGTGGCCTTTGTGGAAGTGGGCAATGTGTGGAGGAGGATAGGGTGGACAGTGTGGGGGTGGGCAGTATGGAAGTGAGCAATATGTGGAGGAGGACAGGGTAGACAGTTCGAGGAGAAGGACAGTGTGGAGGTGTACAATGTGAAGCTGGACAGTGTGGGTATGTAGGGATGGACAGTGCTGAGATGGGTAGTGTGTGGAGGAGGATGGGCTGGACAGTTTGTGGAGATGGGTATAACGGAACTTAGTCCGTTACTGGAGCCCTTGTCTGAGCCTGGAATTGTTAGTCAAAGGACCCCAGAGACTGTGGACATTTTGCCCTGGTTGTGCACTAAAAGACTTTGGATAGACTTTATGTGAATGGGGCGAATGGACTTTATTACACGAAACTGCCCTGTGTTAGACTGCTGGCTTGCTTCCAAGGGAATGGGCAGTGAGGGGTTAATTATTCCAATGTGCATTGCAGTCCCTCAAGCCATTGTATTGTATATTGTAAGATTTATTGAGACCCCCTGCCGTGTGTTAATTCATTCACGCCCCTCAGTCTGTGAGTCACCTATTGTATAATCTGAAACTCTGTTGTCAGTCCTTTGTATTATATGTTGTGATTTGATTACCTCTGTGAATGCCCCCACTGTGTCAGCCCTTACCATTTGCTGTTGATCCCTTGTCTTATGTTTGGATTGTATTATCTCTGCCCCTCACCTTATTGTATCTAGTTGGCCCATGTATTTCAATGTAGTTGATCTGTATAAATATGTGTGGTTTGGTACAATAAAGTCAGTCTTATTCTGAGTGAACAAGGAGTCCTGGAGTCTTGTATTGCTTATGGTCTAAAGCGTCCACTCTGATACCCATCAGCGCCAAGTATTCTGAATCGTTGACCGCCTGCTGCCAGATTCCTGTGACTCGACTTCGTATGCTGTCAGGCGGTGACGTGGAGTCCATCTTCTCATCCTTGTGTTCCTGCGACTAGTGTTGAGCGAGCGTGCTCGGCCGATGCTCGGATCGGCTCGAGCATCGCTCTGCTCGGCACATGGCGGTACTCGTCGAGTACCGCCATGTGCGGGTGGCGGGGATCTGTGCCGGAAGAGGCACAGATCTGAAGACGCTCTGCTGGACCACCAGGGACTGGAGGTACGGGGGCATTGCGGAGGTGAAGGGGGCATAGAGGAGATGAAGGGGGACATTGTGGAAGAGGGGCATAGCGGAGATGAAGGGGGACATTGTGGAAGAGGGGCATAGCGGAGATGAAGGGGGACATTGTGGAAGAGGGGCATAGCGGAGATGAAGGGGGACATTGTGGAGATGAAGGGGGCATTCGGAGATGAAGGGGGCATAGCGGAGATGAAGGGGGGCATTGACCAGGCACCCTCCCCTCATCAGAGCAGGGGGTGCCTGGTGTAATGCTCGTGTTGCCCCATTCATTTCAATGGGGCTCGGGTGCTCGGCCGAGCACTCGAGCCTCAGGGGGTGCTCGGTCAGAGCACCCGAGCATCGGGGTGCTCGCTCAACACTACCTGCGACATCTTCCAGTGATCCTTTGACCGTATCACGGTGCCCGTGCTCTTTTTGTTTTGTTTTTTTCTGTCAGTCTAGTCTGTGCCTTGCTCCCATTGGCTACCATGTGTTCGCCCCACCCAGTATGACTTTTATATACTGGGATGGGGCAACCCTCAGGTGCCCTTTTGTGATGTTCCTGTGCCAGTGCTTATTTCTGCTCAGTGTTTCCCAATGTATCGACTTGGCCTGCCTGACTACTCTGCATATTGTCTGCTTCCCTTGTGTACTGACCCGGATTGCCTGACTATTCTTCTGACGTTCCTGCTCCGTGATTCTGACCCGGTTTGGCTGGTGTTCCTGCTCCGTGATTCGACCCGGCTTGGCTGACATTAATGCTCCGTGATCCGACCCGGCTTGGCTGACGTTCCTGCTCCGTGTATCTTCCCGGCATGGTTGTCGTTCCTGTGCTGTGTCTCCTAGGCGACATTCTGACTGTCTGGCAATTGGGTTATTTCCTTGTGCAGAGTATCAGCGGCCAGTCTCCGTTACTGCTCCGGCAGTTGAGTCACCGGTTGCCTCCAGTTATACTTGTGCAGAGTGCAAGTGTTGTCTCCGTTACTACTACGGCAGTTTACCTTGGGCCTAGTCTCCGTTATTGCCTCTGCTCAGAGCAAGTGTCTGCCTCCATTACCACTCAGGCTGCTAAGCCACCAGTTGCCTCCGTTAGACTTCAACAGTGTGGAAGTGTTGTCTCCGTTACTGCTACGGCAGTACCTCACGTATCTCTGTTCCCAGTATTGCCTAAACAGCTCATGCCAGTTCTGCATATCTGGCTTTTGGCGTTTCTAATTCATCAGCTCTTTATATGCAGGGAGTTCCATCACTGACCTCTCTGCACATGGGACTGTTTACACACTGAAGATCTTTAACCCATGCAAGACCTTGCTCCTGGGAATCCATCACTCTGCCTGACCTGTGTCAGTATAGACTATTGTGGACTTATTGTTTATGCTGGACCTGTGTAGGCCTATGTATCTATAACCTGTCGTGTGTCTGTACTATTCTGCTGATATACTACAGGACCTGTGAAGGTTATTTATTTTAATAAAACTGTGCTTTATCCTAAACCACTGTGTCTGTGTGTCAAACAAACCGTTACAGATCAGGAGTAGAGGTCTCACTCTCTACTGCCCATGCTTCCCTGCTTCCAGCGATCCTGTGACTGTTTCAGTGACTGTCCATACTTCAACCGGTGCATCCAACAGCGCTTATCTGGCGTCGAGCGGAAGAGACCCGGGAATGACGGCGGAAGGCAACGCGGACCCTTCTTAGCTTCCATTACACTGGGCAGTGTGGAAGTGGACAGGGTGGGGAGGAGGACAGGGTGGGCAGTGTGTGGAGGAGAAAAGGATGGGCAGTGGTGTACATTATGGGCAGGGTGTGATGAGGGTGGACAGGGTGTGAGGGTGAACACAGTGTGGGCAGGGTGTGGAGGTAGCCAGAGTGTGGGCAGTGTGTGGACATGATGGGGAAGCAGCCCGAGTGTCGGCAGTGTGTGGAGGTAGATATGGTGTGGACAGAATGTGGAGAAAAAAAATGTCCCCGGATTTCATTTTAAAAATCTGGTCACCTTATAGTAATGATTTCCTCTTACCTGTCCCCATGCACTTTGTCATCTATTGTTGCTTTTATAATTCATGCCTCAAACTTGTTTCTTTCATTGTCTCAGTCTGCCATAGGCAATAATGCTTTCTTTGTGTGAGTATATGCATATGTGCTTGCGTCTGTGTATACATTTGTCTCTGTGTTAACCATTTCTTTGCCATGCAATATGGTGTTGGCTCCTTGTGAAGCGAATAAACACAAGGGTGTTGGTAGACTGTATGAGGGGGTTAATGCCCCAAGTCTCATGCTTAAATTCCTGGGTCTTTTTGCTTGGTTGGGGGCATGTAATGGTGCCAATTTGCCTTAAAGTGACAGTCAACCTCCTGTTTGACTGTACATATCGTGCAAGTGCATAACATATTCTAAAAAAAAATTCTTTCACTTTCACCTGTTGTTTTACTCTTTATATCTTCGGCAAAGTGCTCCCTGAATTTCTTTTCCCAGATTGCTGTCAGGGACTGTGAAAGCAGGGGATAGCGATACAGTGTAACCTAAGCAGATTTTCAGCCAGGTCATGCCTGGTCAGAACCTTTAATTAGCAACTCTACATTTTTGGCACTTTGTGCACTAAGAATGGGGTACGTGGTACATTTCTATTTAAAAAATCACTCGTGAATGCAATGCCTATTTTAACACGCTTACAATTGCAGGAATTGCGGTGATGTTAAAGGGGAACATTCACCTGAAAAAAAAATTGGAGCGCTGGTTATAAGTCCTAATGCAATACCAGCGCTGGGTTTTATTTTAAATGTACTGACCTGTGAGCCGAGATATTAATGTTTGAAAAGTGCCACTTCCGCATACTGCGGCACCCTGTACGTGCGGCACGGAGCAGCAGGACTTCCCACTTCACTCCCAGAAGCCCAGTTGCAACCTCCGTAGCATCTCAAACTGAGCCGGATGTAACGTTAGCCCAAAACTATACAGCTCCGAGGTGAAGCGAGAACGCGCTCGCTGGGGCTTCTGGGAGCGAAGTGGGAAGTCCTGCTGCTCCGTGCCGCACGTACAGGGTGCCGCAGTATGGGGAAGTGGCACTTTTCAAACATTAATATCTTGGCTCACAGGTCAGTACATTTAAAATAAAACCCAGCGCTGGTATTGCATTAGGACTTATAACCAGCGCTCCAATTTTTTTTTCAGGTGAATGTTCCCCTTTAATGAAATCTGGGCATGCTCAGTAGACAGATCTAATTCTCACTGAGCGGGAAGTGATCAGTAACTATATTTTCCCGCTCCCCCTCACATGCCATGTGGTGTGCAGGCTTCCTTGTTACCCAATGTTTCATCATAGGCAGCAGGTGTCTTTAAAGGGATAGTAATATTTAAAATGTAAAAAAAAATATGTTGTAGGGTTTATCCCCCTGAGTAAAACAAGAGTACTCCCACTGCTGAAAGGTGTTTCATTCAAAAGTTATTAATTTTCAAAGTTGAATTTTTTAGGTGCAATATCACAGTGGCCTGAAATTGTACAGTGACGCTGTTGCTACACAATCCTATGGACAGCTCTGGTCCCGGGACCATAAATCTCCATAGGATGGTGTAGCAACAGCTCCACTGTACAATTTCAAGTCACTGTGATATTGCACCTAAAAAATTCAGCTTTGAAAATTAATAACTTATGAATGAAACACCTTTCAGCAGTGGGAGTACTCTTGTTTTACTCAGGGGGATAAACCCTACAACATATTTTTTTTTACATTTTAAGCATTACTATCCCTTTAATCTCATGCACTGGATGCCATTCAGAATGCCTTGCTGCTGCTGTCTGAAGGTAGGACATTGTACCCCTCACTAACCATGGCACGTAATGTCCCAATCCCTCTCTGGGACTCAAAGAGTTACATTTTTAATGTTGAAGGAAGGTTTGCTCACTAGGCTGCTTTTAATTTGTCATTAGATTACTAATTGTAAAGTTCTGTGGTATAATTATTATAACTCCCTCTCAGTTTTAAACTATGTATATCAATAATGTAGCTCAGTTTCAGTTGTAAGCTTTGTGGAATCATCTGAGTAGAGACAGTTAAACTGTATGTTCTGTGGTATCACTTGTGCATCCCCATTTTAATTCTAAGACCTGTGGTATCATGTGTATCTCCATTTACATTCTGAAATCTGTGGTATCGTTTGTATAACTCTATTTCAATTCTAAGACCTGCAGCATCACTTGTGTTCCTCCATTTCAATTCTAAGAGCTGTGTCATCATTTTTTACCTCCATTTAAATACTAAGGCCTGTGGTATCAATTGTGTTCTTCCATTTCAATTCTAAGAGCTGTGTCATCATTTGTTACCTCCATTTAAATACTAAGGCCTGTGGTATCAATTGTGTTCTTCCATTTCAATTCTAAGACCTGTGGTATCACTTGTGTTCCTCTATCTCAATTCTAGCTCTGTGGTATAATTTTGTAGCCCAGTTTCAGTTGCAAGATCTTTGGAATCACCTATCTAGTCCCATTTTTAGTTGTAAACTATATGGTATCACTTCTGTAACCCCATTTCAACTATAAGCTCTGTGGTACATTTTTATTATATTTAACCCAGTGCATAGCTTTGCAATATTTTGGTGATCTCTTCGGGATTCAGGGGGTTAAATCATACTTTTTTCCTCTTCTTTTAAGATTTTGGTAGTACCTCTGACCACAGGAACAAAGATCAAACTGAGAGGCTTGCAGGGGGCCACAATTTGGGATCCTGTCTAGGGCCCTGTGGAGTCTTTATCCGGCTCTGCCAGGAACATCTCAGGGCATGTTGCGATCATGCTGAGGAGGCCAAAACTGACTGCTCCAGGGCCGAAGCAGTCAGTATCAGCCATTCACCACTTTGTGGGTACATGTTATCGCTGCTGTAGCAGTCACATACCGGCTTAGTCAAAGACAAAGGAAATGTGTTCCGCACTTTGCCTTTGTATCTGTTCTCTGCCTCTGTCTTCCTTACTATGATAGTGAAGGAAAAGAGAAGCAGAGAATAGACTTCAGCTTAAAGCAGAACTATCGTGTTCAAACTCCCTCCTACCATTTGGATTAACCCTCCCAAACAATCTTAAAAACCCCCATGTCATATAAATGATTGTTCCCAATTTGAAGAAAATCCACCTGTTGTGTGCTGCGTTACAAGAGAGAGAGCGCTGCCATCTTGATGACGTGTAGAATTATTGGCAGCGCTCACCCTCTGTGGATCTGCCGATTCTCCTCCCTAAGCCCGCCCCCACTTTTGTCTATATCGGGGACGCGCACTGCAGACCCCTGAGAAATAACTCTGACCGTTTGGTGTGTGTACATGTACAAGTCCTCACAGTAATGTGGAAGTCTTATTTGAAATAAAAGATTTTCATATTTCTGGCACTCAAATCAATAGGAGCTCCTTTCACACAATTATATGAATAACTAGTGTTTAATCATTTGAGTGCCAGGTGGTATGCACTGCATTGCATACCCCTCTGGCACTCTAAAGATTAAGGGCTAGATTTAAAGGCTCCCGTTAAACCAGCCGCTAAGTGAAAAAGGCACGTCGCTCGCAAATAATACATGAGTTAAGGCAGATTCAATAGGTACTCTACGAGAATAGCTATCGAGCGTAAGCACACACAAAACACGTAACACAAAACCCATTGTCGCTCATGTTAATGCACAACGGGCGGCCAAATCACACGATAACAGTGCTCAAAACAACATGTAACATAACGGCTGCCATTGTCTAGCAACCATGATTGATGCAAAAACAAATTCAAACACACAGCCAATCACAAAGCCCCAATGTATCAAAAAACTTCAAATACACCTATATATGCCCAAAAATAACAGTCACACACTGTCTGTTATCGAGTTCTTCAGAGCCAGATATCAGGACCCAGGAGCGGAGGATAGTGATTAGAGAGAGGGAGACAGGAGCGTACATTGGAGGTAGAGGAGTTTTGGAGTTTGGAGAGGTGCACTAAATATACACATATCACACTTTTGCACATATTACATACACACATACAAACACATAAACATACATACACATAGTCCTTTTATTTTATAACACCTTACACATTTTACATTTTATTTTGACAGTGTGAATCTGTGAGTGAAAGTGTGTGACAGAGAGTCAGTGGATCGAGTGTGTCTGTGAGGGCCTGTGGGAGTGCCTGGGTGTGAGTGGGTGAATGATGGCAAGGAGAGGAGGACAGGAGAGAGGGATGGGGAGAGTAGTGGAGGAGGAGGAAGGTCAGGAGGGTATCCCTCAGCAGAGCAGGGGTGGGAGAGGGAGATCTACAGGGTGGAGGGGGACCCGGCCCACAAGAGCAGGCACACGCAGGACAGGGACAGAACCCGCAGTGGGACGAGGGGTAGTTGCTGGGGAGCAACACACACAGTCAGGGTCAGACCAGGCAGGGCACTCCGGCTCTGAGTCATCCCATGCCGGAGGTGACGAGGGCAGGATCAGGGACCCCATATACACAGAGGAGGAGAACACAGCTCTCGTGGAAGCTGTCCTGGAGAGGCAGAGTGTTCTCCACCCGACGGCGAAGGTCCCTGGCCTGTCAGCGAGGAGGAAGGCAGCCTGGAACCAGATCTGCAGCCGGGTCAACGCGGTGGCTCCATGCAGGCGGGACGTGGAGGCCATCAAAAAGAGATGGGGCGACTGCCGGAGGGTGGTCAAGAATAAAATGACAGAGCTCACCAAGCACGCCCGCGGCACTGGAGGTGGACCAGCCGTCCTTATCACCTTCTGCGGCTGGGAGGAGATGGTGAGGCAGACCATGTCCCCGACCCTGATCGAGGGAGTCGTTGGAGGAACTGACACTGGAGATGAGAGGAGCCTCCACACTACCGGTACGTTCAACACTACAGAACAACACACTACAGCAACCAACACCAGCTGCACACAGAGTCACACCTCAACACATGTCCATCACTCAGCCATACAACAGCACCAACACAGCACCCTGAGGGTTAATAAAAGGACACAACACCAGGACAAATGGCAAGGTCCAACTTGGGACCAACCTGTCAAAGTCCTACTTCAACCCTCCTGTCGCTGTCCTCATCACACACAATACACAAACCGTTATGTTCAAAATGTTGTCTGTTAAATATCATCACTGTTCACACACAATGTCACCCATGTCCCCACCCCCACCCTAACCCTTGAGTGCTAGAAGGATCATCAATGCATCGATCAACAATGCGTTGGCAACCCCTCTGGTACTCAAGGGGTTAACCAGATACCAAACAAGTCATTAGGCCAACGATCACATGCTACACAGGGGACATTCTCTAAGTGGTGACAAAGAGATGGTGGACACAAACTAACCCTCACACACCCTCACTTCACCAATACCAGTGTTAGTCCATGGAGAATATGCAAAAACAAGAATCAAGTTTATAAGGTCCCATTGTACAGACTTCATAGAAAACACTGGAAATGGGGAAAGGAGATCACTGGAGAAGTCACCATCATGTTCACTTCATCAGTTCAACATCACCGCTTACTGAATCACAAAAAGGGGGCATCAGGTCACACATCACAGTGTCCCACAGAACAAATGCTTGTATGTGCAACACACAGGCCGAAAACTATTACACAGAATTCAAGCTGGAAAAAGTAGGCACTGGTGTTGCGGCTGCAATCATTTACTCTGACTTGAAATGACATATCTCATATCTGATTCCCACATGGATCCACAGGGGTGCTGATGCCATGGATGGATGGTACACCAGCTGCTTTTTGCAGGATACACATGGGAAACAAATAGCAAACATTGTTCCTTGGTCACCAACAGGCCAGGACTGAGTACGGTTGCCTCACACAGAACGATGGATGGGCTCATACACAGAGAAAAAACAGGCCTCAATCGAAGATACCCCTCACTACTGGCTGGATTGTTGCCCTTAGGATTCAAATGTTACTAAATATGTTCCAACACGATGTGAACACGGAGATCAGTTCACTGGATGTGATTGCCTTACTGGCCAGATATGTGCACCAATCACAAATCAACCTACATTGCTACCATACAAATACACATACATAGTATATCACACTCTACATAGATGGGATATAGGAGGTGGCCTGAAATTGTACAGTGGTGCTGTTACTACACTATCATATGGACAGCTCTGGTACAGGGACCAGATATCTACATGGGAGGGTGTTGCAAAAGCCCCACTGTGATATTGCACCTCAAAATGAAACCTTCACTCGTAATAACTCAAACAACACCTTTCAGCAGTGGGAGTACCTTTGTTTACCCAGGGGGATTAACTCAAACACATATATATTTTGTCACCACACCACACAGCTTACGGCCCTCAAGCCCAGCGGGAGACAGTGGAGGAGGCAATGTCACCCCCCAGTGAGGAGTAGACAGAGGAGGGGACCAGCCGGTGGTAACCGAATCCACCATCACCATCCCCTCCAACACAGGCTGCACCACCACCTACTGCACCCTTACAATCTGGACCACCACAGGCTGCACCCCTTCAAACTGCACCTCCCCAGTACAGTGGCTGGATGCCACAGGAGGAGAGGTGGACCTATCCAGCCACCTCCACCAGCTACTACCCTCCATCAGCAGCACCACCACTCCCAGGGAGGCAATGGCTGCCAGGGACTGTGGCCACCACCCAATATGGGCCATATGCCTCCCACATCAACATACCCTCCTGGATGGCTCCACAGCATGCCCCAAGGTATGATCCCAGGTGGGGTCCCAGCACCTACCAATGTCCACCATATGACCCTTGGCCACTGGACTACCCACACCTGGGCCTGATAGGTGAGCCCCAGCGCCCCCTACCCAGGGACATATTCACACCTCCACCAGCACACACATCTTTGGGCAGCTCGGGATCACTTGATGTGGTGGGCATATGCCCATCATCTGCACCAGCCACTCCAACAGCTGTCACAGCAGCCACAGCACCTCCAGCAGCAGCAGAGGAAACAGCACCCTTGGCAGCAGCAGAGGAAACAGCACCCTCGGCAGCAGAGGAAACAGCACCCTCGGCAGCAGAAGAATCAGCACCCTCGACAGCAGAGGAAACAGCAGCACCAGTGACACCGGGCACATCCACCTCAAGCACTGCACGCCTCACAGGGATGGAGACGGAGTGTATGGCCCTTCAGAGGAGACTACTCCGATCGAGCAGGAGTACTGACAGCAACATCACAAGGAGCAGGAGGCAATCCAGGAGGAACATTGCCCAATTGGAGACCAGGATCCAAGCCCTGGAGTCAGAGGTGGCCAGGGGGAACACACTACTCCACCAGCTCAGGACTGGTCTCATGGACATGTTAACACAGGTCCTTGTGGAGTTGAGGAAGATAAACCGCAGGGAGAACCTGAGGATGGAGAGGGAGAACTTGCGTTCCACCGAGGGGTCTACTGCAACCACCACCCCCTCCAGTGTTACCCCTGAAGCCACACCTAGGGGGCAGAGGGTTACCAGGAGTTCAACAAGGGCATCCACCTCTGGCACCCAGGCTAAGGCCCCCCACCCAAAAAGGAAAAAATAAAAGGCCCAACCTGTCAACTTTCCCCTCAATAAAAAAACCTTTTTTTGGATTCCTGTCTGATCTGTTGTGTCTTCAGTTATGGATTGGGTGGCAGGGTTGTCTCCAATGCATTGCTATACAATGCAATGAACACAACCTCTGCCTGGGTGAAATGTTTGTGGGATGCTACAACATGGGTTCACACACACACACCATTGTACAAATGCAACTTGAAATACATCCCTGGAGCCATATTACACCACTGTGTTATATGGTGATGTTGTGTGTTGAATTTGAACAACAAAACATAACCCTTAGCACAACAAATAGTACTATATTGAACATTCGTCTACATCATATGTTGTGTTTAACCCTTTGAGTGCCAGAGTGGTAGGCAACGCATTGCAAATAAATGTGTTGGGGATCACTCTTGCACTCAGTGGGTTAATGGGATAACCAAACAAACAGCTATGTGACATAGCGGGGACATAACAAGCAGGACAGATAAAAGGGACATGTATCAATATCGTTTGGGATTCAAACACTCATTGTGCAAATGACTTACTGGGGAAGCCAATGTTTTTAACCTAGGATTTCAATGTGTAGCACACGCATTGATATCCTGGGGTGAGCATTGTAAGTTAAGTTGCTGTTTCCCTAAGGGTGTAACACACTTCACCAGTGATAACACATGTCCACTTAGACTGGTTGTTCGTTGATGTAGCCCATGTACTGAGATATGGCAAACAAGTGGTGGACTCCTGTGATGTGGTTGATGCCTTTCCATGTATGGGGGATACTCTATCCTGGGTGTGGTTACGCATTGACAAATGTGTTCTCAAATATATCCTCATACAGACACAGATAAAATGGTGATGGTTCATCTTTATTGTGTCTCAAAGTACATTAGAAAGTACATGTGTTTTCTGTGTGTATTGCCTATATGCATTGAACACTTGTATGAGAACACTAAATGTACTTTGAAACTAAATCGTACTACTTTAGTAACACTGCGGCTCTGCTCATGTGTTGTCCACGAGGTTTGACAACTCTGTAGCTGAGCATCCTAACTGTACAGGTTATAACACTCGAGAATTTGTGTTTTCTGTGTCTATATGAGAATGTTCCAGTAGAGGTTTGTGTGAACCTCAGGTCAAACATTGCATCACCAACAACATCACCAGAAACAGCAAGGGGTGATCTTCATGAAGGTGTTGTCAAGACATCAATCCAGTCACATGGAAGATCTTCAGTTTAAGGATGGATCATGTTACATATGCCTGTGGGACAAGAGGACAGGATTTGGAGACCTGAACTGATCATCAAGCAACAACAATTTAGTATTTTTAATCCCCTCAATTTTCACAATTACAGGTGAGTACACAAACCATTGCTTGACAATGTGTTGTGTACTCATCTGTAACCAATTCTGTGGAGAACTAAGGACATGTGCACCAGCCCTATGGATATGTGCACCTGACATGTATACACACATTAACAAGTGTTCTGAGAGCTCCATGGAAGTAATGACATTGTGCTGCCACTGTGAAAGTGACATGGCAGCCCAATGTCATTTGTTCCATGGAACTGTAGGACATATTTGTTGATGTGTGTATTCATGTCGGGGGCACATATGTCTGCACAGGTCAGCATGGAGTCCCTGGTAATCTGATCTACGTTTCATGACCTCTACATTGTGTGACAATACCACTGTACATCCACCCCTCTGCTGCTCTTTTCAGCTCTAGCACAGTACAGGTCCCATATTGAGTCCAATGTCCCTTTAACCCCTGATGTGCCGGAGTATTATCCAATGCATAGCATTGGATAATACTCTTTCGCTACTGGGCTAGCATGGTTGCTCAGGCTACGATCATGGCATATCCAGTTAGTTGCTGTCAATCAAGCCCTGTAAGGTGATGAACATGGGTTATATGTTGTACCTTGACTTGAGGAGCCCAAAGGTCTGTTCAATAGCATTCCTCGTTCTGGCATGAGCCTGGTTGTACCTTTCCTGGGCATGTGTTTGGGGATTGGCCACAGGGGTCAGTAGCCAGGACTTGCATCCATAGCCAGCATCACCTGTGTAATGTGAGTGACATGGTGAGACAGGGAGCACATGTTGTGTGAATGATGTTTTGTGTGGTGGACGTACTAGCTGTGGGTCAGGTGCATGCTGAGCAGCGTTGTGTGTACACCTGGGTATGTGGTGTGATTTTGTATTGTGAACTCACCCAAAAGCCATCCCCCTGTAAAGGTTCCATTCTCAAAATCTCTGTGGACTGAGGAGTTTTGGAGAATGTATGCATCATGTGAGCTGCCAGGATACTTTGCACAGACATTCATGATCCTCATGTTGTTGTCACACACCATCTGCACGCTGATGGAGTGGAAGTTCTTCCTGTTGATGAATAGCTGTGCTTCACGTGCTGGGGCCTTAATCCGGACATGGGTGCAATCTATAGCACCCATGACCCTGGGCATGCCTCCCCTTGTGTCGGTACTTACCGGACACAGCAGGCCGAAAGCGGAAGCATCGGATGCCAGTCCGGGCTTCCACATTGTTAGAGCGCATGCGCCGACGTCGCGCCAGCGTCCGCACATCGGCGTCTGACGTCACTCCGGGAGGCTTTATAACGGAGCGCTTGAACCTTGTTCGGCGCTCAGTTGTTTAGTCCTCCCAAGCGTCCACACCCCCAGAGAGTGTTCCCAGCTTGGTCCCCCCAGACTCTTTACATCGGGCCTCCTTGTCTCTTCCTCCGTGCCTCTTTCTGCTACTCCTGCTGGATCCCTGCCTGCACCTGTCCCTGGGATCCTAGATCAGTTGTGTCTGCCTGCCTTGTCTTCTGGCTTCTCAGTGCCACCTCCTCCTGCCCAGTACCTGTTCTGGTAAGCCTGCCTCGCACTCCAGCTGCACCTCCAAGGTAAGCACTGCTCAGTCAGACCCCCTAGCCTGCCACGCTCCCCAGCTACCCAACCCAGGTAAGCACAGTTCAGCCAGACCTCCTAGCCTGCCACGCTCTCCAGCTTCATCACCCAGGTAAGCTCTGTTCCATCAGACTCCTTAACCTGCCTCGCTCTCCAGCTCCTCAACCCAGGTAAGCTCTGTTCAGTCAGACTACTTATCCTGCCACGCTTTCCAGCTTCTCCACTCTGGTACCCTGCTCTACCTGCCTCGCTCTCCAGCATATCCCTCAGTAGTGGCTCTCCACATCCTCCACCCAGGTAACCCTGTGTTACCTGCTACGCACCCGAGCACATGTTCCTGTAAAGGTAATCCACAGTTCTCCTTACCTCCTAAAGTTAGTTTTCTATACCGGTGTCCTAGACTTGTGTACTCTGCTCACCCTATTACACTGTATGCCGTTGCTTGTCCTGCTCTCTCTCTCTCTCTCCTTGGCTTCTCATCTATACAGGGTTCCCCAGGGCTAGCCTAGGGTTCCTAACCCTTCTCTCCACCCCTTCCATCTGATAGGGGTGCGACAGTACAACTGAGCCAGAATGGAACCAGCTAGCCTTATGGAAGCCCTGACCTCTCTGAGCAATCAGATCTCCTCTCTAGCTACTACAGTTCAGGAACTACAAAGCAACCAGGCCGCTCTTCAACGCCGGTTTCAGGAGCTCCAATCCCCTACTATGTCTCCAGCTGCCCAGCCTGCCACTTCCAGTCCTTCCAGTAACCTTGGGGTGGTCACCCCGGAACCCAGGGTGCCATTACCGGATAAATTCACCGGCAACAGACACTTATATAAATCCTTTATGACCTCCTGCGAAGTATTGTTTTCGATTAACCCCAGAACGTATACATCAGACTTTGTGAAGGTCCGAACAGCCATTTCTCTGCTATCTGGAGAACCTCAAGCGTGGGCATACCACCATCTTCAGGATGACAGTCCTGTGCTCCGCTCATGGTCTTCGTTCCGTCGCACGATGGACATGCTATATGAAGATCCCCTGAGTTCTGCTTCAGCCCAGTCAGCCATCAGGTCCTTGATCCAAGGCCGACGACCTGTTGAGGATTACGTAGCGGACTTTCGCCGTTTCTCTATCGAGACCCAGTGGAATGAGCCAGCACTTCTGGATCAGTTTCGTCCGGGCCTCACTGAACAGCTAAAAGACGAACTGGCTCGGGTTGGTATTCCCTCCTCCCTTGAAGAACTCATCCTGCTGGTTATCCAGATAGATCGCCGTTTGAGGGAGAGACGCAGGGAGCGAGGTGCTTCGGCCCATATGGGTCTTGCTGGTCATAACCAGTCATCTGCAGACCCTACGCCCTCTTCCACATCTCAACCGGAAGAGCCCATGCAGATCGGCTTGGTACGAGGTCCTTTAACCGAAGCAGAGAAAGCCCGAAGAAGACGCTTAAATCTGTGTCTCTATTGTGGGGGTAGTGGTCATATCCTGCGTTCCTGTCCTAAGAGACCCCAAAACCTACGTGGTAAGATCTGTGCATCAGAGGGTAGGTGGGGATCTTGTTTGACTGCCCAATCTCACTTGTCCCTTTTGCTTTCCTTACAGTGGGATGATACAAGCCACAACCTTCCTGCTATTATTGATTCGGGTGCCAGCAGCTGCTTCATGGATGAAAAGGTGGTCAGTGCTTAGGGGGTACCAACTAAACCCAAGATCCCTCCACTCTTGCTTCAGATGGCGGACAGGAGAAACCACCAGTGTGGTCCAGTGTCACTAGAGACTCTACCTATACACCTTTCCGTGGGAATTCATCATCAGGAGGACTTAAGTTTTGATGTTATATCCTCACCCTTATATCCGTTGATTCTAGGGCTGCCATGGCTCAAGAAACAGAACCCAAGAATAGACTGGACTCTTGGTACTGTGACCTTCCAAGCAGATCCTTCCAAGGATCTTCAAGTTCTGTTCTCCGCTCCATCAGTACCATCACATAAGTTACCCGACATCTACGGGGAATATTCTGATGTCTTTGACCACAAGGGGGTGGAGCAACTCCCTCCTCATCGGCAATTCGATTGCCCCATCGACCTATTACCTGGGGCTCCTATTCCCTATGGTAAGATTTTCCCCCTTGCAGGTCCAGAATTAAAGCATCTCAAAGCCTATCTCACAGAGAACCTGCGGAAGGGCTTCATCCGCCCTTCCACCTCGCCTGCAGGAGCAGGCATATTCTTTGTCGAGAAGAAAGACGGTGGCCTTAGACCTTGCGTGGATTATCGACAGCTTAATGACATCACTATAAAGAAGAGATATCCTCTGCCATTGATTCCAGAACTGTTGGAAAGGATCTCCTCGGCCTCCGTCTTTACCAAGATCGACCTCCGTGGGGCCTATAACCTAGTCCGTATGAGAAAAGGAGATGAGTGGAAAACCGCTTTCCGTACAAGATATGGACATTTTGAATATCTGGTCATGCCCTTTGGCCTATGTAACGCTCCAGCTACCTTTCAGTGTTTCGTCAACTACATTTTCTCGGATCTCCTGGACCAATATGTGGTCATATATCTGGACGACATTCTAATCTTTTCTGATACTCTACCAGAACATCGACAACACGTTCGTAACGTCTTGGAAAGGCTACGCCAGCATTCCCTCTTTGCTAAACTTGAAAAATGCTCCTTTGAGGTGGAAGAGGTGGAGTTTTTGGGCTTCCTTATTTCCCCTGGCCATCTTGGGATGGACCCACGTAAGATCACAGCCATCACGGACTGGCCTATTCCCACCAATAAGAAGGCAGTACAACGGTTCATAGGGTTTGCTAATTTTTATAGGCGCTTCATCAGGAACTTCTCCAAAATTGTTACGCCCATAACCGCGCTTACACGCCAAACCGTCCCTTTTCGGTGGTCTGTGGAAGCCCAACAAGCATTCAGCAGCCTAAAGAGCTTGTTTACCCAAGCGCCCATCCTCATACAACCACACGTCTCAAGGCCGTTTATACTGGAGGTGGATGCCTCTGATGTAGCTACAGGGGCAGTGCTTTCCCAACGGTCTGACTCAGATAACCGGCTGCATCCTGTCGCTTATCAATCAAGAAGACTGTCTCCAGCCGAGTTAAATTACACAGTAGGTGATAAAGAACTCCTAGCTATAAAAAACGCCTTGGAAGAGTGGCGCCACCTACTCGAAGGAGCAGAACACCCGATTCTTGTCTTCACGGACCACAGAAATTTGGAGTACCTACGTGGGGCACGTAGGCTGTGTCCTCGCCAAGCTCGTTGGGCCTTGTTTTTCTCCCGTTTTCAATTACAGATAACCTATAGACCAGGCTCTAAGAACCAGAAGGCCAACGCTCTGTCCCGTATACATCCGCAGGAGATGGTGAAAGACAACCATGAGGATACCATCTTACAGTCTAGACATTTCTTGTTGACTTCCAAACCCCTACTGGATCAAATCAAGCAGTACCCTTGCCCTGAAGCCGCCTTCTCACGACAGCATTCACTTCACGAAACAGAGGGTTTGTGGTACAAACAGAACCAGTTATACATCCCGGCACCGTTTCGTCAAGAGGTACTCCGTCTCTCCCATGATGTTCCTGCGGCTGGCCATGGAGGGGTAGCACAAACCCTAGAGCTAGCTCAACGGTATTTCTGGTGGCCTGAGATGGGGCTGGACGTTCAAGCCTATGTTTTGACCTGTCATACCTGCATCCAGTCCAAAAACAAGCCTGGAAAACCATCAGGGTTGTTACACCCTTTACCCATACCCACTCTTCCATGGAAGGACCTGTCGATGGACTTTATCACAGATCTCCCTCCATCTGACAAGAACACCACCATATTGGTGGTAGTGGATCGCTTTACGAAAATGGCCCATTTTATAGCTGCTCCTTCCTTACCAACCACCCCGCAAACCGCCAAATTGTTTATCAAAGAGGTGTTCCGTTTGCATGGTCTTCCGTCCTCTCTTACCACTGACCGGGGCACACAATTCACCTCCCGCTTCTGGAAAGCCCTTTGTCAAGCCCTTCAAATCCAGTGCAATCTATCCTCAGGCTACCATCCTCACACAAATGGTCAGACAGAACGGGTAAACCAGACCCTTGAGCAGTACCTCCGATGCTACACGTCTCATCTGCAAGACAATTGGTCAACCTTACTTCCTGTGGCAGAATTCACCTATAATAACCATTACCATAAGTCCTCTCAGTCTTGTCCTTTTTTTATGTTTTATGGCTATCACCCTCATAGCCTTCCTGGCCTTTCTGCACATATTGCGGTTCCTCAAGCTGCCAATTATTTACAACATCTTCGACATTGTCATCGTCTCCTCCGTCTTACCCTGGCCAAGACCCAGTTACGTTATAAACGTCAAGCTGACAGACGACGCAGCCAACAACCTGCATACAAAGTGGGAGACAAGGTCTGGTTGGCCACAACACATGTACGGCTGTTTTGCCCCACCAAAAAATTGGGTCCTCGATATCTAGGTCCTTTTAAAATCATCAAAAAGATAAACGATGTTGCCTACAGATTGGCCTTGCCTCCGTCATTCAAGATCCATCCCACCTTCCACGTCTCTCAGTTACACCCCTGGGTGGTATCACCGTACCCGAATAGAGAACCATACAAGCCTCCGCCAGTCCCAGTGGGAGACTCAGAGGAGTACGAGGTGCAAGCAGTCCTGGATTCCCGTATTAGAAGATCTCGTCTAGAATACCTGGTACACTGGAAGGGGTACGGACCTGAGGAGAGATCGTGGGAGCCTGCACACCACATACATGCACCTCAGTGCCTTTTGCGTTTCCACCGGCAACATCCATCTCGTCCGGGGCCGAGATCCGTCCGGAGGCCGTCCTTGAGAAGGGGGCTCTGTCGGTACTTATCGGACACAGCAGGCCGAAAGCGGAAGCATCGGATGCCAGTCCGGGCTTCCACATTGTTAGAGCGCATGCGCCGACGTCGCGCCAGCACGTCGGCGGTCTGACGTCACTCCGGGAGGCTTTATAACGGATCGCTTGAACCTTGTTCGGCGCTCAGTTGTTTAGTCCTCCCAAGCGTCCACACCCCCAGAGAGTGTTCCCAGCTTGGTCCCCCCAGACTCTTTACATCGGGCCTCCTTGTCTCTTCCTCCGTGCCTCTTTCTGCTACTCCTGCTGGATCCCTGCCTGCACCTGTCCCTGGGATCCTAGATCAGTTGTGTCTGCCTGCCTTGTCTTCTGGCTTCTCAGTACCACCTCCTCCTGCCCAGTACCTGTTCTGGTAAGCCTGCCTCGCACTCCAGCTGCACCTCCAAGGTAAGCACTGCTCAGTCAGACCCCCTAGCCTGCCACGCTCCCCAGCTACCCAACCCAGGTAAGCACAGTTCAGCCAGACCTCCTAGCCTGCCACGCTCTCCAGCTTCATCACCCAGGTAAGCTCTGTTCCATCAGACTCCTTAACCTGCCTCGCTCTCCAGCTCCTCAACCCAGGTAAGCTCTGTTCAGTCAGACTACTTATCCTGCCACGCTTTCCAGCTTCTCCACTCTGGTACCCTGCTCTACCTGCCTCGCTCTCCAGCATATCCCTCAGTAGTGGCTCTCCACATCCTCCACCCAGGTAACCCTGTGTTACCTGCTACGCACCCGAGCACGTGTTCCTGTAAAGGTAATCCACAGTTCTCCTTACCTCCTAAAGTTAGTTTTCTATACCGGTGTCCTAGACTTGTGTACTCTGCTCACCCTATTACACTGTATGCCGTTGCTTGTCCTGCTCTCTCTCTCTCTCTCTCCTTGGCTTCTCATCTATACAGGGTTCCCCAGGGCTAGCCTAGGGTTCCTAACCCTTCTCTCCACCCCTTCCATCTGATAGGGGTGCGACAGTACAACTGAGCCAGAATGGAACCAGCTAGCCTTATGGAAGCCCTGACCTCTCTGAGCAATCAGATCTCCTCTCTAGCTACTACAGTTCAGGAACTACAAAGCAACCAGGCCGCTCTTCAACGCCGGTTTCAGGAGCTCCAATCCCCTACTATGTCTCCAGCTGCCCAGCCTGCCACTTCCAGTCCTTCCAGTAACCTTGGGGTGGTCACCCCGGAACCCAGGGTGCCATTACCGGATAAATTCACCGGCAACAGACACTTATATAAATCCTTTATGACCTCCTGCGAAGTACTGTTTTCGATTAACCCCAGAACGTATGCATCAGACTTTGTGAAGGTCCGAACAGCCATTTCTCTGCTATCTGGAGAACCTCAAGTGTGGGCATACCACCATCTTCAGGATGACAGTCCTGTGCTCCGCTTATGGTCTTCGTTCCGTCGCGCGATGGACATGCTATATGAAGATCCCCTGAGTTCTGCTTCAGCCCAGTCAGCCATCAGGTCCTTGATCCAAGGCCGACGACCTGTTGAGGATTACGTAGCGGACTTTCGCCGTCTCTCTATCGAGACCCAGTGGAATGAGCCAGCACTTCTGGATCAGTTTAGTCTGGGCCTCACTGAACAGCTAAAAGACGAACTGGCTCGGGTTGGTATTCCCTCCTCACTTGAAGAACTCATCCTGCTGGTTATCCAGATAGATCGCCGTTTGAGGGAGAGACGCAGGGAGCGAGGTGCTTCGGCCCATATGGGTCTTGCTGGTCATAACCAGTCATCTGCAGACCCTACGCCCTCTTCCACATCTCAACCGGAAGAGCCCATGCAGATCGGCTTGGTACGAGGTCCTTTAACCGAAGCAGAGAAAGCCCGAAGAAGACGCTTAAATCTGTGTCTCTATTGTGGGGGTAGTGGTCATATCCTGCGTTCCTGTCCTAAGAGACCCCAAAACCCACGTGGTAAGATCTGTGCATCAGAGGGTAGGTGGGGATCTTGTTTGTCTGCCCAATCTCACTTGTCCCTTTTGCTTTCCTTACAGTGGGATGATACAAGCCACAACCTTCCTGCTATTATTGATTCGGGTGGCAGCAGCTGCTTCATGGATGAAAAGGTGGTCAGTGCTTAGGGGGTACCAACTAAACCCAAGATCCCTCCACTCTTGCTTCAGATGGCGGACAGGAGAAACCACCAGTGTGGTCCAGTGTCACTAGAGACCCTACCTATACACCTTTCCATGGGAATTCATCATCAGGAGGACTTAAGTTTTGATGTTATATCCTCACCCTTATATCCGTTGATTCTAGGGCTGCCATGGCTCAAGAAACAGAACCCAAGAATAGACTGGACTCTTGGTACTGTGACCTTCCAAGCAGATCCTTCCAAGGATCTTCAAGTTCTGTTCTCCGCTCCATCAGTACCATCACATAAGTTACCCGACATCTACGGGGAATATTCTGATGTCTTTGACCACAAGGGGGTGGAGCAACTCCCTCCTCATCGGCAATTCGATTGCCCCATCGACCTATTACCTGGGGCTCCTATTCCCTATGGTAAGATTTTCCCCCTTGCAGGTCCAGAATTAAAGCATCTCAAAGCCTATCTCACAGAGAACCTGCGGAAGGGCTTCATCCGCCCTTCCACCTCGCCTGCAGGAGCAGGCATATTCTTTGTCGAGAAGAAAGACGGTGGCCTTAGACCTTGCGTGGATTATCGACAGCTTAATGACATCACTATAAAGAAGAGATATCCTCTGCCATTGATTCCAGAACTGTTGGAAAGGATCTCCTCGGCCTCCGTCTTTACCAAGATCGACCTCCGTGGGGCCTATAACCTAGTCCGTATGAGAAAAGGAGATGAGTGGAAAACCGCTTTCCGTACAAGATATGGACATTTTGAATATCTGGTCATGCCCTTTGGCCTATGTAACGCTCCAGCTACCTTTCAGTGTTTCGTCAACTACATTTTCTCGGATCTCCTGGACCAATATGTGGTCATATATCTGGACGACATTCTAATCTTTTCTGATACTCTACCAGAACATCGACAACACGTTCGTAACGTCTTGGAAAGGCTACGCCAGCATTCCCTCTTTGCTAAACTTGAAAAATGCTCCTTTGAGGTGGAAGAGGTGGAGTTTTTGGGCTTCCTTATTTCCCCTGGCCATCTTGGGATGGACCCTCGTAAGATCACAGCCATCACGGACTGGCCTATTCCCACCAATAAGAAGGCAGTACAACGGTTCATAGGGTTTGCTAATTTTTATAGGCGCTTCATCAGGAACTTCTCCAAAATTGTTACGCCCATAACCGCGCTTACACGCCAAACCGTCCCTTTTCGGTGGTCTGTGGAAGCCCAACAAGCATTCAGCAGCCTAAAGAGCTTGTTTACCCAAGCGCCCATCCTCATACAACCACACGTCTCAAGGCCGTTTATACTGGAGGTGGATGCCTCTGATGTAGCTACAGGGGCAGTGCTTTCCCAACGGTCTGACTCAGATAACCGGCTGCATCCTGTCGCTTATCAATCAAGAAGACTGTCTCCAGCCGAGTTAAATTACACAGTAGGTGATAAAGAACTCCTAGCTATAAAAAACGCCTTGGAAGAGTGGCGCCACCTACTCGAAGGAGCAGAACACCCGATTCTTGTCTTCACGGACCACAGGAATTTGGAGTACCTACGTGGGGCACGTAGGCTGTGTCCTCGCCAAGCTCGTTGGGCCTTGTTTTTCTCCCGTTTTCAATTACAGATAACCTATAGACCAGGCTCTAAGAACCAGAAGGCCGACGCTCTGTCCCGTATACATCCGCAGGAGATGGTGAAAGACAACCATGAGGATACCATCTTACAGTCTAGACATTTCTTGTTGACTTCCAAACCCCTACTGGATCAAATCAAGCAGTACCCTTGCCCTGAAGCCGCCTTCTCACGACAGCATTCACTTCACGAAACAGAGGGTTTGTGGTACAAACAGAACCAGTTATACATCCCGGCACCGTTTCGTCAAGAGGTACTCCGTCTCTCCCATGATGTTCCTGCGGCTGGCCATGGAGGGGTAGCACAAACCCTAGAGCTAGCTCAACGGTATTTCTGGTGGCCTGAGATGGGGCTGGACGTTCAAGCCTATGTTTTGACCTGTCATACCTGCATCCAGTCCAAAAACAAGCCTGGAAAACCATCAGGGTTGTTACACCCTTTACCCATACCCACTCTTCCATGGAAGGACCTGTCGATGGACTTTATCACAGATCTCCCTCCATCTGACAAGAACACCACCATATTGGTGGTAGTGGATCGCTTTACGAAAATGGCCCATTTTATACCTGCTCCTTCCTTACCAACTGCCCCGCAAACCGCCAAATTGTTTATCAAAGAGGTGTTCCGTTTGCATGGTCTTCCGTCCTCTCTTACCACTGACCGGGGCACACAATTCACCTCCCGCTTCTGGAAAGCCCTTTGTCAAGCCCTTCAAATCCAGTGCAATCTATCCTCAGGCTACCATCCTCACACAAATGGTCAGACAGAACGGGTAAACCAGACCCTTGAGCAGTACCTCCGATGCTACACGTCTCATCTGCAAGACAATTGGTCAACCTTACTTCCTGTGGCAGAATTCACCTATAATAACCATTACCATAAGTCCTCTCAGTCTTCTCCTTTTTTTATGTTTTATGGCTATCAATTACAAAGTCCTTCTTCTCACCTTTAACGCTCTCCACACTGCTACCCCTCCTTACATCTCTTCCCTCATCTCCTATTATGTTCCTGGCCGCTTCCTTCGCTCAGCACACAATGCACTTCTTGTTGCACCATCCACACCCTCTGCCCTCTCCCGTCTCAAACCTTTCTCGCTTTCTGCTCCATACCTATGGAACTCCATACCCCTCTCCTTACGCCTAGAAAAATCCCCCTCTGTCTTTAAGTCTACCCTGAAGTCTTATCTTCTGGAGCACTAGGACCATGCACTGCCTTTGGCCAAACTCAGCACTTGTAATCTCAGCAGTTAACACCCTCTTACCCCATTGTATGTCTCCCTTTATCCATTTAGACTGTAAGCTCCTTGGGGCAGGGAATTCTCTCCCATTGTTTCTATGAATGTCGCACTTATTTCATCCCCTCTTATTTATTGTAACATATGTCTATTGTAAGGCGCTGCGTACACTGTGTGGCGCCATATAAATAAAGATACATACATACATACATGGCTATCACCCTCATAGCCTTCCTGGCCTTTCTGCACATATTGCGGTTCCTCAAGCTGCCAATTATTTACAACATCTTCGACATTGTCATCGTCTCCTCCGTCTTACCCTGGCCAAGACCCAGTTACGTTATAAACGTCAAGCTGACAGACGACGCAGCCAACAACCTGCATACAAAGTGGGAGACAAGGTCTGGTTGGCCACAACACATGTACGGCTGTTTTGCCCCACCAAAAAATTGGGTCCTCGATATCTAGGTCCTTTTAAAATCATCAAAAAGATAAACGATGTTGCCTACAGATTGGCCTTGCCTCCGTCATTCAAGATCCATCCCACCTTCCACGTCTCTCAGTTACACCCCTGGGTGGCATCACCGTACCCGAATAGAGAACCATACAAGCCTCCGCCAGTCCCAGTGGGAGACTCAGAGGAGTACGAGGTGCAAGCAGTCCTGGATTCCCGTATTAGAAGATCTCGTCTAGAATACCTGGTACACTGGAAGGGGTACGGACCTGAGGAGAGATCGTGGGAGCCTGCACACCACATACATGCACCTCAGTGCCTTTTGCGTTTCCACCGGCAACATCCATCTCGTCCGGGGCCGAGATCCGTCCGGAGGCCGTCCTTGAGAAGGGGGCTCTGTCGGTACTTATCGGACACAGCAGGCCGAAAGCGGAAGCATCGGATGCCAGTCCGGGCTTCCACATTGTTAGAGCGCATGCGCCGACGTCGCGCCAGCGTCCGCACGTCGGCGGTCTGACGTCACTCCGGGAGGCTTTATAACGGAGCGCTTGAACCTTGTTCGGCGCTCAGTTGTTTAGTCCTCCCAAGCGTCCACACCCCCAGAGAGTGTTCCCAGCTTGGTCCCCCCAGACTCTTTACATCGGGCCTCCTTGTCTCTTCCTCCATGCCTCTTTCTGCTACTCCTGCTGGATCCCTGCCTGCACCTGTCCCTGGGATCCTAGATCAGTTGTGTCTGCCTGCCTTGTCTTCTGGCTTCTCAGTACCACCTCCTCCTGCCCAGTACCTGTTCTGGTAAGCCTGCCTCGCACTCCAGCTGCACCTCCAAGGTAAGCACTGCTCAGTCAGACCCCCTAGCCTGCCACGCTCCCCAGCTACCCAACCCAGGTAAGCACAGTTCAGCCAGACCTCCTAGCCTGCCACCCTCTCCAACTTCATCACCCAGGTAAGCTCTGTTCCATCAGACTCCTTAACCTGCCTCGCTCTCCAGCTCCTCAACCCAGGTAAGCTCTGTTCAGTCAGACTACTTATCCTGCCACGCTTTCCAGCTTCTCCACTCTGGTACCCTGCTCTACCTGCCTCGCTCTCCAGCATATCCCTCAGTAGTGGCTCTCCACATCCTCCACCCAGGTAACCCTGTGTTACCTGCTACGCACCCGAGCACGTGTTCCTGTAAAGGTAATCCACAGTTCTCCTTACCTCCTAAAGTTAGTTTTCTATACCGGTGTCCTAGACTTGTGTACTCTGCTCACCCTATTACACTGTATGCCGTTGCTTGTCCTGCTCTCTCTCTCTCTCTCCTTGGCTTCTCATCTATACAGGGTTCCCCAGGGCTAGCCTAGGGTTCCTAACCCTTCTCTCCACCCCTTCCATCTGATAGGGGTGCGACACCTTGCGTAAAAGGCCTGCTTGACGTGTATCCAGTCCATGTCGGTGGTGGGAAAATGTATATAGGTACTGGCCTTGCTTTTGAGGGCTGGCAGGACCTGGGCCAGCACCCTGGAGAATGTGGCCTGTGACATGCCAGATCCTTAACCCTCAGTGGACTGGAAGGCCCCACTTGCCATGAAGTGTATGGCACACAGTAGTTTCTGCAGGCCAGTTAGGGCATGGTTGTGGATGTAGATGGGATCCACCTGATCTTTGATGACCTCATACAAGGCAATGATGCTGTCAGGCCTCAACCTGTAGCGATCAATGACCTCATCATCAGTCATTCCAAAGAGGGTGACCCTTGGGCGGTATACCCTGGGCCTTGGTGGTCGTCAATACACCCTCTGCCGCTGTGGAGCATCCTGTTGCTGCAGCTGTGCATCTGCAGGCAGGTGCTGCCCTCCAGGTGGGGATGGACTCTTGTGTGGCTGCTGAGCCAGAGCCTCCTCACTTGCAACAGGCGTGCCTGGAGGTTGCTGATGTTCCCTAGTTCTCTCCCTTGCACGCCTTTTCCGCAGTCTTCGCAACAATATGTAACCCAACATACTGTTTGCGCTCTCTATTTCTCTCTATCTCTCCCTCCCTGAGTGGAAAACAAGCCACAAGTGAGTGTGGTGAGTTGTCCCTTTAAGTACTTGATAGGGCGTTGTGTAGGTGTGGTGATGAGGTGAGTGCTGACCAATGGAGAGTTGTTTTTGTCCAGGTAAGTGTTTGCAGGTGTGTGTGTGTGTTATAAGATGTGGTGTGTCGTGCTTGTTATGTGTGTGCCATTTGCGGGTGTGCAGTTGTGGGGTGCAGGTCGCGTGTTGATGTTGCACAGGTGAGCTTATATTTGCAGGTGTCCACTTTGTGTGATAACCCCCATTATTCCGTGTCATGTTGTGTTGTTGTGTTTTTGGGTGTCGTTGTCCCTGTGGTGTTGCTTGTTGTTGTGTGTGAGAGTGATTTGTGTTGTGTGTCCATGTTTTTGTGCTGTTTTGGGATTGCACGGGTTAATTTTTCCATTTACATGCTTGTGTGGTAAGCATTTTGTGTATTTTCCTATGTAATGGGTGTTTTGTTTTGCCCGTTAAGTGTCTAACGTGTGAGAAAAGTGGGTCTTAACTTTTTGCCGTTAGGTGTGCCTTTTTTTCAGCCGTTACCAGTACCGCAAGCCTTTGAATGGCTCTGGGGTATGTTGCTCCATGCGTCTGAATGCACGTAAGTGTATCGGCCGTTAGGATTCTGCAACTGCCGTTAGCTGTTCTTTAGACGGATCTTTGAATTGCTACATGAAACTTAACGCACCCGTTATTGATTTTTTTTAATAACGGCTGCCTTTAAATCGAGCCCTAAGAGTCATATCATCAAATCAAAGTGTTAAGCTCATAATTATCATTGCTGTTGTTCCCCACATCCCAGTGCAGGAGGATCTTCACCTTATGTCCCCATTCAGTTTAGAACTGGTGGCGATGTCGGGTCGGCATTCACTATACAGCATGGGCTGTGACATATAGACTTCCAACCGGACTGATAGAATGTGGAAGTCTTATATGAAATAACAAATTATCACATTCTGACTTTCAAAGCAATAGTAGCTCCTTTCAGACAATTGTATCAATCACGGGTGTGTAGCGTACACCCTTTGGCACTCTAAGGGTTAAACCCCGTGCTCGGTATTCACAGTTATAGCAATCTCATGATACCCAGTTAGCCAGTGTTTTCTCTAGGCAGCAGCCATAGACTGGGGTGCCGGACCCTCGTGTGTGTGTGTGTGAGGCACATTCATAAGTGTCACACTGACGGAACACCGCTCAGCAGCGGTGACAACAGTGAGTGAGAACGGGCCATAGCTGGAAGTAAGACAGGATCCTGATAGACTGATATAATTGTGTGAAAGGAGCTCATATCGCTTTGAGTGCCAGAAACGTGATAAACTTTTATTTCAAACTAGCAATGTGGGATGGCGCTGCCTGTCAGGCTATATAGGGAATTAATGCACACACACCGATGCAAGACACACACACACACACACAGAGACACACACACAAATGAACATGCATGCACTGAGATGCATAAAGAGCGACACAGTCATACACACACATGCAATGCACAACATGCAGACACATAGAGTGATACAGACATGTAACACACACAGTGAGGAACACACAGGCACACACAGAGACACACACACAGAAGTGAGGCATAAGGGGGTGACTTATGTGTCGTTGTAATGAGTTTGTGTTTGTACTTATGCCTCCACTGTGGCATTCATTTATATAGTTGAATGCATGTGGTAATTGCACATACTATGGTGGAAGGTGGATCGTGCTGGCTCCCGGGGTATGATTGAGTGTGAGTGAGACTATGGTAGAAGGTGGATCGTGTTGGCTCCCGGGGTGTGAGTGTGAGTGATTGCGTGTGAGTGAGTGAGTGTGTGCGAGTGTGATTCAGTGAGAGTGCGTGAGTGTGTGAGTGAGAGGGTGTATGAGTGTGAGTGAGAGGGTGAGAGAGTGTGAGTGTGTGAGTTAGTGTGAGTGAGAGTGTGTGAGTGAGAGTCTGAGTGATTGAGTGTGAGTGTGTGTGATTGAGTGAGAGTGTGTGAGTTTGTGTGAGTGTGTGTGACAGTGTGTGAGTGAGAGTGTGTGTGAACGTGAGTGAGAGAGTGTGAGTGAGAGTGTGTGTGATTGAGTGTGAGTGTGTGTGAGTGAGAGTGTGTGAGTAAGTGAGAGTGTGAGTGTGTGTGATTGAGTGTGTGTGAGAGTCTGAATGTGTGAGAGTGAGTGTGTGATTGAGTGTGAGTGTGTGTGTGTGAATGAGTGGGAGTGTGTGTGTGAGTGTGTTTGAGTGTGTGTTTGTGTCTGATGTGTTTGTGTCTGTGGTGTAGGAGCGAGTGGCAGCCATTTTGTTTTTTCAGTCACTTAGATAGTGGTGGGCGGGCTGGATAGTGGGGGCAGGCCAACTTCCTGCATGATTTAAATCACTCCCCCACTGAATCACCCAATGGGAGCAGTAACTCCTCCTTACTTAAGCTGAGGTAACAGCAGTATAACACACGGTGGTTCTTCAGTTGAGGCAACGTAGCAATATTCTGAGGGAACAAATAGAAAGTGGTGTTTGAGGCTTGCCCTCTGTAACATACAGCAAAGCATCTCTCTCCCTTTAAGGAGAAAGGGTGGGAATCAGGAAGCAGGAAGTGGAGGAGTGACAGTTGAAAACTGACAGTTAGTGAGGTTGACTGAAGTGATGAAAAGCATTAAATAAAAGAGTTGCTATTAAGTTTATCCCTGAGTTTGTATTTTATGGAAACATTACACCCTCGTACTGAAACAGAGTGTATGGAGGGCTACAATTATCTGTGGTGAAACAGTGTGTTTGTGGGGTCATGATCCTGAGTGAGAGTGTGTGTGTGGACCGGGAGAAGTTATTGATATCCCCTACTTCAGGAGCGAGTGGCAGCTAGATTTATTTTTTGTCAGTTGGATAGTGGTGGGCGGGCTGGAGGGGGCGGGCCAACTCCCTGTATGATAAATATGCCCTCATTGAATCACCCAATGGGAGTTGTGTCTCCTGATGAGACATAAATTATGTAATGAGGCATTCTGTGCAATGTGTGTGTGTTTTCTGAGGAGACATAAATTATGTTCTGTGTGTGAGGTACCATAAATTATGCAATGAGGCTTATTCTTTTATATATATATATATATAGATAAGACTTCCATATTCTATCAGTCCGGTTGGAAGTTTCTAGCAGTCACAGTACATGCAGTTAGTCATACTCATGAAGGGAAGAGTGAAAGCGCAATATGCGCCGAGGAGGATGGCTGCAAATGGCACGCACCAGGTATGGAAATTAGCTGGGCAGGATTGGGGGAGTCAATCTAATGCTGAGGAGGGATTTTACAGTGCTCTGATTGGCACTGCTAGTGCCACACAGTGTGACTGGATGACATCACAGCTTACTTTAAAGTCAAATATCTTCGGTTTTATAAAGATTTAAAGAAAAATCAGGATGATCCTTTCAAAACAACTAATACAGTGACATGAAGTCATAACAGGGTGAAAGTTCCCCTTTAAATAAAATTAGAGATGGGGCCATTAACCCCATTACTGCTGTTGCTGGGGGAAGGATTAAGTGTAGGTCCCTTTATGACATACTGACACCAATCATGTCATTTATACAATGATTTAGTGCAAAACCAAAGTATTTTATTTACACTGACTCATTTTAAACATATACCTGAATGTTTAAACAAACATAAATGGGAGTTTTATTGTTGTGGACCAATGTAATACTCTTATACACTAGGGATGGGCAAAAACTTTCGCCTAAAACCAAAATCGGCGAAAAATCTCACTTTCCATTTTCCTGCTTTTTTTGCCTAGCTCATTGCATTGAAATCAATGGTAAGAAATGTTTTTATCCATCATATGAAAGTTTTCTCCTACTTTCCTACAGCCATATAAAAGGGTGTCAGGCTCTCACAGCATGCTGTTCTGTATTTGTGAGAGGAGAGCGCAGCATGTTTTTGAGCTGGACAAGACAGGCAAATAAAGGGAAATTGAAGATTCATTTAGGGAGTCTTTTAATTAGGACATTTGTTCTCTGTATTAGGGGAGTCTTGGGGTTCTTTGAGGGAGAAGAAGGGAGGAAAGAGGTTGACACCAAATACCCTAAGATTTGGGGTGACTGACTGGAAAGACACAGGCAGCTGGGGTCCAAATTGCTTGTTGGTTTTGCTTTTATTGTCTCTGTGCTGGGGAAAGAAGTAGATTTTGTTTTTTAGTTATCATTTTATTTTTGGTCTGACTGTGATAAGATAGGGGAGAACTTAAAAGAAAATAAATAATAAAAGAATAAAATAAAATAAAACATTTTAAAAATGAATACACAAATAATTAAACAAATAAGTATATTAGGTGACTGACAGCTGACAGGAAGCCTGATGTGAGCTCTGTGACTGAGGCAGACTTAATAGACAGTGATAAACAAGAACAGGAAAAGTGTTGAACTTGATGGCAAGTCTTTTTTGAACCTAAACTACTATGTAACTACATAATTTTGTTGAGGGCTAAGGCAAGACTGTCAGAACTGTAACACCAGGCGGGTCGGAACCCGCAGGAAAGGGAGTGCTAGGGAGCGCGGAGTTGGGTGCAATGCTCTGCATGTGTTGGATGTCTGTACGAGTACAGTGCTGTGGCCAAGGCCGGGTAAAGGTGCCAGCCGCAAGGCTGGATGACAAACTCCAGAGGAGCTGGAAGTGAGCCCTGGATGGTACCCTACAGACAGCACCTACTCTCCTGCGGGGGAGAGTGAATGCTTGAGAGCCAGGAGTGGGGAGTGGAGATAGAGAGCGGGGGCCTGAGGGCTATAACTCTCCTAGGAGGAAGAGGCAAAGAGCAATGGACTTAGAGTAAAGCACTTACTCTCCAAGGCTGGAGAGAACTGACCTGTCCAGAGAGAACGGCAGCAAAAGTCCTGGAACTGGAATGGCTGGACCAGGTGTTAGATATGGTGTGAGATCAAGGAGTACTCCAGAGATAGATGCGTAGTCACAGCACCGGGCAGTACCGGAATTAGGTCTGAAGCAGACTGGCAAGAATGTAACCGAATCTCCTGGCAGAGAGTAGTCAGAGGCAAGCCGGGTCATACACAAACTGGATCAACAGGCACAGGAACGGGTGGCCGAGAGAGTAGTCAGAGGCAGGTCGGGTCATACACGGATAGGGCTACAGGTTCCAAAAACGGCTGGCTGAGAGAGTAGTCAAAGGCAGGCTAGGTCATACACAGACGGGATACTGGCTCCGGAACGGCAGGCAACAACTGAGACGTAAGGAACACTATCAGAGTGCACCATTGCCTGTCCGGAACTTCAAGAAATAGGCGCCGCTGGATGATGTCATGGCGCACGTGACACGGCGTCGAAGAACCGGAACAGCGGTAAGCCCCGCACAGCAACACAACAACCGGAACGGGAGCGAGGGTGACAAAGACACCACACTTCATCAGTTGTGTATTGCAGAGAGTAAACATACACACAGTAGTTGAGTAATGTCATGCAAACACATAAGGAGCAGGGTGAACGATGAAGCAGTGCAGGGAGGGGGAGTAAAGTGGTAGTTCAAAAAATGACTGCAGCAATGGTTGTTGCAGCATGTGCAATAAATGATGATGATCCCTCTCCTCCCAGGGTGAGTGAAGTTTGTCAAGGTCCCACCAATCACACCATGCCAGTCCCCCACCACGACTACTGTACACATCTGCCACATCTGTAGGTTGTACTTTATTTATTTTATTACTTGACATTATCATGAATGTATGCAAGTGTCACTAGAAGTTAGTGTTGTGGAAAAGGGACAAATGCACTCTGCACGCTAACAAATTTTTCAAGGTATATGTTGCTGTATGACTCATAATTATGACTTTCAACTACTTATTTCTCCACTATAGCCCTCAGAAGAAGTAATTTTGTACTGGGAAATGTTGCACCATAGGAAACATATATGAAAATGTGTTGCGATAGAAGAAAAATGTGTTGAATAGGAGACAAATGTGTTAGAATAGGAGAAAAATGTGTTGGGATAGAAGAAAAATTTGCTGGAATAGGGGAAAATGAGGAAGATTTTACACTGGAGTAAAGGAGAAAATTTTTGTGAATAAAGAGAAAAATCGTAAATTTTTCGAGAAGTCATATGGGATATTTTTCCCACTCTTCGCCCGCCCCTATTATACACATCACACAGCCTTACCTAAAAAAAGTGGGAAAACTAGGGAGGGAAAGAGGGACATGGGTATTTTCATCCCAGAGGGACAGTGCCCCCCTAGAACTGGACATTTGGTAGGTATAAATGACCTTTCATACCTTTCATCCAGTCTCCATAAAAAATTAACCCATTGGGCAAAAATTATCACAAGTGAAAATGTAAAGATTGTGGAGGGGGGGGGGATCCTGTCTCTTTTCCTTTATCTCTTCCAGACACTCCCCATAAAAATTCCTGATTAACTTTTTAAAGCAGTTACAACTGTCTTCTCATCTTTTCCTTGGAACAGGTGTAAACCCAGATTGAATAAGGTTACCTTATGGTGGCATAAATTGATCAGAGGTTTGAGTATGCCCAACCTCAAAAGTTACTATCATGCTGCTATCTTGGCATCTATTCAAGATTAGCAACATAACCGTGAAAAAAAAAGTGGGTAGTCCTGGAGAGATCCTTTGTCTCTTCTTGAGATCCCTTCACGGATGCCCTGATTCCCAGGGTTGACAGACATTCTCCTCCCATGACTCACCCTATTGTATGAAACATATAAGAAATCTGGAACAAGCTTAACAAAACGAACATCCTGATCCCACTCTCATCTACTCACTCTAAATTATTAACCCCGGAATCTACCAGACTTTCCCTCCCTGCCTCTCAATTTCCGCAATGGTCTTCCCATAGTGATCTCTGTTACAAAGACCTAATAGATGCTACAGGCCCTGGGACTTTTCCTGACTTGCAGATGAAGTTTTTCCTCTCCCCTAGTGAGATCTGGAAATATTTACGAATAAAACATCTTTTATCTCTTCCTCAAATTGTCTCTTGCACCACGCGCTGGGTATCTGACTTTGAATGTCTTCTTATGCCCTCCTCATCTCCGGTGTCTAGATTTCTTAACAAAATATACTCAATTTTATTGTCACCAAATTAGTTAGTGAAACCCTACTATGCGGTAGCATGGGAAAAGGAATTGAACTTAACAATCCCGATAGATGACTAGAAACAGATATGGTGGGCAGGGCCGGATTTACCTTTCAGGAGCCTATAGGCACAGAAATCTAAAGAGCCCCTCCTATTGGCCATCTCCACTGGACACCTCCACAATGCTCCAAATCTTTACATTACCTCCCATATCTATTTTGCCCTCACATTGCCCCTCATCAGCTCCATATTGCCCCCATCAGCTCCAACTTACCCTCACATTGCCCGCATCCATCATCTTCACATTGCCCCCACTTTGCCCCCCGTATCCTTTTCCTACCTCCCTGGTGGTCCAGCGACAGGAGAGGTCTGTGCCTCCTTCTGCACAAACCTGTAGCTGATGTTGCTGTACAGAGCATATTGAGGATATCTTATGCATCTCACTTACACGTGATCCATGGCAGATTCTCCTATATAACAACCTACCGTCCAACCCGCCTCCTCAGAAAACGCTCCTTCTGGCCACGCTTAATGCTGCGAAAGCTCTGATTCCTCTGTTGTGGAAAAGCACATCACCACCCTCCATGACGATGTGGGCATCCAAAGTAGAAACCCAACTTCTTTTCACCAAACTAACATGGCAACACGGGGGCTTGTCCCCTCGATTCTTGACCAATGGTTAGTCGAGTGGTACGAGCGTAGACCCTCTTGAGTCAAGTGTTAATATTTACCCTACTCTACTCTGGATACCCACTGATCCTGAGCCCCACTCCTCCTCTCCCTCCCATTCTCTCTTTTATTTCCTACCTATCTGTTTTCTTTTCTCTTCTTTTTTCTATTCTGTTTTTAATATAAATGGGGGTTATTTCCTCAGTCATCTCATAAGTAGGCCCAGGATTACACACTTCTGTTGATACCTATGTTTCTGTTCCCCTTGATCACACTCAGCAACTGCTTTTACAATTTTGCTGTTTTGTTTTTTTTCTACAAGATAATGTCTATGGTAGTCTAATAAGGGGTATACTTTCTTTGCTGTAGCCATATACCTATTGTCAAATACTGTTCTTAATTGTATGACTGACTTTATTGCTTGTTACATTTTCCTAATTACCCAATAAATAATAAAAAATAAAGATGGGGGGGTTGACTTTTTTAATAGTTTTCTTTATTTTTAATTAAAAAATGGTGAGCTATCCATATAATTGCAGTATCAAAAGAAAGCCCTACTTGTTCTTAACAAAAATCCTATATAATAAAACGCTAGAGTGTTTGTCCGATGCAGTCATGCTCAGTAGAGCCTGCCCGAATGCACAGAATGCTCCAAGCTCCCAGAAGCCCACCAGTTCGGGCAGGCTCTACAGAGCATGACTGCATCGCGTTCGCCGCCAGTGAGACGGCGACAGTACGCAGAGCAGGACGGGCCTCTTAACCATTTGAGTGCCAGAGGGGTACGCAACGCAATGCAATGCATTGCGTACCCCTCTGGCACTCAAAGAGTTAACATCACCTGGACCTTGGCCCATGTACACGTGCTTTTACACTAGTAGTATATAATTGGTGTGGCTGGAATAAAAGATTTAGAGGGGAAATAATTTTGAACAAAGCAATACTCAAAAAGATCAAAATTTCTTAGGTCCTTAAGTGCAAAATATCACAGATCTTCCAGTTCTTATGGGGTTAACGCTTTAAAGACCAGAGCAGTGTGCAATGCATTGACCAGCACTGAACTGTACACCCCGGTCCTTAAAGCGGAACTATCACTTTACAACTCCTTGTCCCCAATCAGTTTACCTCCCCCCAGCAAGCTTGAAAACCACACTATTTAATATTATTTTCTTCTCCTTTTTTGATTAAAATCTCCCTGATATGTGTTCTGCAGCAACATGGAGAGCACTGCCATCTTTATGACGTTTACAATGAGAAGCTCTGTCCAAAATACAAGTAGGTGTAATGGTGGATGTCTGCAGCTGCCTCTTTAACCCTCTGAGTGCTTAACAATAGCCTACAATAGTCATGAATGGATCATAATTGTCAATTACCTTTATTTGAATGTAAATTGAAATGAAGTACCAGTAAACTACAACAGAGGTCAAATTCAACAACTCAACTACATTGGTATAAATGCCTGCTATTTAAAAAGACATGTAGATATGTACGTTTTTCTGTTAATAAAATTAACCCTTTAAGTGTCAGAGGGTATCCAATACATCACTTTGCAATGAGTTGGCTACCTCACTGACACTCAAAGGTTTAAAAACCATTTAGTCCTAAAATGCCAGTTTCCTTTGTATTTGATCTGCAATCTAGATAAATGACTTGAGTAACATTTCAAACATAAGCAGGAAAGTCAGGCTATTATGACATCACTTGGCTTCTACTGTTGGACATCATTTGGCTGTTCAAAAGTCTAACAGCCAACTGAAATATCACCAGAGCTACCTGGATACAGGAAAGCGAACAGGCAGTTTACTGCAATCTAAATATTTGATTCATTTGATTCAGAAATAATTAACAAGCGAATACTAAGAGAACACCAAGAGAGTGAGTGCACTTTGTGCACAAGGAGGAAAAAGATGGAGTCATCAAGTAAGTAGGGGTTCCCGGGTTTAGATTGGGTTTTAGAAATGACTGTAAATCCATCTTTCTCTTTCTGATGTATTAATTTGTTATGGACCACAGGGGTGTTCAATATATTGCTTCTCAGTGCATTGCACAGCCCTCTGTTCCTTTAACCCTTTGAGTACCAGAGGGGTGCACAACACATTGTGTAACAAACATTACATACCCCTCTAGTATTCAAAGGGTTAAGGTATTATAGAATCAAAAGTAAAATTTTTTGTGTAGACTTCAACTGATATTTCAAGGTTACTGCAGCCTCATGTTACAACTGTCACATTCTGACATTAGGAAGCTGCTAGCACTTGGCGAGTGGGCAACATATGTGAACTTAACCACTGTAAAATGAAATAGTCAGTTGTTGGATCTCCCACTGGAGGTCCATCAGTTGACAACCCCTTCCTTAACCGCATCACTCTCCCAGCCGCTTTCTTTGTATATTTTAACCCCTCTATAGCCAATGTCCTGTAATGCAATAAAATGTCTTGCTCTATCAAAGCAGTAGCTAACATCCACTAACATACTGGGTTGTGACACATTACAATTCAATGGCAACAGATCAGTTAATATCCTCACACCTGAACAATATATACACATCAGTTATTAACAGTTTCTTTAAGTCATGACTGTAATTTTTTGGGGGGAGTAATGGGGACATTAATTAACAATACACATTAGGAGTAAAAATTACAAAAATAAAAGAAACAGCAAACTCATCACCCCGATATGATCATCACTCCATAGTACTTTGTACACCTTTACATTAATAAAAATACACTTGCTGAGCTACCTACAAGATCTCATTCTTGGATTCCTGTAAGCACCCCACATGAGTCTAATTAACCCCTTATATGCACGAAAAGTCTCTAATGCATTGTTTTACAATGCACCAGAAATTTTACTAGCATTAAAGGGGTTAAATAAAAAGGTAATATATATATATTGTATGAAAGACAGGGTCATTATAACCTGGGAGTCCTCTCCTCAGGTATGAACCCTGGTCCGTGTAGTTGAAAAGCTGATAATAAATGTCTTTGGGGTCCATCAGACCCTGATTGGATCCACCATAATACAATATTGTAAGGGTTTGGTTGCCAGTTACAATACATGCTTTGTAGGACACTATAGAATTGTAGGTAGATTATAAATGTAGGATTACATTGGTAGTGAATGGATGCATTTTTTGTTTTTTTAATTTTCCCATCCATTGATAGTAAAATAATACATTGAGATCCCAGTGAGAAACGGAAGGGTTAAATGCCTTAAATGACTAGAAAGGGGATTTACTGGAAAAATAGTGCAAAAACATGAAAAAAAAATAGAAGGTTGCGGATAATGGCAGATATAGTCCTCAACAAACTGGGGGGCTAACAAATGGCTATCTCTTCTCTAAAGCTTATTATTTTCTTTCTCCTGATTTTATTTTCATTTAAACATAATAGGGTGAATGTATGATATTTTTTAGCTTAGCTCTGCTAATAAATGTGCATTAGGCAGGTGTAGGGTCTAAATATCATTTATAGTGTATGATTAAGTGCAAAATTGTTGTTGATGTACCCAATATTAACTATGGAAACTTTTTCCTTCACTTCCAGGACCCTGTGGAAATATTTTTGTCAGATTTTTCCACGCTTTATTGGGGTGCTTTTGCTTCATTGCAAAGCCATCATGTGACAACGATACCCCATGTCAGGTTATGGAATCTTCCTCTACTAGTGGAACTTCTCCACAGCGTGCTAAAACATCCTCGGCCCATGGAACTTCACCAAGGCCTACCAAAACATCCTCTTCCCATGGAAAATCTCCAGTGCATACTGAAATACCCACTGCCACTGGAAATTCACAACGGCATATGAAAACATCCTCTTCTAGTGGACGTTCACTGCATCATTCTAAAATGTCTTTTCTCAGTGGTTCTTCACTGCATTTTTCTAATGTGTCAACCGACTATGGTATTTCTAAGTTTTTAACTTATTTATTATCCATGATTGTTTAAACTGTCACAGTTAATGTGGATTGCTATCATGATTGGAGTAGACCTTATTTGATATGCAGATATTCACAGTTTTGATACACACCATCCTGGTATTCCAGTAGTTCATTATTGTGAAGATGACACAGCACCTATAGACAATATTTTTCAGGGCTCCAATGGATCCTTGGGTTTTGCGATGTGCCAGATTTTACATTAGGTAGAATACAAGGGACAAATTTTGAGGGGCTCCTCAGATGTGCTGCTCAAATTCCAAGAGTTGTAGATATAGACAGCCCCATGCCAACCTCTAGACACCAAGAGTTAGGGTGTGGCTATGGGCAGTGGCATGTGAGCCTTGGGTGTTTTGCTAGAGGTGCCTGAGATTTAACTACATCTTCTTAGGACTCTTACCTTTCCCTTTCCTCTTCATTTGGCTCTCTTCATCTGTTCTGTGAGATTTTCTAGTAGTTTCCCATCTCCTTCAAGGTATCTATAATGTTGTGTACCTCTCCCTGCACAGGGAATCAATGGCCATTATTAATATTCAGAAAATAAAATGCAGGTTAGTTTAACCATTTGGGTGCTAGAAGAGTTCCCAAAGAATTACTTCACAAAGCCCTAGGTACCTCTCTATCATCCAATGGAATAACCATTTTGTTAAGGAAATAAATATTTGTACAATAAATACATTACATTGAAGTTATATGGGTTGCATGAACCTGATGAAGGAGGATTAGCCAACACAAGATGCTGTGCTCCTAACCCCATGAGCCACCCATTTCTGTTTCTTAGTAAATATCTTTGAATTGCTGGCAGCTGGTGCCATGTGGCACTGCGTCTGAGATTTGCTAGGAACAAGGCACCTTACATGTAAAGGCACAGTGGGGCAATTCTAGAGTAAACCAGCTGTGCATAAGGTTATATGGGTTGCATGTACATGATGAAGGAGGATTATCCCACACAAGATGCTGTGCTCTAGCATTGCTACACTTTGCCTTTATATGTAAGGCCCAGTGGTCCATGTTTATAAAAGCAAACTAGAGTTATTCTGGAGTGATCGTAGGACACCACAGGGGACAAATAAAAATTCCCAAATTACCATGTAATTGAACAGAGCTTTTTAACTCCTTGGATGCTAGAGAGGACTCTAGTACATTGCTTCGCAATGGAATGGGACCTCTCTAACATTCAAGGGGATAAAAGAAATCTTAATTTAAGAGATATTTTTATGTATCCTCTAGGATGCAATTTGTTTACTCTAGAATAACTGCAGTTTGCTTCTATAAATATGGGCCAGTTCATTTATCAAAGGTGTGCATTTATTTGTGAGGAAATGAGAACAGTCTGTAGTAACTGGTGGAACCCAAGTGCCCTTATGAATGTGTAATGTTTCTTTTCACCCCAGAATCAGGATGTGAAGAGGAACAAACAGGATTCTCCATGTTTGCTGCCGCAACCTCTATGGCCATCGAGAGGTTCAGCTTTTATCAAGAGCTTGGAAGAGGTGCATTCGGCAAGGTAAGAGATGTCTTTTTCAAACAGGTTATTTGAATTTTAGTGCTAAATGTTGATGATTCTTTAACTTATGAAACTTGTCTGCCTTTGATCTTTCTGCTCCTTTGTGGGGCTGATGCCTTTTCCCAATAAACACGTAATACCGTTGCATATTTTTAATCCTGTCAGTGCCAGAGACTTGGGCCATTTCATTGACTCCGCAGGCCACGCACATTTTCAGCATTTTTACTATCTGTTTGGGTATGATTCCTGAAGGTATCTTTCTAGTTACATATGGAAAAACACATATCATTTTTTTAGAACTAATTGAGATTTTGCAAGGTGTCGCACATAAAGAAAATTTAGCAATATGTGACAAGCTATATATCATAATTACAAAAAAGTTAAAAAAAAATTGCTAAAATCGCAAACAATGTATTAAAACATTTATGTTGTTTGTGAAAGTTTCTATTATTTAAAAAAAGCCCTGGATCTCCCGAGTACAAAAATAACAAATGTGTATAGTCTCATCTATATGCATGGCCTTTGCAGACCCCTAATTACCAGGGGTGCAAAGTATTATTTTGACCCTTATAAACTAAAGTGCACATTCCAGAGGTTACATGGTAAAACTATCCTAAAACAGCTGATTAGTGATATAAAGCTATATATTTCCTGTAAGCAGATATGCCAATGCAGACTGCACCAAATGAGGGTTCTTCCTACCCTTATATAATATTAACAAAAAAAAATACAAAAATAAAGATATTTTTGGGGCACTCAAGTGGAGTGTAATTAGATAACGTTTCTCAAATGTATAGTTAAATTACGGTGAAAGTATTAAACTATAACCTTTATTACTCATAAACAATAAAAATATACTAATAAAATATGTGGAGTGATCCTGAATTATTTCCAGACCCAAAAGTATGCATTTGGCATAACCATGTTAGTACAGGCAAGTCATAATTGAAAAAAAGAATGAAAGATGAGACATTGTAGTCTGTGTAGTGTTGTGCTTCTAGCACCCTCTAAGGTATGTCCACTGATACTAATGAGGTGTCGTTTTCTCATATGATCAGCAACTAATGGATACAGTAGGAAATTCTATAGTTTTCAAAGATTTTAGTACATCTGAAGTGGTGGAAATGTAAAAAAAAAAAAATGTTGATTTTTCCCTTTAGCCACCTTCTGGAAACATTTGTGCACATCAGTCTAAGGGTAGGAAGAATACTCATTAAAACAAAAACAAAAAAAAAAGTTGGAATTAGAGCACTGTCCGTGTTAGCCACTAAAGCGATCCAAGTTTCTATCTAATATAAATATCGCCGTGCACCCATATCTAAATCTATATATAATATTAACAAAAAAAAAATACAAAAATAAAGATATTTTTGGGGCACTCAAGTGGAGTGTTATTAGATAACGTATCTCAAATGTATAGTAAACTTACGGTGAAAGTATTAAACTATAACCTTTATTACTCTACATTGTAGTCTGTGTAGTGTTGTGCTTCTAGCACCCTCTACGGTATGTCCACTGATGCTAATGAGGTGTCGTTTTCTCATATGATCAGTAACTAATGGATACAGTAGGAAATTCTATAGTTTTCAAAGATTTTAGTACATTTGAAGTGGTGGAAATGTAAAAAAAAAAATGTCGATTTTTCCCTTTAACCACCTTCTGGAAACATTTGTGCACACCAGTCTAAGGGTAGGAAGAATACTCATTAAAACAAAAACAAAAAAAAAAGTTGGAATTAGAGCACTGTCCGTGTTAGCCACTAAAGCGATCCAAGTTTCTATCTAATATAAATATCGCCGTGCACCCATATCTAAATCTATATATAATATTAACAAAAAAAAAAATACAAAAATAAAGGGCACTCAAGTGGAGTGTTATTAGATAACGTATCTCAAATGTATAGTAAACTTACAGTGAAAATATTAAAATATAAACTTTATTACTCATAAACAATAAAATATGTGGAGTGATCCTGAATTATTACACTGTTCCTCTCTGGTCTCGTGAAGGTGTGCCATCCTATCTGGGTACAGGAGTGCTCTGCACTGCCCTCACATCTACCGTGTAGTCCAAGGGCCATTTCCGTTTCTGACCACCTGTCTAGTGAAGGGTGAGGAAAGTGCCTACACTGTTCCTCTCTGGTGATATTGCTATACTAAGACAATGCTGTACAGATGTCAAGCATTCTTTTTTTATTTCTCTCCTGTGTTGCAGTTCGTTCACAACAGAATGTCTCAATTTTTCTTTTTAACACATTACATCTATCACATTACAATCATTGATGTTTTTTCTTGATGTAGTATGAAACACTACAATGTATATACACATAGACTTATCTGATATGAGGGGAAATCAGGATAGGAAAACGAGAGAGGAATTTGGGTACTAAAGAGGGACAGTAGGGTAGGAGGCTGGTACCAGAAAATGAAACCTTAATCTTTATCCATGTACTAACATAGAATGTGACATGTAGTTTGTCCATGTTCGAGTCGACCACTTATGTTGAGTAGGATGTGACAGGCATGGGTTTTCGATGTTCGAGCATATGCTAAATTGAATGACAGGCATGGGTTTTCGATGTTCGAGCATATGCTATATTGAAGGACAGGTATGGGGTTTCGATGTTCGAACATGCTAAATTGAATGACAGGCATGGGTTCTCGATGTTCGACGTTTGCATTGTGACTGGCATCCCATGCTGGAGTAGAGGTGACATGCACAGACTGGCAATGTACGACAATGTCCGTTTTTGGGATGGATCTTTTTCTAAATGCACACCCTGTCTGCAAAGAATGATAGCAGCGTGCACGGAGGCGCACTGCTATAATTTAACCCATGTTAAATTCGGCCGAATAATTCGGAATGGATCAGAATTTCATTCCACTCAGGTGGAAAATATGTGTTACAAGGGCTTGTCTGGTTCCACTCCTTTGCCCCTAAGATACGATGGGGATCCCACACTATGTCGCGAGTTCATTAATCAGCTCGGAATTTTTTTGGAACTGGCCCCTCATGACAATTCAGTAGGGCATCCGCACGGTAGCAGAGTATTTCGCACATTTGCGGCAGAGGTGGGATGGAATAATGAGGCTCTGGTGGCAGCCTTCTCGCAGGGACTAAACGATACAATCAAAGATGAAATAGCAGCCCGCGAATTACCAAGTGACTAGGACCAGCTAATCTCTTTTGTCATCCTAATTGACACACATATAAGAGGAAGGTCCACATTTAAGAATAACAGGCCAAGGCAAGAGTTGCGCCCAATACCTAACAGGGAGCTCCCACCCATACCTCCCTCACCTCCCTTGCCACCCAGTGCAGAGTCTAGTAGGGCTGAACCCATGCAGGTTGGCTTTACACGGTTATCTCGGGAGGAACAGTCCTTCCGCCGCAGAGAAGGCCTATGCCTGGATTGTGGGAAGGCTGGGCATATGCTACGAGATTGTCCGGTGCATCTGGGAAACGCACGCATCTAGGATCTCTAAGGGAACAGATCCTAGGTGGAGTCAGTCGGTCCGCAGAGCTTGATCCAAGTAAACCCATTCTTCAGGTGGCGATTTCTTGGGCCAATTCCTCAGTGACCACCCCAGTCTTGATCGATTCTGGTGCGGCTGGTTATTTTATTGATGGTGATTTTGTGAATAAACACAGTATTCCAGTGACACCCCGTGAGTCTCCATTGGCAGTAGAAGCTATTGACGGTTGTCCTCTTGAGCCTTCCCATGTCACACATGAGACCTGTCCGCTGACCCTAAGAGTAGGAGCTCTCCATGTGGAGACTCTACAATTTCAGGGGATCCAGTCTCCACACCATGCTGTCATTTTGGGGTTCCCATGGCTCTGGAAACATAATCCCAGAGTGGACTGGGAGAAGTATGACATAATATCATGGTCTGAATATTGTAATGGGACCTGTCTGCAGCATCCCATTAAAATTTTGTGTACCTCCCCCTCATTGACCTCAGAGTACCAGTCTTTCAGTGAGGTGTTTAGCAAGGGGGAGGCTAGCACATTGCCGGAGCATAGGCCGTATGACTGTGCTATTAATCTAATGCCAGGTTCAATACCTCCCAAAGGCTGCACATATCCTCTATCAGTAGAGGAGAACAAGGCCATGGAGGAATACATTTCAGATGCATTATCTAGAGGAATTATAAGGAAATCTTCCTCGCCCGTGGTGGCTGGATTTTTTTTTGTAAAGAAAAAGAATGGGAAGCTTAGGCCCTGTATCGATTATAGAGGGCTAAACAAATTAATGGTAAAAAACACTTACCCCATCCCACTAACTACGGAATTGTTTGACCGTTTAAAGGGCTCCTCCGTATTCACAAAACTCGATTTGCATGCAGCATACAACTTGATTAGAATCAAGGAGGGCGATGAGTGGAAGTCCGCTTTTAATACTCGTAGTGGCCATTACAAGTATCTGGTTATGCCTTTTGGGCTGCGCAATGTGCCAGCGGTCTTCCAGGAGTTCATTAACGATGTTTTACGAAGTCTGCTACAGTCCTGTGTAGTAGTGTACCTGAACAATATCTTGATACACTCTCCTGATAGCGAGACACATAGGAGAGATGTCATTAGAGTACTGCGAAACTGAGGGAGAACAAACTATATTGCAAACTTGAGAAATGCGAATTTCTTAAGGACCAGGTACCCTTCCTGGGTTATGTTATCTCTGCTAACGGAATTGCTATGGATACTGAAAAACGTTCGGCAGTATTACAATGGCCACGTCCAATGGGCCTGAAGGCCATACAAAGATTCCTCGGTTTTGCAAACTATTATAGGAAGTTAATTTGTAATTTCTCATCTTTGGTCAAACCTTTGACTGACATGACACATAAGGGCGCTAACCCATTGTTATGGTCCCCCGAGGCCAACAATGCTTTTGAGGCCCTGAAGTCTGCCTTTTCGATGGCTCCTATATTGGTGCATCCTAACACTGCTCTGCCCTTTACCCTTGAGGTAGACGCTTCCGAGACAGGGGTAGGGGCAGTTCTATCACAGAGAGTGGAGCCTGGTAAACCCCTGATGCCTTGTGGGTTTTTTTCTAAAAAGATGACAAAGGCTCTGTAACGGATTTGTAGACACTCAGACCAGGAGGTTACAATAAAACACAGTTTTATTAAAAGACAAGGAACACTGCCCACTACAGGCTAGTAAGGAATGACAGGTAACTGATATACAGGAATATGTATGTCCTCTCAGGCCCAGTATATAAACAGAAACAAATACTGTCACAGGACAGGCATAATACAGAAGTACAGTAGCCAATGGGTTAAAGTTCTAGGTAGATAATCAGTCTCTGTTGTGGTGTGTTGGACAAGGCCCAGTAGATGGTAAACGTAGCAAGAGACTGTGGTGCAAGATGTAGAAGCACCTTAGCAGTGAAGCAGAACTGACACACACCCTGGACATGCAAGGAGAGGAGATACCAACACTCTGCAAGAGCTAACACTACTTTTGAGCCGTGGCACCCGTGATGTGCTGTAACGGAGGCAATACACACTGCTAGGGCTGAGGGACCAGAGCCATTAGCACCCTTCCGGTACAGTAACAGAGTCACAAACACTGCTAGAGCTGAATGGAACCAGAGCCAACAGCACCATTCCGGTGCGGTAATGGAGTTACAAACACTGCAAGAGCTGAATGGGACCGGAGCCAATAGCACTCTTCCGGTGCAGTAACGGACCTCAGTACACTGCAAGAGCTGAATGGAACCAGAGCCAATAGCACCCTTTCGGTGCGGTAACATAACCTAGTACACTGAGAGCTGATGGAATCGCTCAATAGCACCACCCGGTGCAGTAACTGACACACTACGCGATAAAGGGTTAAGCGGAAGCACAGTGTAATGGAGGCCACAATGCTCAGCAAGTGAAACTAGGAGGCTCGGTATAACGTAGGCTGCAATGCACTGCAAGGGTAAACTGAGAGGCTCAGTATAACGGAAACAACAGTGCTCAGCAAGTGTTTAATGGATAGGCTCAGTATAACGGAGGCAACAGTGCTCAGCAAGTGTTTAACAGAAAGGCTCAGTATAACGGAGGCAACAGTGCTCAGCCAGTGTATAATGGAAAGGCTCAGTATAACGGAGGCAACAGGCTCTGCAAGAGTTAACTGAATGTTCAGTCTGCCAACACGCTACTGCGAAAGTTCAGAATGTCGCCAAGCGACACAGGATCAGGATCTCAGCTGATACACTTCTCGGAAGTCAGGATAGCCGGAATCAGGTCACGGAGCAGAAACGTCAGCCAGGCCGGGTCAATAACGGAGCAGGAATTTCAGACAAGCCGGGTCAATCATGGAGCAGGAACGTCAGCCAAGCAGGGTCAATCAGGGAGCAGGAACGTCAGCCAGGCCTGGTCAATCACGGAGGCAGGAACCAAAGAGAGTAGTCAGACGGGCCAAGTCGGTACACAGGAATGCAGGAACACAGCAACAGTAGCATTGGTACAGGAACACCATGAAAGGCCACCTGACAGGTGCCAGAGGCCCGGTATATGAAGGCCATACTGGTCGGGCCAAACAAGCTCAGCCAATGGGAGCGCACCACAGCAGAGAGTGACAGAAAGATCACAGGAACCGTGATAGGCTCAAAGCCTATATGACATAGGGGAGCGTGAGTTGCTGGCCATCATCCTTGCCCTTCGGGAGTGGAGTCACCTTTTGGAAGGGACTAAGGCTCCTGTATTATTTTTAACGGATCACAAGAATCTAACGTACTTATCAGAGGCCAAGAGACTGTCCCCAAGACAAGCCAGATGGGCGTTATTCCTGTCTAGATTTAATTTCGTAGTTTCGTACCTCCCTTGTTCCAAGAACACTCAAGCTGACGTCTTGTCTAGACAGTGTGGTCCAGAGTATGAGTCTGACAGTGAACCTGTTCCAATTATCCCTCCTGATCGCATTTTAGTGACTATTTGTACTAGCATTACCTCTCCTCTGGGTGAGGAGATCCTGGTGTCACAAAACAATACTCCAGTTGAGAAACCAGTGGGAAATGTTTTGTAGCTAACAATCTCCGCACTAAGCTACTAGAGACCTACCGCTCATCCAAAGCAGCCGGTTATATTGGTCGAGACCAACTAATTTGGTCAATTTCACAGCTATTTTGGTGGCCTAGTCTGAGATCAGATTGTGCAGCCTTTGTGGAAGCCTGTTCCGTATGCGCCCGTGCCAAGACTCCTAGGCATCTACCTCTAGGACTACTCCAGACTGTTCCTAATGGGGAACTCCAGCGGTCACACATACCATTAGACTTTATGGTAGAGTTGCCTAGATCCAAGGGCTGCACAGTCATACTAATGATAGTAGACAGATTCTCTAAGATGGCACATTTTGTTCCACTCCCCGGACTACCCTCCTCTAAGGAATTGGCTGTGGTATTTGCTAAAGAGGTATTCAGGCTCCACAGAGTACCCCGAGTTGTGGTTTCTGATCGTGGGAGTCAGTTCGTATTGGAGGGCCTTTTGTGACCAGATGGGTATCAAACTGCTATTTTCATCTGTCTATCACCCCCAGACCAATGGTGCTGCGGAAAGAGCCAATCAAGTACTGGAACAATTCCTGCGCTGTTTCGCTTCTGACCATCATGATAATTGGGTTGATCTGTTGCCGTGGGCAGAGTTTGCCAGGAATTGTTCCATAAACGCTTTGTCCTGGAGCTCCCCTTTCCTGATCAATTATGGGTTCCAACCCTCTCTGCTCCTGGATACATTTCAGGCACAGGAAATTTCGGCTCTGGATGAGCATATGGAGCAGCTCCGCTCCACATGGGCACAGGTTCAGAATACTTTTTGAAGGTCCTCAGAATTATATCAGAGACACAGAGATCGCAGGAAGCATCCTGCTCTGGTCTTTCAGGTGGGGGAGAAAGTCTGGTTGGCCACCAAGAACCTGAACCTCCAAGTACCATGTCACAAGATGGCTCCACGATATATAGGACCCTTCCAGGTACTCCGTAGAATTAACCCTGTGTCTTATGCCTTAGACCTCCCTAGGAATATGCCTATCCACAACGTATTTCATGTATCTCTCCTGAAGCCACTGATCTGCAACCGTTATACTTCCGCCCAGGTAGCCCCAGGTCCAGTACGCATTCAGAATCAGGATGAATATGAGATCCAAAGCATCCTGGATTCCCGTAGGGTTCCTAATGTCCACCCAACGAGTTCTGATACAAAAATAAAGCCATAATATTATACGACAGGGAGGGATGGGGGGAGTGCGGTCTCATACAGGACACGGACTTAGCCATGTGGGTAAACATGGCCAGCCCTGTGTCCCACATGTGTCTGGTACTCTAGAGGTTAATATACAGTAAAAGCTGCATATACATTGGCCTACCCATTGATTGAAATGGGGCTTAACTTCTTGAATCAGACTAAGTTTTTCTGGATATCCCTGATTGGCCACAGGTGGATAATCAGTAGATCCATCACTGTGATTGCTCCCCCTGTCCTTAATCAGTGGTATCCATAACCTTTTGTGTACCAGAGGGGTACATATCACAATGCAAAGCAATGGGTTGCGCACCCCTATGGCACTCAAAGGGTTGAAACCTGACCTGTCAGCATTCCCCACAGAATGGAGATGAGAATCACTGCTTTGAATGATGGAAATGTCTCCCAAGCACAGTTTCACAATGCTTTGGACACCTCTGGTATTCAAGGGGTTAAAAATCCCTCAATGAATAGCAATAAGAAGACATGTTATTATTTTTGCCACTGGATTACACCATAAGTGCTCATTTTCTTTGCTTTATGCCTAAGGTCAAGTTATTAAATAAAATAGCAAAATCCTATGGTGTATGTAATGTCATGGCCAAGATGTTCTTATACAAGGTGTGTTCATTTACCAAATCAACAGCTCTACAATTCTTCTCTGGCTTGACTTGTAACCTCCAGACCTCTCTCTGCCTTCTTTAGGTCGTGCTGGCGCAGGATACAGTAAGAGGGGACCTGCTAGCTATGAAGATGGTTAAGAAAAGCAGATACATAAGGTGCCCTGAGAAAGTGATGAAGGAGCGCCATATCCTGGAACTTGCTATAGACTGCCCCTTCCTTACGCATGCTCGTGGAGCCTTCCAAACACAGGTAAGCACTGCAGCTACCAGAGAAGCCAGGAAGGTCTGCACTTCCATGTAAAATGGGGTTGTCAATGCTCAGTCCTCAAGAGCTGCATGCAGGCCAGGGTTTAAGATTTTCCCTGCATCAGTACAAGCTAGTTAAATAGTGAATTCGTTTTGGGCGGTAAGAGTAGGAACTTGACTTTCCCAAAGTATGAAAATTGTTTGTATGGGTGCCATTCAGAAGCAAGCCCAAATCTGTGCAATGTATTCAAGCTTTGCACTAAATGGCACGCAGGTACATAATCCTCCAGCAGAGTACTGGGCCAGTTCTGCTTTAATTACTAATCCCCCCACAACATAGCAAGGGCAGCATCATGGGGATGAGCCAGTTCATGGTGATGAACAGGGAGGTGAAAAGTCATCCTAGTCCAATCACCACACGCTACGTAGACATGAGGAACAGTGGCTAACTGCACCATAGGGGACAACATAAAAATTCCTAAATTCCCATGCACTTCAACAGAGATTTTTAACCCCTTCAATGCAACAGAGGTCTCCAATGCATTGGGAAGCATTCAAGGGGTTAAAAGGCCTCTTTAATTTAGCATGAATTTCTATTTATCCCCTATGGTACAGTCGGTTTATTCCATAGTAACTCCAGTTTAATTTTATAAACATTGGCCAGTGTTTACCGTACTGTACTGTCTGTGTTCTGCCCTGGTATGGAGATCCAGTGGTGTATGAAACAGTCAAACAACTGCAGGGTCATCTCATTAGATCTGACCCTTTCAGTACCAGAGTGTCATTGCACATGGAATCAGCATAGCTGGGAAATGTCTGGATTTGCTCCGGAGACTCCAGTTTTTGCTGTTGATTACCAGGTCTCTGAGGCTGATTCTCCTGATGTGGTGATGTACCCACTTCTGATCCTTCCCAGTCTATTCCTCTCATTCCCAGCCCACTTCTCCTCCTTCCCCAGCCTATTCATGACACTTTTAAATTTCTTTTAAATTCGTTAAATTCCTCCTCCACTCTCAGTTAAGCCCCCCCATTTTTTGATGCAAGTTGTGCTATCTATCTCCCCCAGCGGCACCACAGGACTCCCATCTGAGGAGTCCACAAGACATAGTTCCCAGGTATGGGAATCAGTTATGGGGACACTGACACATTGGCCACTTACTAGTCCTCTACGGAGTGGTTACTTCCTGCATCAGTACCAGAACTGACTATTTTATTTAAAAATAAACCAAACAAACTTTTAAATAATTTTGGAACAAAGAAACAAATCCCAAATTATATGAAATGAAACTCAAGAAGAGCAAGGATATTGGCTGACATCTGCTGCTTCACATTGGTTTGATCAGACAATGGAATCCAGGGAGCCAGTAGCCAGCCCACTGAGCCCAGACCCCTGTCTGATCCACAATGATCCCTACAACTCCCCACATCCCTGTCACTTGCTGTTAACCCTCCAGCAAACCAACTACAGGGGGGTTAACGGCTATGTCATCATGTTTGAACAATTAATTTTCCTCTGATTGGAATTCATTTCAAGCTGTATGACATTAGAAGGGTTACCTTCTTGGATGAGTGTATGGAAGGTGGTTGAGGGTGCTTTGGGACAAGAGGAAGTGTGGGGGTCATTCCCCTTTTGCAGATGAGGAGGCCTTTTTCCCAGTACTTGGAGCCCAGACCTGCGAGACAGAGAAGGCCTCTGCAGCTACATAAAGGCGCACTACAGAGACTTATAATGCCTTCACTAACAAGCACATGTTGGTGTCTAAGCTGGAGCCTGACCAAACTTTATACCATTGGATCTGTATGAGACATCTCTAGCATTTAAAAGCCCCATTTGCATCAAAGGGGTGTCATTTATCAATAATTATGTGATTGGGCCATCCCACCTAGGCCTGGTCCAATAATGCCCTCCAGATGACTGTAAATTGCACTACCATACATTCAGTATCAGAAGCACAGTTCTTAAGGGTGATAATTGATACGGTTCTCATTTTCTCCTCATATTAACTCCATCACTAAATCCTGCCGCTTTTGCTTGAACAACATAGCAAAAATCTGTCCCTTCCTCTGTTCCTTCACATTTAAAAGTCTTACACAAGCACTCATCCTTTCCAACATGGACTACTGTAGCCTTATTCTCTCTGGCCTTGCTGCCTCCTAACTGCATCCACTTCAATTCACATAGAATGCTGTAGCGCAAATTACCCAATTCTCATCTAGGTTTGTCCCTGCCCCTCCTCCTCCTAAAATCTCTCCAATGGCTGCATATCAAACACTGGATATATTACAAATTTCTGCTTCTCTCCTCTACCACTCCCTTTATTTTCACTCTGATCACCAGCTATACCCCATTCCATCACTTACAATCAGTCAGTGGAAGTCTTCTCTCAGCTCCTTTTGTGTGTCCGCCCCTCGCACGTATCAAACATATTTCTCTCATTGCTCCTTATCTATGGAATGCTATCCCTACCTCCAAGCTCTACTGCACCTCTCTTATGGTCTTCATGTCACGCTTAAAACTACACCTCCTTAACAATACTTAAAGGGACAATAAAACTTTAATATTACTAATCCCCATAGTGTAGCTCTTTAAAAAATAATTTGGTTGCTCCCAGGTTCATCTCTCAAACCTTTAAGGTTTGAGAGAAAACTGTAAGCAAGTAAGCAAAGTCCCCCCCCCCCAGGCTGCAGAGCCGCCTGATGAAAATGAGACCGGATATCCCTGCAGTCAATACAACGGTGACTTCAGGGAAGGGGGAGGGAGAGGGGGACTTTGCTTACGGTTTTCTCTCGAACCATAAAGGTTTGAGAGATGTATCTGGGGGCAATTGAATTATTTTTTAAAGAGCTACACTATGGGGATTAGTAATATTAAAGTATTACTATCACTTTAAACATGCTTGAAGGCACTGATATTGTACAACTAAGGCTGTGACAATGTATTTACTTTATTTATGTGTCTCCTATCCTGACCAGAGCTCTAGCACTGTATTCAGCACTTGACTCTTATATACTCTGTATGTCTCCCATTACCACTTGAGATCGTATGCTTTCATGCAGGGACCTCACTTCCAGTGTTTCACTTTGCAAAGCATTTGTAACCCAGTATTCTCTAAACCCTGAAATTAAAAAGTACAGCATACACTTGTGGCACTATATAAATAAACTCATTAATTCACTGGTTTGCTTCAGAACGGCACCTCTCCAGCATCTAGAAGTTCACATTTTATATCCAATTAATCTGGTGCCCATATAATAAATTACTATTATCATAGAAATGTTATCTTGAAGGAACATAGCCTTCAAAATAACAGATTTTCCTACACATGCATTTCCAAAAGCTGTGAGATGTTATCAACACCTATGAATCCTAGATATATCCCCAACAAAGATCATTAATGAATACTTACAAGGAGATCAGAAGAATAGGTAGATATCAGTCAGTACTGGGACTAAAATATAGGGCAGTGGCCATGGTAAAGTCTAAAGTAAGACACGATCATCTCAGAGGGAAATAAACACTTTAAATGAATAGGGTTCATAACCTCTTAAACATCTCGTGCTTTGAGCCAGGGATTGAAAACTTGCTTCTTAGGTGCATAAAACCAGACATTGAGCCCTCTTTGTTTGGATAATGATAAGGGCAATGTAAGGCATGATTTAAGTAAACAAATAAGAGGTAAGTGTTTCAGAGAACTGGTCTCGGAGGGTTCTACTCTCAATACAATTACCTCTGTTTATGGTTTTTCTTTTTGTTAGATTTTCTAACAGACCTTATTAAAAAGTGTCCAACAGTGTACATTCTTAGCTTTTGTTTTGCAAGATTTTAGAATTTTCTCACCAATGAAATAATTAAGAAAAATAATTCTGTCTAAGATGCATAATGTTTTAATAGATTTGAGCCCTTATCGTGGTGATAATGTTGCTTTTACCCATATAATAACCTGTACTTCTCTCTGGATTGTAACCTTGACTCTGTTTTATCTTTAGGAATACCTGATATATGCTATGGAGTTCGTTTCTGGAGGCACCTTGGGGCAGTTTATTCAGAGGAATGAATATTTATCCATCAGCATGACCCAGTAAGTCCCCAAATGTAAACTGATAAAGATTAACATAAAGAGAGGCATGCAAGAACTAGGCCTGAGTAATTCAAACACAAGTCACGCACATGTCCATAACATTTTGGTCATAGTAAATCTGCTATATGATAGCAGGGCCCTAAAGTAGCACTGTACCTCCCTCCTGTCCCGTCTCTGTATAGGAGAGGAAGGAGGATGAAGGGACATGTGAGAGGGAAGGGATGGATGTTATAGACATGGGACAGGAAGGTAGATGAGAAGGATAAGAGAGAGGAGGCTGGAAGAGAAAGGTGTGTGAGAGGAGAGAGTATGAGAAAGAAAGCAGGGGAAGTCTTACATTATACAGGGAGGAAGGAGAAGGCATATTATATTGGCAATTATTGGTATACTAGCTGAACAGCCCGTTACACGGGCCACAGTGCCTCAGGCAGCCGGTCGCGGGGCAGTCACACAGTGGAGACTGCCCGCGCCTCGGCTGATACAGAGCCTCAGGCAGCCGGTCGCGGGCAGTCACACACGGTGGAGACTGTCCGTGCCTCGGCTGATACAGAGCTGGACGCTCCTTCGGAGCGCCCAGCTCTGTATCAGCCGCGGCGCGAGCAGTCTCCACTGTGTGACTGCCGCACGCGCAGCAGTATCTACTGCGCATGTCAGGCGTTACACACAACTTGGCGAATTATTATATAGGATTCCCATCAATTCTATAGATAATATTTAGGATGTTAAAGCTGATCTGTTGCCTTAAGACACCTTTGGTTTGTTTTAAAGAAACTACAAGCTGCCTCTCTGTGAAAGTATAAATTTTTCTGTAAACTAATTAGTATTTGAGAAATTATCCTTTACGTCCTGGTGGCACAGTGTAGCACTGTAGGCAAATCCCCTCCACAATGTAGTAATTAGTTATGCTCAAGGCCACTCTTCCTACACACTGTTCTATTAGACATGGCCCCAGTGTGTGGGCTCTGCCTAGATTCCTTCATTGCACAGTGTGTGCTAATACTGGCCCAGGACAGAAACTCAGCATAAATTGCCAAATGGTGACACCAACAAAAAAGATTTATATTAAAAATAAGTGACTAGTACAACATATAGACAGCACTGACTTCTCTTTAAAATGAATTAAACATATATTTGTGTGACAGGTCAACTTCAATATTTCCTAGATCTTGAAAATATTTTCATGATCTAACCTTCTGATTGCGAGGGGAGATCAGAACATTATAAAGCAATGTTTGTAACCATCTGGCACTTGTATGAAACTAATATTTTCTGCATTTGAAATGTATGTGGGTTGTCTTACTTTTTCTTTTAAATATTCAACCTTTCAAGCTGTTTAATCATTCTTCATTTAATCATCAGGTTCTTTTCAGCTGAAATTGTGTGTGGAGTTCGATTTTTGCACCGCAACGGCATTGTCCATCGGTAAATAAGTGTTTTCTTATTATATATATCATGTATTCTTTCTAATCTGATGTCTTCTTTCATTGCTCAGGACTGGTCCATGCTTGTCCTTCCCTTTCTCTTGCTGTTCATGCAGTCGGCTCCTTGCTGTCCTCTTCCTGTCTTTACGTCTTTCTGTTTTCTATTCAGTGCTATCTTCTTCATGCCTTTACTTCTGTCTGTTTACTGCTCACTGTTGTCTCCTTTCTGTCCTGAACTCTTTCTATTCTCTTATCAGTAATGTCTCTTTCCCCTCTACACCTCTTCCCAGCCTTCTCCATGTTTTCTCATCAGAGTTGTCTGCATTCTGTCCGTCTATCTGCTCTCCTTCATGCTCTCTATTCAGTGCTGTCTCTTTTCTGTTCTCCACTATATGATCTAACCTCTTTATTCTATTTCTATTACAATATCTTAACGGATGTCTATGTATTTTATAAACTGTAATCCATGTTGATGCAAGGTTAATTGGATAATACACCCTAGGATGTCATGATCTCTGAAGATAACAATATACAAAACTGTGTCTAAAATCTTTGTTCATCTTGTAAATCTCCCAATCTATTTTTATGTTCCATAGACTGTGGATATCATCAATGACACAATGCTACTTGTCTGGTCAGGCATAGTGATAGTCATGGGACAATGAGAGACAGGAGGGTGGGGGTAGTTCTAATTACCACTTTTACCTTAATTCCTACTTGGTCAATATATATGCAAGCAGATGTATCAATGTATGCATGATTTGTGTAAATCTTAACAGATAACTATATGAAGCAAAGAGTAAATGTGTGCATGTGTATATATATATATATATATATATATATATATATATATATATATATATATATATATATATATATATATACACATTTGTGTGTCTGTGTGTTTGTGTCTGTATATAGATGTGTTTTTGTGACTTTGTGTGAGTGTGTGAATCTATATGTATGGATGTGTTTCATTGTGAAGGGTGCATATGTGTAATCAGGTTTATGTTCATGTCTGATAATATCAGGTTTATGTTCATGTCTGTTAATATGAATGATTGTATCCAAGTCTGTTTGAATGTATATGTATATTTAGTTTTATAATGGGGCGTGTGTGTGTTTGACTTTATATGGATGAATGTGTCTGTGTGCGTGCGTGTATGAGTATATGCATGTCTATTATTTGTGTGTGTGTAGATGTGTATTGTGTGAATATGCATGGATAAATATGTACTTATGCATAGTTTTATGTGTCATGTAGAATTTTTGGAGTGTTTGTGTGTGTTTGAGAACATGGATATACTTGTGTGTCTATGAATATATTTATATCAGTATATATGAATACACAGAAAAAAACAGAGGGTGCAGATAGCACAAGTCAATGTGTGCTGGTGGGAAAGATGAGGAAGGAAGAAGAGACGGTGGTTGCTGGTTCTACCAACAGAGTGGGGATACAGGCAAGACGCGCTGGAGTAGTATTGAAGTGGAGGTTTCCCACTCTGTATACTCACTGGTTAGCAGCTATGAGCTATGTATAGCTATTGTCTAAACACATACCTTAAAGGGATAGTAATGTCAGAATAAAAGTATTAACTATATGATAGAAACAATTAAAAGAGAGTACTTGCACTTATTTGTATACCATTATGATTTGAGAGATATAGGAAAATAAAGTTCTCCGTGTAATGGATCCTACCCGTTACTTGAGCCCTTGTCTCGCCCTCGAACTATTCATCCAAAGCCTATGGACATTTCGTACTGTTTGGACTCTATGCTGTGCCTTGTTGTACGAACTGGCCAGCTATTACCTAAGAGCAACAACTTATATTCATAGACTTTGGATCATATATTATGTTTAATGTATGTAAAAAGTTTTAGTTATTTATGTAGTATGTTCAAGGGGTACACGTTCACCGACTATGGGTCGGAGGTTTCCAGTTCGAGAACGACACAGTATCGAGCATGGAGAACCGAGAGCAGTGAGTCGACACCTGACTAGTCGAATCCCTGAGCAGGAGGTTTAAAGGTCTTCCATAGACTTAACATGGGCAAAAGTAGGCGGCTTGGGGATTGGTCGACCAGCCGACTCGCTGTACGATTTGATTGGCCAGGATTGAAACTGAATATTCAAACCAGTGTGTATGTGCTTCAACCCTTGGCCATTGTTCATAGAATGTGTATTCCCACCCCTCAAGTCTTTGTATCTTGTGTCTGTATTAATCAACCCCTTTTATATTTTAATGTAATCACGTCTGGCTCATTGTATTTGTTAGGCAATCTGCTGTTGGCCTTTTGTCAACTTTGATATGATTGAGTTAAGCCCTATTGTATCTGATTTTCCCATACATTTCAATGTGCCTGATGTATATAAATATCTGTGGTTTTGGTCAATAAACTGAGTTATGTTTTGGAGTGAACCAGAGTCCTGGAGTCTTGTGTGTTCCTATGGTATTAAAGCGGCCACTCTGACGCCCATTTGAGCCCAGGTTCCTGCATCGTTCGACCGTCTGCTGCCAGTATCCTGCTACCCAACTTCGGATGCTGTCAGGCGGCAAAGTGGACTCTGCCTTGCTTCTTCCAGCTCCAGTAAAACCTTCGATTCAAGCTACGGCGCACTCGAACAGCTTGGCGACCACTGCTCTTGGTTCTGGCAACACTTTTCCTGTTCATCGTAGCCCGGGAGTAGAGGCCTCACTCTCTACTGCCCGGTGTTCCGGTTCTACGATGCTCGACGGTTCGAGAGCCCGTCGACCCCTCCTCAATCCGCATCTTTCGATGTAGAGGCAGCTACTCCGGGGTTCGACACCACTTTGAGTTGACCACCGGACTGTTGATCTGCTCGACCGGTGCATCCGACGGTGCCAGTCCAGCGTCGAGTAGGAGAGATCCGGGAAGGACACGGAAGGCAATGTGGTCCCTTCCTAGCTTCCATTACACTCCGCTCCCTCCCCTTTCTGCTTGACAAGCTGTAAAGCTGTCAGAAGTAGATTCCGTTCACTTGACCAGACGAGGCTCTTCAGCAGCGCCGATATAATGATATCTAAAGAAAAATACTTCATCGGAAATGGTCTACAACGTGTGCTGGCAAACCAGGCACACATTGTAGACTGTTCCGATGAAGTATTTATTTTTAGGTATCTCTATGTCGGTGCTGCTGAAGAGCCGCCATCTGATCCAGGAACCAGAATCAGCTTCTGTCAGCTTTACAGCTCGTCAAGCAGAAAGGGGAGGGAGCGGAGAACTTTATTTTCCTATATCTCTCAAACCATTATGGTTTGAGAGATACGAGTAAGTGCAAATACTCTCTTTTAATTGTATCTACCATATAGTTAATACTTTTTTTCTGACATTACTATCCCTTTAACTAACACATAGACAGCTGATGCTTAAAATCTACCTCTTCTCAGGGACCTGAAAACAGAGAACATTCTTCTGGACTGCAATGGACATATCAAAATTGCAGATTTTGGTCTTGCCATTGAAGACGTATATGCCGATGATGAAGCAATCGGATTTGCTGGGACTGCTGGTTACACTGCCCCAGAGGTAAGGAACAGAGCATGCATTTGCTAAATCTTAGTTAAGCATTTCAGTGTTTATTAGAAATGTTGAGATGGAGGAGAGGAAAGAAATATCTTGTAGTACAAAGTTATGTAGTCAGCTGTGTTTGAGTCACTTTAATAGTAGTCGTATTGGCATACTTTTTATTATTCCATCTACATTTTGGAAAAACCTTTGTGTGCAAAAATTTTGTTTCAGTGCCAGAGTCTAATGTCATTTAAATATATGTTCTTAAAGCGGAACTACCACCCGACAAAGTCTTTAGCCTAAGTCCCCATCTGGCGACTAGCTGCTTAGTAGCGCTAGGTGCCAGAATAATTACCTTATTTAATAGATTTCTGCTCTCTTCTATGGCTGACAGTAGCACGCAGCGTGGACATCTTGCCATTGTGACATCCTCGCTCCTAAGCTGTCAGTCCCAGCCGGAGCCAAGTGGCTCCTAGTAACGCCTCCTAGACCCGGCTGGGACTGACAGTGAGGGAGTGCGGACGTCACAATGGCAAGATGTCTGCTCTCTGTGCTACTGTCAGCCATAGAAGAGAGCAGAAATCTATTAAATAAGGTAATTATTCTGGCGACTAGCGCTACTAAGCAGCTATTCGCCAGATGGGGACTAAGTTAAGCTAAAGATTTTGTCAGGTGGTAATTCCGCTTTAAGAACATATATTTAAATGACATTTTCCTTTTAACTCAAAATGTATACCATTTATATATTAAATCAAACCTGCACAGCATTCTGTTCAAAAATAATTATTACAATTAATCAAACAATTATGACACAGTTTAAAATATCTCAATGTTAACGTAACTTTAGGAGTCAATGGTATAATCATGAAGTAAAGAGGGGAGCGATTCTGGGGCAAACGGAATGCACCAATGGGAACCAATGAAAATACAACTGGTTTAAGTGTTGCTTTTATACCCTTAAACATTAGTGAGGTCTCCAGTGCATTGCTCTGGCTACCCCTCCAGCATTCAAGAGGTTAAAATTCAAATTTAAATGAATGGAATGTTTACCTTGACTCCAAATGCCCCAATGCATCTTATATATTTGGCTTCCCAACATCTTAAAGGGATAGTAATACTTCGTTTTAACTTTATTTTATTTTGTAGGCATTAAAAAAACATGAAGAATGATATAAGTCTTATCTCTCAAACCTTTATGGTTTATGAGATATTCACAAGCAAAGTTCCCCCTCCCGCCCCTTTTACCTACTGTATAAACAATCTCTTCTCATATGTGGAATGCAGTCCATAGACTGGACAGATAACAGAAGGGGACACTCTTATTCCTATGAAAACAATTAAATCCCTGCCCCCCTTGACAAGCTTTTCAGGTTTTTCCCTTATCTTAATTGAAGATTGTCCCTCTCTGCAGTCTACCTGGGCAGCTCCCTTCTGCCCTGGCTGAGAAGTGTTACATCAGTAAAAGTAATGCCTACAAAATAAAATAAAGTTAAAACGAAGTATTACTATCCCTTTAAATAGAAGTGTGCCACCATACGCAAGGTTGTGATGTATGAGATTGCGCCACCTAGTGAAATACTGATAAGACTGGGGCAGGTGACTCACTGAAGTGGGGTGACTTGCAACCTACAATGTCCACTAGCCATGGACCTTACCAGTCAGAAAAAAATGTCCACAACAGGGGAGATCAAGTGGCTACAAATATATTCAATTCACCATTTACTTTTTTCTCTATGTAACTTTCTCATTACAATGTTATATATGCCAACCAGAACTGGTGCCAAAATCTGTACTCCATATTCTAGATGAGGCCTTACCATTGATTTATATAGAGCAGAATTATATTAGCATCCCATGAGTCTATACCTCTTTTTATGTAGGATAGCACCCTATTTGCTCTTGCAGCAGCTAAGTCTATCAGTACTCCTAAACCTTTTTCTAATGAGGATTCCCCAAGTTGTTTCCCATTTAAAGTATATATATCATGTTTGTTTCTACAGCCCAAATGTATATCCTTACACTTATCTACATTAATGTCATCTGCCACATTTCAGCCTATTCAGTCAGTTTCCTTCTGCAGAGAAAATACATCCAGCTAAGTATGTATTTCCTTACACAGCTAAATGTCAGCAGCAAAGATTGAGACACTATTTTCAATTCCCATTTCTAGATCGTTAATAAACAAATTAAAAAGCATTGGGCCAAGGACTGAACACTGTGGTACCCCACTTAAAACTTTAGACCAACTTGAAAAGGTTCCATTTACAACAACTTCTGACCATCTATCATTTAACCAGTTCTCAATCCACGTACAGATATCACCTCCCAAACTGAAGCCTTTTAATTTACGCAGCAACATATTGTGAGGCACAGTATCAAAAGCTTTTGCAAAATACAAGTATACTACGTCAACTGAATTCTGTTGTCCAAATTCTGTGAGCAGGGAAACAGGGATCACTGACCCCAGGAAAGCTCTCCAAATAGAATTCCATGGAGAGAGCTTTTCCATAGAGTTCAAAGCATTGAAGCATTGTTAGGCCTTACCCTCTGAGTGTTAGGAAGGGGGGGGGGGTGCATCTGCCTGTCACCGAAATAGTTAGAATGAACACATTTACAATCTACAATTGGTTACTCACTGTAAAGGGGAAAGAGATAAAAGGTAATCACCAGTACAAGGTAAGTACATAGAATTAAATGAAAAGAATGTCAGGTGGAAAAAAATATTAACCCCTTAAAGAAAGTGTGCCGTGCTATGACCGTTACGCGGTTTTTGCATTAAGGACCAGTGACGGTCATAGCACGTCACGTACATTTTTCATACAATGCTCCTCCAGGAGTGCAGTTAGTAAAAAAGGAGTGAGAGTGACCGCTCCAAGACTATAGCGGTCTCTCTCAGTCCCCAGTGCGGCGTGCATCACAGGTCATGTGTGCCGGCATGTTAGAATATTCAAATCAGTCCTTATTGAGTAGGTTACTTCCCAGTACAGCGGACACCAAGGGGTTAAAACACTGTAAATATGTTAAAATAAAAATGCTTAAATAAATAATTTCTAGCCTTTAATTCATAAATGTTTGAATGGCTATCACAAGTAGGTTTTACTAGATTTCTCTGATACTTTAAAATTGACCCTTTTCCCTTTGAGTGCCACATTGTGGAATTTAGTATAAGTGGTATATCTGTTCTATCTATATCTCTGGGTGTATCCATGGTTTCATACCTGTGTGAATAGTTTCATCACTGGTCCTCTCATTTAATTCTGACAGATGCTGCAACGTGACTATTACAATTCCTCAGTCGACTGGTGGTCCTTAGGAGTTATCATGTTTGAAATGGCCACCGGAGAAATGCCATTCTGGGGCGATGACTGCAGTTCCTTGCTACAGGAGGTAGAAGAACTTGTATACCCAGACTTTTTCTCCTCTGAAATGACAGACCTCTTGGAGGAGGTGAGTATGGTTAGATGTATATAGCATCAGGTAACAGTTTAGTGGAAGGGTTAAAGTGAGCAATAGAATGTGATACATAGAGATGTTTTCTAGAGTCACAGCTGTAGACAGGTTAACACTTTGAGCGCAAGATGAGTATGCAATGCTTCACAATGCATTGTGTACCTCTCTGGCACTCAAAGGGTTAAATGCCATACATTAAAAAAAAAAAAATGATTGTATCACCTAACATTGCTTTTAACCCACTGAGTGCCAGAAAGGTATCACGTTCACGTTTCAGGTAGTGCTATTATTTCAGAGAACTTAAACTAGTTCCATTTCCTGATTCCATTGTTCTGTGATTCTGTCAGACAGCCGTGATCTAAGCGGTTGTGGCTGTTGACTGTTATAGTGGGTGCTGTGAAAAAGACTTCTACACAATGAAGTAAGCAGTGTAATTCCCTAGGGTAATAATACTATAGACAGGAACACATAGTAGCCCAGGAATGTATGTATGTATAGCTTTATGTTCTATTAGCACTCAAAAGGTTCAACGCAAGTACAATTTTGTGAATGTACCCATGCTTCCCAGGCCTGGATCCCCTTTAGACCATTCCACATACTCATATCACAAGTTCAAATGTGTCAGACTGCAACGTTCTGTGAAACAGGCTTCTGACCATAAACAAAGCCTTTTCCTCCCTACCTTGAACTGTCTAATGCCATCCTAAAGGGGAATGCCCCCACACCCCCGTTGGTAACAATGGCCTTCCTTCAAGCATCAAGTACAGAGGAAAAAAACAGCACAAAAGTCAAATGTATCATTTTTTTCTCTTCAGAGGAAGGCAGAAGTGATTTTTTGTTTCAGTATTGGAGCTCTGATGCTGTGTACAGCTAGACAGACCCAATGTCCAGATTCAATCAGACCCATGGCGTGCCAGGACCATCATGGGTGCACTTCCCATAAGGACCCATGGCATTCTTGGCATTCGTGGGTTAAATGATAGCAGCGAGCCTCAGTGCACGCTGCTATCATTCTGCAGAGGCTGAGTGCTCCAGAATCAGAGTGCTCAGCTTCAGTCCTAGTCTGTTCTGCCAATTAACATTATTGCTCCAGAAGCGATCACATATACCTGCATTTTGTTTCAAAAAGGCAGTGTGCTTGACACTGCCTTTGTGTCTGCTCTGTACCTCTGTCTTCTTTACTATTAAAATAAGGGAGAGAGAAGCAGAGATCAGACACACGGTAAAAAAAAAATGAATGCAGTAATTGGCGGTATTAACCCCTCCAGTGCTGGTGGCTGTCTGGATGCAGGTCCATTTCTGACCTGCAAAAAGCAACATTTTTTTATATAAATTAAATAACAGAGAATATATATCCTATATAATAATTTGCTAAATCATGTGTAACGCCGCGACATGCGCAGTAGACACTGCTGCGCGTGCTGCAGTCATGCGCAGTAGAGGCTGCCCGCGCTGCAGCTGATACAGAGCTGGGCGCTCTGAAGGAGCGTCCAGCTCTGTATCAGCCGTGGCGCGGGCAGTCTCCACTGTGTGTGACTGCCCCGCGACCGGGTGGCAGTGGCACTGTGGCCCGTGTAACGGGCTGTTCAACTAGTTTAATACATAAAATGTTTAGATATAATATTTTAAGTGTAAACAATAAATAATGGGAGTGTGATTGTTGTTGAGGCATGTAATACACTCATGAACATGTCAAATCCTATTAATACAAATTAGGCAAAATAGGGTGGGAAAGAGGGACATGAGGATTTTCAACCGGGGGGTTAGTGCCAACTTAAAACTGCCATTTTGTAAGTATGACTGACTGGTCATACCTTTCATGCAGTCTCCATAAAAATGTAACCCATTGTGCCCAAATGATCCCAAGAAAAAAAATAAAAATTGTGTTTTTTTACTTTTTTTTTACAGTTTCCTTTAATCGTAATAAAATAAATGGTGGGATATCCGTATAAGTGTGGTATCAAAAGAAAGCCCTAATTGTGTGCAAAAAAATGGTATATAATTTGTGTGACTGAAATAAAAGCCTTAGAGGAAAAACTCTGTTGAACACAGACATAGTCAAAAAGGTCAAAATTGCTCCGGTCCTTACTTGCAATCCACCCCAGATTTTCCCAGTCCTTAAGGAGTTAAGGACAGTGACGGCCCTAGAACGTCCTGAATTTTTTTATCAAAATGTGCCTGAGTTTGCACTGTGATCACGTCTGGAGTCTAAAACTGACTGTCCAAGAATGGAACAATCAGTTTCAGCATCCCCACTGCAAACAGGTACATGAGATTGGTCACACTCACCGGCTCTACAAACATTATAGCCTTAGTTCCCTATGGGTAAAATCCCCAGTCCACCGAGTTCTTAAGGGGTTAATATAATGTATTTAGCACAAACTATGGGCCTATTGTGCAAAAGAAATTAAAATTAATTTTGGGGCAAACCAACTGTAGCATAGAGGACACAAATAAAATCCCCAAATACCCATTGTTTTAGTGGGGTTTTTAACCCCTTGATTGCTAGAGGGAGCTCCAACACATTGTATCACAATTCATTTGAGACATAGCTAGCAATCAAAGGGTTAAATGAACCATTTCATTTGATGTTTATTTTGTCTCCATGTGGTGCAGTTGGTATGCTCCAGAATGATTCCACTTTATGAATACTTTTAGATGAAGGTTTCAGATTATTTTTGGGAACAAACTGGGTTATTGTTTAATGGTGTTATTTGAGGGATTAAGCCAAAGTTTTGTAGAGATGTTTTAATTTCAGATGTCTCTAGCATCCATGGGATTAACCCTTTGAGTGCCAGATGGGTGCCGGTGGAGTGCTCTACAATGCTTTGCACTCCTCTCTGGTGTCCCTTTCTCAGGCAGCTGAATACTGCAATTAGAGGAGTTATGGAACAAACTTAGCTCAATTGTATTCACAGTTTTAACTTTGTCTTATTTAAAAAACGGGCAACAGAGTTTCAGCTTTCTTTTTCTTATGAAACGCATGTTGCATAGTTTCAGTACTTTTATTGCCTTTTATAAAGCCTCTCCTCACTACATAATCAAATTATAAAAAGTTTAATATGTTGAATAAATCACCCCCCCTACAGCTTTTATGTGAAATGATGGGCCGAATTATTGTGGTTCTACTTTCCTATCGCTAATATTATAATTGTAACCCCTTAAGCACCAGAGGGGTGTATAACACACACACTGTGAAGGGAAGTGCTACACACCTCTCTGGTTCTTACTGAAGCTTAAAAGGCATCTGTCACATTTTATTAAGACTTACTGGTCACTGGTTTTTCTGTGGAGTCTAAAAACAGCTCCAGCCATTTTGTGTGTCAGAAAACTCACATCCAAAAAAAAGAAAAAGGCTCACACTTCTCTAAAAACCGATTGGAGATTTACTTGTGGGATATGTATTAGCCCCATACACAGTATTTGTGGATGATAACCCTCTGTCAGGTGCTTGGAACATTAGAAATCTAACCCCTAGGGTATCAGGGGAGGGAGAGCTCTCTAGATCCAAGAGGATAATAATTTAGGAGCAAATGCAAAGTAGAAGTAAATTGCAATTGCAGTGGATTTGATTTGATTCTTATATCTACTACATATGAACCTGCTTGGAACATTAGAAATCTAACCCCTAGGGTATCAGGGGAGGGAGAGCTCTCTAGATCCAAGAGGATAATAATTTAGGAGCAAATGCAAAGTAGAAGTAAATTGCAATTGCAGTGGATTTGATTTGATTCTTTTATCTACTACATATGAACCCGCTGAGTGCTGAAGGAGTACAAATGTATTAGCACTCAAAAGGTTCAACGAAAGTAGTATTTTGGGAGTATACCCATGCGTCCAAGGCCTGGATCCCCTTTAGACCATTCCACATACTCATATCAAGTTCAAATGTGTCAGTCTGCACTGTTCTGTGAAACAGGCTTCTGACCATAAACAAAGCCTTTTCCTCTCTACCGTGAACTGTTTCATGTCATCCTAAAGGGGGATGCCCCCACACCCCTGTTGGTAACAGTGGTCTTCCTTTATGCATCAAGTCAGTGGAAAATAACACAAAAGTGAAATGTACCATTTTTTTCTCCTCAGAGGAAGGCAGAAGTGATTTGTTTTTCAGTATAGGAGCTCTCATGTTGTGTACAGCTAGACAGACCCAATGTCCACATTCAATCAGACCCATGACGTGCCAGGACCCTCATGGGTGCACTTCCAATAAGGACCCATGATGTTCCTGGCACGTCATGGGTTAAATGGTCGTGTTTTTGCCCATATCTGATCTAGTGGGTTGCAGGCTGTCCAGTGATGTTAAAGTATCCTATGAATGGTTGGTCCTACATAGACAAAAATACATAACATGATACCTAATTATCCTTTTCTCTTTATAGCTATGGACTATTGACCCAGTGCTGCGGTTGGAATTGGCTAGAGACATTCGTTCCCATCCCTTCTTTGATGACATCGAATGGGAGGATATGGAGCTTCAACTTACAGCTCCTCCTGTCAGTCCAGTAAGTATATAAATAGAACAGTGCACAGTGAGGCCATAGACACATACATTGTAGTGTTAGTCTGCAAGACTCATATCCACTACACCTTCTTTCGTACCTAATGAAAAATTTTCCTACCTCTATGTAAAATGGGCACTCAGGCTCAGTATAGTCAGTGTAAGATTCTTTACTGGTACATATGTAAATATTCTTTTTGGTTTTCATTGTGATTAATGACACATGCACACGAAGCTCACACTGAATGCATTGATTCAGGGTTATAACATGCACCACCTCGTAATCCTGCTGCATATAGAGTTTTTACTGAACTAAAAGGATCTAGGTAATAAACTTTTCTTTCCAATCTTTGGTCAGGATTCATAAAGGGGCAATTAGAGCAGCATGTCAGCTACAGTGCTCTTTGCCACCTCTTTCCTTTAATCAATAGTGGATACCTTAGCATATTCAACAATGATCAACCCTATCTCCCTATGCAAAACAGGGAAATATAATGAAAAACATGTATGTGTCCTCTTTGCTTTATAAGTTTTTTAAAAAAACTGGCTGTGTAAAGCAATTTTATCCCCTTAACGAATGGTAACACGCCAAGACTGTCACCGATGTCCTTGCTTAAAGGACCGGAGACTCTCCTGGCATTTCATAGTTTAAATTATAGCAGTGCGCCTCAACAATGGGCTTAATTGGGGGGAAAGAGGTGAGAGGTATGTCTTGAAGGAGACTGGGGAGCGGCTGCATAAGAAATGTAGTTAGAAAAATGTGCGGAGAGTACATTTATAGGTAGGTGACTGAGAACCTGTGTGAATAGTGTTAACTGTAAATGAATAATGTTATATTGTGGAGGCTTGTTACAAAGTGAGGGGTGTATATTTGGATGGAATAGATTTACAGGCAGCGTAAATGTGTCAGTATTGTTGACACTGTTAGGAATATTGTCATGTAGAGAAGACAGAGAGAATAATAAGGAGGCCATTTGTAAGAAAGTGAAGTGGAGCAGTGAGGTAGCGGCCTTTTAACATTACCCGGACCTTGGCCCGTGTACACAGGCTTTTACACTAGTAAATATATATATATCATATACAGAGATGAACAGATATGTCAGAATGCTGTGATACAACAAAAAACGGGCATGTGCATCTAAATCAAAAGCAGAGAACCTACTTTCCTCCAGTTATTCTGGCTCAAATCTGTTCTATAAAAACATAAGTTATTTCTATTATTCAAATATGACTTAGTGTTCGGGGCGGACTGACCATACGGGCATTTGGTCATAGACCGAGGGCCCGGGACCGAAGGGGGCCCACCGCCGCTTCCACCAGGGACTGTAGGTAGGGGCAGTGTGGAGATGAAGGGGCATAGAGAAGGGACGATGCAGAGATGGGGGCATTGTGGAAGGGGAAATGTGGAGATGAAGAGGGCATTGTGGAGATGAAGGGGGCATTGTGGAAAGGGCATTGTGGAGATGAATGGGCAATGTGGAGATGGGGGGCATTGTGGAAGGGGCATTGTGGAGATGAAGGGGCAATGGGGAGATGGGGGCATTGTGGAAGGGGAAATGTGGAGATGAAGGGGCAATGGGGAGATGGGGGCATTGTGGAAGGGGAAATGTGGAGATGAAGGAGCAATGGGGAGATGGGGGCATTGTGGAAGGGGCAATGTGGAGATGAAGGGGGAATGGGGAGATGGGGCATTATGGAAGGGGCAATGTGGAAATGGGGGCATTGTGGAAGGGGAAATGTGAAGATGAAGGGGCATTGATGAGATGGGGCATTGTGGAAGGGGAAATGTGGAGATGAAGGGGGCATTGTGGAAGGGGCATTGTGGAGATGAATGGGGCATTGTGAAAGGGGCATTGTGGAGATGAAGGGGGCATTGTGAAAGGGGCATTGTGGAGATGAAGGGGGCATTGTGGAGGTGAAGGGGGCATTGTGGAAGGGGCAATGTGGAGATGGGGGCATTGTGGAGGTGGAGGGGGCATTGTGGAGATGAAGGGGGCATTGTGGAAGAGGCAATGTGGAGATGAAGGGGCAATGTGGAGATTTCTGCAGGGGGCCCAGACCTGTTTTTGGACCAAGGGCCCTTGGTCCTGTCAGCCAGCCCCTGTTAGTGTTTATCTGCATGAAACTGAATGAATCCATTGATACATTTCTGAAGTTTTTATATGGATATCTCTTTTGTAGGATCCAACGTATACCATTTCGCATATGGAGGACTTGTTTAGGAGTCAAGGGAACAATGTATCAGCATCAGAAGAGCAGGATATGCCGCTATCTCCACAAAATCAAGAGCTCTTCTGTGGCTTTTCCTTTGTAAGCCCAAACTGGGGCTAAATCACAGCACTGAAAGAGAAAGTGACAGTAATATTAGGTAAAATAATAAATGAAATAGCATGAAAACTACCCAATGCAGTACTATGTATTCATATCAAAGGGCACATTGTATTTCTGTACTGCATAACATTCACTTAACAACAAGAGGAGATGAAAACTTTAAACATATTTCCAGATAGCAAAACATTCTTGACATGAATTGGCTCGTCAGATCACTGGTTTGTACAATAACCAGCAACCAATAAAATGTAATCTTATTTACCTATTTCACTATTGGTTAGGTTAGGGCATGACGTCAAATGTGCAGCCCATGGGGCCAAATGGGGCCCACATGACCCCAGGGTTAGATCTATCTGTCTGTCTATGTGCCTTTTTGCTACAGAACTTTGCCTCCTGGTCACACCTTCTCCCAACAAACAGCAACATTCAAATGACCTAAATTGCTTATAAGGGTTAAGACTGTTTGTGAGACTGGAAATTGAAATAGATAATAGTGTGCTATAGATCAAATGCAATTAAAAAAGCATATAGACGTAGCTGACTGCTGCGTGAAGGACTTCTACCTGACCAAATAATTCTGTTTAACAAATTAAGATCCACTTATTCCTTCGGTCGGTAGCAGTACTCTACACTCCTACTCACAAATACACACATACAAAACACACAAACAACACACAAAAATGTATGTCTGTAGCAGTGTCTAAATGGTGAACTTCATTTTCACAATTCATTTTGCATGGTTCTTCAGTGCAGTCTGCGTGAGGATTGCAGAGTAATGATTGCTATGGTTTGCACAGTTTGGCGGATCATAATCAAACATTCATTACATATTTACTGTAGACCTCCAAGTAAAAAAAAAAAAAAAAATATATATATATATATATATATATATATATACACATATATATATATATATATATACACTAGACTGCTGTATGATGGACTGCTTCTGTAAAATACTCTTATACTCACAAGTTGTATTTTAATATTATTTGTTTAACCTCTAGCCATCAATTCGAGCTGTTAGATTGTGGGGTTATTATAAAAATATCAATTACCTTAGGCAAGACATAAACAATAAGATTAAATGATGAGAAAATACTCTAGTGAGTAAGAAATTTTCTATTACTTCATTATACTAAAATGTAACTTCATTAGTGTGTCAAAAGTCTTCATTTAATAACCAGACTGACAGTATTCTCTATAATGCAATATAAGGACACCAAATCAAAGCAGCAAAATTAAAACAAAAAAAAATTTTCTTTACAAAAAACAGTTATAAGTGAGCATTCTAATTGTCAGAAATTATTTTGTTGTGGTTTTTATTTTAATAATCTGTAATTTTAAATGTAGTCCAAGTACTGCAAAGTATACTGAGTTCTGTAACAATTTACATTGATTACTTTATTTGTCTACATTTACATGTTTACGTATACTGATTTTTTTAATCTGTTTTCAGGAAACATCAAAGTACCAACATAAAAACTGGACAAAGAAGACCAAATAAATTTGCGGCATCTCCATTTGTATATAGTTGTAAATAGTTAATAAAACAAATTAAAAAAAAAAAGTCCCATGCAGTTGTATGTATGTACGACTAAATAAACATAGAATGTTTTCTAAAGGAAGTGTGTTATGAAGACAGACGCTACAGAAGACATCCTAAGCAGGAGTAGCCATTATGTGTTTTATACGCCGCAGTGAAACCCAGTGCATTGGATACGTGTCCTGTGCATTGGATATGAGTCTGGCGCTAATAGAGTTAAAAAATTAAAAGTGGATTTACATCTAGGACTATTTTCCTCTGACATCCAGAGGAATCCAAAAAGGAGGGAAAGTAGCTCCCTGGATAACTTAGAGGAGGAAGGACATGAAGAAGGGAAGGTTTAGAAGTGAGGTAGGTTAGGGTGGGTCTAGCTCAAGGATAAAGGGGAGAATGGCAGGACTTTAGCGTCTTTTTTTGAAGGAACGACTGGAAAGCAAGAGGCAAGTGATCTGGCCTGAATGGGCATGGCGGAGCTTACCAGACTGATGGTGGATTATTATTCTTTATTTATATAGCGCCAACTAATTCCGCAGCGCTGTACAATTGGGGAATAGACATACAGAGGTATTAAATAGTACAATCAGATGTGTAGAACAGGAGGATAAGAGGGCCCTGCTCGTGAGAGCTTACAGTCTAGAGGAAGGTAGGTTTGATACAGAAGGAGAAGTGCTATTGTGTTTAAGTGCCTCCTGCCACATGAACTGCCAGTCAGTGGGTGGGAGTGAGAAGTGCCATTGAGTGCAGTAGTCCGTGCAAGGGGTGAATCTTGGTGATGATGTTTATGGAGGCAGTTGATAGGCCTCCCTGAAGAGGTGAGTCTTCAGGGAGCGTCTGAAGATTTGAAGGCTGGGGGAGAGTCTGATGGGGCGGGGGAGGGAATTCCACAGCTCAGGTGCAGCACGGGAGAAGTCCTGTAGGCGGGAGTGGGAGGATGTGATAAGAGCTGTGGAGAGCAGAAGGTCATGTGCAGAGCGAAGATGGCGGGCGGGAGTATATTTGGAAATGAGAGATGAAATATAGGGGGGTGCAGTGTTAGTGAGGGCTCTATAAGTTAGCACCAGAGTTTTGAATTTTACTCTGTATGCTAACGGGAGCCAGTGTAGGGACTGACAGAGGGGTGTGGTGTTAGAGAAGCGATGAGTGAGGTAGATTAGTCTTGCAGCAGAGTTCATTATGGACTGTAGCGGGGTTAGTCGGGTGAGAGGCAGGCCAATTAGTAAAGAGTTACAGTAGTCAAGACGGGACATGATGAGTGTTTGGATTAGAATTTTGGTAGTGTCTTCTGTGAGAAAGTGTCGGATTCTAGAGATGTTGCGGAGGTGGAGGCGGCATGAGTTGGAGATTGACTGGATGTGAGGAATGAAGGATAGGGCAGAGTCAAATGTGACCCCCAGGCAGCGTGCTGTAGGGGTTGGTGTGATGGAAGTGTTGTTAACGGTGAGGGTAATGTTTGGGATAAGGCTGGTTGTAGATGGAGGGAAGAGAATTAGTTCAGTTTTGCTAAGGTTAAGTTTGAGTTGATGGGAGGACATCCAGGAAGACACAGCAGACAGACAGTCAGACACTCGGGACAGGAGGGAAGGAGAGAGGTCTGGGGAGGAAAGATATATTTGGGTGTCATCAGCATAGAGATGATGGTGAAACCCAAAGGAGTTTATTAGTTTTCCAAGGGAAGCCGTGTAGATTGAGAAGAGCAAGGGTCCCAGTACTGATCCTTGGGGCACACCAACAGACAGTGGGAGGGGTGGGGAAGTGGAGCCGGAGTATGAAACACTGAAGGAGCGGTTGCAGAGATAAGATGAAAACCAGGAGAGTGGATCATAAGAGACTGGCAGAGGAAGATGGGGGGGGGGAGTGGCTGAGGACCCAGCTGGAGCTGCGGAGAGGTGCTGGCAGGATGGGGGAGGAAGCAGCATCCGAAGTGGCAATAGGACGTCCTGTGCAGAGAACTTGAGCCTGCCCTCCGGAGAGACTGAGCCCTGACAGATGGAGGGAGCGGAGGAGGAGAAGGAGTCCTTTTCCACCGGGTGCTCTGGAGGCGGCTGGTAGCAGGTCTTGGACTGGCAGCAGATGCTGGGAGCATGAAAAAGGAAAGCAAGCAAAGCACTGGTTGCATCAAACATGTACTTAGTCTGTTACTGGAGCCCTTGTCTGAGCCTGGAATTGTTAGTCAAAGGACCCCAGAGACTGTGGACGTTTTGCCCTGGTTGTGCACTAAAAGACTTTGGATAGACTTTATGTGAATGGGGCGAATGGACTTTATTACACGAAACTGCCCTGTATTAGACTGCTGGCTTGCTTCCAAGGGAATGGGCAGTGAGGGGTTAATTACTCCAATGTGTATTGCAGTCCCTCAGGCCATTGTATTGTATATTGTAAGATGTATTGAGACCCCCTGCCGTGTGTTAATTCATTCACGCCCCTCAGTCTGTGAGTCACCTATTGTATAACCTGAAACTCTATTGTCAGTCCTTTGTATTATAAGTTGTGATTTGATTACCTCTGTGAATGCTCCCACTGTCAGCCCTTACCATTTGCTGTTGATCCCTTGTCTTATATTTGGATTGTATTATCTCTGCCCTTCACCTTATTGTATCTAGTTGGCCCATGTATTTCAATGTAGTTGATCTGTATAAATATGTGTGGTTTGGTGCAATAAAGTCAGTCTTATTCTGAGTGAACAAGGAGTCCTGGAGTCTTGTATTGCTTTTGGTCTACAGCGTCCACTCTGATACCCATTTGCGCCAAGTATTCTGAATCATTGACCGCCTGCTGCCAGCTTCCTGTGACTCTACTTCGTATGCTGTCAGGCGGTGACGTGGACTCCATCTTCTCATCCTTGTGTTCCTGCGACATCTTCCAGTGATCCTTTGACCGTATCACGGTGCCCGTGCTCTTTTTGTTTTTTTTTTCTGTCAGTCTAGTCTGTGCCTTGCTCCCATTGGCTACCGTGTGTTAGTCCCGCCCAGTATGACCTTTATATACTGGGATGGCGCACCCCTCCAGTGCCCTTTCGTGGTGTTCCTGTGCCAGTGCTTATTTCTGCTCAGTGTTTCCCAGTGTATCAACTTGGCCTGCCTGACTACTCTGCATATTGTCTGCTGCCCTTGTGTACCGACCCGGATTGCCTGACTATTCTTCTGACGTTCCTGCTCCGTGATTCTGACCCGGTTTGGCTGGCGTTCATGCTCCGTGATTCGACCCGGCTTGGCTGACATTCCTGCTCCGTGATCCCACCCCGGCTTGGCTGACGTTCCTGCTCCGTGTATCTTCCCGGCTTGGTTGGCGTTCCTGTGCTGTCGCCTAGGCGACATTCTGACTGTCTGGCAATTGGGTTATTTCCTTGTGCAGAGTATCAGCGGCCAGTCTACGTTTCTGCTCTGGCAGTTGAGTCACCGGTTGCCTCCGGTTATACTTGTGCAGAGTGCAAGTGTTGTCTCCGTTACTGCTACGGCAGTTTACCTTGGGCCTAGTCTCCGTTATTGCCTCTGCTCAGAGCAAGTGTCTGCCTCCGTTACCACTCAGGCTGTTGAGCCACCGGTTGCCTCCGTTAGACTTCAGCAGTGTGCAAGTGTTGTCTCCGTTACTGCTACGGCAGTACCTCACGTATCTCTGTTCCCAGTATTGCCTAAACAACTCATGCCAGTTCTGCTTATCTGGCTTTTGGCGTTTCAAATTCATCAGCTGTTTATATGGTGGGAGTTCCACCACTGACCTCTCTGCTCATGGGACTGTTAACACACTGAAGATCTTTAACCCATGCAAGACCTTGCTCCTGGGAATCCATCACTCTGCCTGACCTATGTCAGTATAGACTATTGTGGACTTATTGCTTATGCTGGACCTGTGTAGGCCTATGTATCTATAACCTGTCGTGTGTCTGTACTATTCTGCTGATATACTACAGGACCTGTGAAGGTTATTTATTTTAATAAAACTGTGCTTTATCCTAAACCACCGTGTCTGTGTGTGTCAAACAAACCGTTACAGTACGAAAGGGCCATGACCTCAGACAGTAAAGGTGAGGGAAATTCACAGAATATCCACTGGAGGATGGATGTACATGAGAAGCGCTTGGACCAGTTGGCACTGGCTATACAAACTATTCTTCAGCGCACGGTGCATCTCGATAAACCAGTTCTGAATCCGGTGGTCCCCCCAGTTTTGACGCTGGAGAGTCAATCAGTGGCAGTGGTGACCTCAGTTAAGGGGTTAACGGCTTCTGCCCCGTTACCACTTAGATACGATGGTGAACCCACCCTGTGCAGAGGGCTTATTAAAATGGAGAAGTGCGAGTTTCACAGGTCCCAAGCGCCTTTTTTGGGTTTTGTGATATCTAAGGATGGTATTGCCATGGACCAGGAGAAACTCACAGCAGTCTTGCAGTGGCCACGACCCAAAGAGTTTAAAGCAATTCAGCTTTTTCTTGGGTTCGCTAATTATTACAGGAAGTTTATCCATAACTTCTCTACCATTGCTAAACCTCTGTCTGACCTTACGCACAAGGGCGCTAATCCCTCCCAATGGTCTGATGCTGCTGAGCTTGCTTTCCAGACACTAAAATCCGCTTTTGCATCTGCCCCTGTACTGTCCCACCCTAACCCCTCCCTTCCATTCACGTTGGAGGTTGATGCTTCTGAAATAGGGGTTGGGGCAGTACTATCACAATGTCCAGTGGCGGGGGGGTGCTCTGAGACCATGTGGGTTCTTATCTAAAAAACTGTCCAGTGCCCAGAGTAATTATGAAATTTGCAACAGAGAACTCCTGGCTATCTTTCTGGCTCTTAAAGAATTTTGCCACCTGCTGGAGGGTACCAGAACTCCTGTACTAAATCTTACTGACCACAAAAACCTAATTTATCTCTCGGAGGCTAAAAGATTGTCATCTCATCAGGCCAGGTGGGCCCTGTTCCTATCTCGTTTTAATTTTGTAGTATCCTATTTGCCGGGCTCCAAGAATGTTAGGGCCAGAGATGGAGGAGGATGAGGTTCCCGTAACTATCATGCAGCCTGATCGCATCCTGGCCACCCTACGCACTAGTATCACTTCAACACTGGGGGAAGAGATTCTGGCTACCCAGGCTACGGCACCCCCAGAAACCCCAGTGGGTAAGTGTTTTGTGGATGAGCCATTTCATACACGGTTGCTCGAGACACACCACTCTTCTAAGGCTGCTGGACATATTGGGAGGGATCAATTAATATGGTCTCTCTCACAAGTTTTCTGGTGGCCTTCCCTACGGGCCGACTACTCCGCTTTTACTGCAGCCTGTACCACCTATGCCGTGCTTCCAGCGATCCTGCGACTGTTTCAGTGACCGTCCATACTTCAACCAGTGCATCTGACGGCGCTCATCTGGCGTCGAGAGGGAGAGACCCAGGAATGACGGTGGAAGGCGAAGCGGACACTTCTTAGCTTCCATTACAATGGGCAGTGTGGAAGTGGACAGGGTGGGGAGGAGGACAGGGTGGGCAGTGTGTGGAGGAGAAAAGGATGGGCAGTGGTGTACATTGTGGGCAGGGTGCGATGAGGGTGGACAGGGTGTGAGGGTGAACACAGTGTGGGCAGGGTGTGGAGGCAGCCAGAGTGTGGGCAGTGTGTGGACAGGATGGGGAGGCAGCCCGAGTGTCGGCAGTGTGTGGAAGTGGATAGGGTGTGGACAGAATGTGGAGAAAAAAAAATGTCCCCGGATTTCATTTTAAAAATCTGGTCACCTTAGTTTTACCACTGCTTCTTTTAGAGCATCCGGGAAGTTTCCAGTTTTTAGTGAACACTCCACTATTTTTGTGAGGGCTTGGGCAAGTGTATCAGTGCATGTGGATATCAGACGAGTTGGGGCAGGGTCTAAGTCACATGTCGTGGGGCTCAACTTTTGCATGGTTCTTTTAACTTCCTCTATATCCACATTTGTAAAATTAGACCATAAACTGGGGGAATCTGTCGTTCCACTGTAGTGGTTCTGGTGGGTAACTTGTTGGCTTGCTGTGATGGAGGCTCGGATGGAAGAAATCTTGTCTGTGAAGAAGATTGCAAATTCTTCACACTTATGGGAATGACTATGCATCCCTGAAATACATGCAGCTGATACTGGATAGTCAGGACATGTAGGTGCATTCTGTCTCTCTCCTCAAGTGGCTATAGTGTGTTCTTGCATGGTACAGAGAGTAACCTGGAGGGGGGGCAGTGTCTGCCTGAGTTATAGAGAAGTCCAGGAAGAAGATAAAAAGAGCCGTCAAGAAGTTCATGCACTCTGGGGGTACATAACTGAGCACAGGGAGCTGGCAGCCAAAGGCACCAGCCTCAGGCACCAGCCTCTATAGGGTGGATGGCGTTCCCTTGTCCTCCAAGAACCTAGCTATTTTTAATTTGTGTATTTCCTTAGTTTTGTCCCAGGTTGAAAGGTCACAGTTGATGGGGTAAAAGAGGCCCCAGTAATTGTTCCCTCTTTTGGGTGGTGGAGTGTGACCATACCTCCCAACATTTCAAATGGCCAAAGAGGGACACTTGTGTTTTAGGGGGTGTGGCTGGTGGGCGGGGCATTAACGAGAGTTTTTAGGCTATTTCATGACCTATTGACACTTCTTTGTGTGACTTAATAAATGACTTATAACAAGACCAAAGTATTTTATGTACACAGACTAATTTATAAACATATTTACTGACATTTAAAAAACATTAATGTGAGTTTTATTGATTTAGAGCAATGTGATACACATATATACACACATCACACAGTCTGATCTTCTAAAAAGAGGGACATCAGGGTGGTAAAGAGGGACAGAGGGATTTGGGTCTAAAAGAGGGACACTTGGGAGGTATGTGTGACTGTCCTGACCTCCGCCATGCCTGAAGGTTTCCAGTTTAAAGGGATAGTAATACTTCATTTTTACTAATGCCCTTTAAGCTTGTATTGAAAAGTTATGTACAGTGTTACATTTCAAATACTCTGAAACCGTCTGGTTCATGGCAAATTTTACATTAAAACTTCCCCTCAACGCCCCTTTTCATGTCGTCACAGCTTTACCTCTTGGTCTGCATGCTGGACGTACGACTGTACGGGTAGCACTGAAAGACAAAAGTATTAGGTTGCAATATAAAACCCAGCCCCTTTATACGTCATGCTCCCGTTTGTGATAAGTTGCCTGCAGTGTCCGGAACTTCTTTCTGTCAAAGCAATAATAAACCCATCTGACACTGAAACGGTTGCTTAGGCAACAGAAGGGTAAAGTGGGTTTACTTGTTTGAACTAATGAATTAATTATACAACTACCGAGACCCTTCAGGTCAAACATAAATAATGGGCAATGTAAAAGACCTGTCCTCCGTATCAATGTATTGAAAATAGAGGCGTTAGGCAGTGATATATATATAAGAATAAACGTATTACTGTATAACTCCCAAGCTTCTTATGACTGTTTCAATAAATGGGTTAACTGCATAACTCTCGTGCTTCCTCAGATCACACAGACACTATATTTGATAGATTACCACAATCAATTGCTTTAACTATTTTGGTTCAGCATGTATGTCTAAACCCGTGTGTAATATACATGCATGAGCCTAGATACTGTGCACTCCGAATAAGCAGGAGGTGTAAGACATACAGATGTAACATGTTACATAGAGCACAAATAACTCAGTCAGTAGGAAATACCTTCATCACATCGGAAACAGTGGTTTCTTCCGTTGCCATTACTACTTTTGCTCCACTACACTAGTTGAATGTGCACCGGGTTTGAAGGAGCGGAGGGGGAGAGAAACGGCTCGTGGAGCAAAAGTAGTAATGGCAACGGGAGAAACCACTGTTTCCGATGTGATGAAGGGATTTCCTACTGACCGAGTTATTTGTGCTCTATGTAACGTTACATCTGTATGTCTTACACCTCCTGCTTATTCGGAGTGCACAGTATCTAGTCTCATGCATGTATATTACACACGGGTGTCTCAGACAGTGTGGAATGGGCAGAATCTGCTTCCAGCCGTTCTTCCATTTTTTCATTATTAAAAGCAAAAAAAAAAAAAAAAAGACATTAACATGACCTCAACAGCATAACTGCAAAAGGGACAGAATAAATGGGAATTGAACCTAGGACCCCATGCAAAGCAAACCAATGCTTTAACCTCTACACCAACAACTGCATGTGCCATTTTACCAAAGTACATAGATATACTCTTCGTAAATATTGCCTCTGTGCAAGTATATTAAACTTGAGTTCCCCCTCCAGCGCTTCATAAGGAGGACGAAGCGCTGAAACATTTATTGTAACAATTTCCTGGGCACATTGTAGCATCCTAACATTGGTACAACTTATTGATTGCATCGGATTACAGCTCTGCCCGCTTGCACTTGAAAGGACGCACAAAATAAGTTGTACCAATGTTAGGATGCTACAATGTGCCCAGGAAATTGTTACAATAAATGTTTCAGAGCTTCATCCTTCTTATGAAGCGCTGGAGGGGGAACTCAAGTTTAATATACTTGCACAGAGGCAATATTTACGAAGAGTATATCTATATACTTTGGTAAAATGGCACATGCAGTTGTTGGTGTAGAGGTTAAAGCGTTGGTTTGCTTTGCATGGGGTCCTAGGTTCAATTCCCATTTATTCTGTCCCTTTTGCAGTTATGCTGTTGAGGTCATGTTAATGTCTTTTTTTTTTTTTTTTGCTTTTAATAATGAAAAAATGGAAGAACGGCTGGAAGCAGATTCTGCCCATTCCACACTGTCTGAGACACCCGTGTGTAATATACATGCATGAGACTAGATACTGTGCACTCCGAATAAGCAGGAGGTGTAAGACATACAGATGTAACGTTACATAGAGCACAAATAACTCAATCAGTAGGAAATCCCTTCATCACATCGGAAACAGTGGTTTCTCCCGTTGCCATTACTACTTTTGCTCCACGAGCCGTTTCTCTCCCCCTCCGCTCCTTCAAACCCGGTGCGCATTCAAGTAGTGTAGTGGAGCAAAAGTAGTAATGGCAACGGAAGAAACCACTGTTTCCGATGTGATGAAGGTATTTCCTACTGACTGAGTTATTTGTGCTCTATGTAACATGTTACACCTGTATGTCTTACACCTCCTGCTTATTCGGAGTGCACAGTATCTAGTCTCATGCATGTATATTACACACGGGTGTCTCAGACAGTGTCGAATGGGCAGAAGCTGCTTCCAGCCGTTCTTCCATTAAAGAGTATGACTCGCTGAAGCATTTATTGTAACAATTTCCTGGGCACATTGTAGCATCCTAACATTGGTACAACTTATTTTGTGTGTCCTTTCAAGTGCAAGCGGGAAGAGCTGTAATCCGATGCAATCAACAACCAGACTCGTTACACAGGCAGAGGGATTTCCAATTCACTGACTCTGTGCACTCCAAAGAGCTGACAGCAACAGCGGGCTTCCAAGTTGTTGCATACAGAACAACTTGAAAGCCCGCTGTTGCTATCAGTGAATTGAAGGAAATCCCTCTGCCTGTGTAAGGAGTCTGATTGCATCCCATTTCATGTGTAAGACTGGAACCGGCTAACCTCAGTCAAGCGCATTGATACATATGCACCTCACTCTCGCGGGACTTCACCACCTCCTCCTCAGTGACTCCACCACCCCCTCCCAACTAGAAAATCAAAGGATCGTGCACGTTTAGAGGATAATGGCGAGAACGCGCTTATCCTTGGATTGAAAGACATGGCGGACATTTCTGGATTTTGGAGACCTTTTTACGTAAAAATTTACCATGAACCAGAATGTTTCACAGCATTTAAAAGGTAACACTGTACATAACTTTTCAAGACCAGCTTAAAGGGCATTAGTAAAAATGAAGTATTACTATCCCTTTAAGTTCAGGGCACTGGTTTTGGGACTGGTGTGGTCTGAAGGGGAGAGGTTTTGCCAAGTAACAGCACCAAGGGCACGAAGTGGTGAGCCATTGCGGACACCGGGGAGGTTGGACTAAGAATGTCTTGTAAAAGGCCTTCCCACTTAGGCAGCTGACCTGGCTGGGGGTGCGGGCATCGCCATTCCCATGCCAGAACTCCATGGCTGAGGAGTGCCACATTATGAGGGTGGGTTAACAGGTTTAAATAGTTAACTAGGCCTTAAATCAACCATGACCTACATTTTCCCTCAAATTTTGCTGCCTTGTGTTTTTATCTCTGAGTTACAGTTTTAATAATAAGTCCTCAGGCAGGTATTGTGTGTACCTGGGAGTAAGGGTGTGCTGGGAGTTTATGGGGGGAAAAGGGGGCAGTATGACATGCACGACTCAAAGGCCAGCACTTGGGAAGTATGGCTTGAGATGATGAATATACACACTCTGTTTCCAGATTCCTGTTTTGAAAGTTCACATAAGGCAATCCTATTCTTAGTATCAGTGTGCAGACTCCAGCACTTCTCCCTAGGCAACGGGGGCGCGTTTTATTCTTACTCTCCAGATAGCGTTCTACAACGCTCGTTATCCTAAACTGGTTGAGCATAAAACAACTTGCAGTCCACTATGCTTTAGGGTACAGTACACCGTTTACCTCATACATTATTGATACAGCAGGACACATGGCAGTGTGTTTTAAGGTTACGCTGATATTCTGCACGTATCATTTCCGACTGCACTGCAGTCCACTCTGCATCGGTCGTGAGAGGCTTGTCTAAATCCAAGTGGACAGACCAATAAGTGAGACCGTTTCCCAAACAACAGCATTTTCCCGTTTTACCTATTTGTATCCTTGCTTGTGATTGGACACGCCACACTCCCCACACGTTTTTCTTACCCAGCACGCTGATAGTTTTCTTGATGGGCGATGCCCGCTTCTAGCAACTTGATTCGTAGTTGCTATCCCCGCCCCCTATCTGCAGCCGGTGAAGGTGAAGGTGAACCAGCTTTTCATTAGTTCATTCGCTGCTCTCTTCTCACTGTCTTCCGATGGCCTCCGCTTCTATTTTCGCGGCTGTTCCCCAAGCGCCACCTGTGGCTGTCTTCAAGCTTACCGCTGATTTTCGTGTTGACTGTGACACGAGGAAGGTCAACCTCGGAGTAGGAGGTGAGACTGACGCCGCGAAGGCATAGTGGGCAACATGTGGCTTTCTAGCTGTTGATACCCACTCCTCCATGTAATCTTCAGTAGACCAGTGAGATGATGCATGTGGCTCCCCAGCTACTATTGTACTTCAGCGTTTATCATCCTGGTGAAGGCTGACTGTAGTTCAGTTGCAACAGAGTCATGTTATCCATTCCTGTCTCCAAAGGGTAAGGAGGTACTCGGTAGGTAGGCTGTCATCTTAACCCTTTAAGGATCAGAGGACTGTGAAATATGTGTCCGAGTTATCTGGACATAAATTAGCATTTGTCTGTCAGGCTATCCCACTAGCTGACTAATATAGAACAATATGTGAGATGATTAATTCCAGCTTCTGCAAACCTCCTTGGTGTCAGCTACACACTACTGCCTTCTGTGTTGAAGCAGAGATCGATGGCACTTCTGTTGAAGAGGTTCTATAGCTGCTGTCTGTATAGGGCTTTGGTAACCTAGGGTGACATAAACCATTAAGAGCTTAGTGTGGTGGCATGCCAGGACCGAGGAACAGGTGTCAGAAAAGGGCACAGAGAGGGCTCGCACATGGATTGTTGCATTAGAAGGTCTACTATGATGGTTAGGGACCCTTAGGACATATATGATGTAATCTTGGGATGGAGTAGTAAGAAGGAGAATGCCAAAAAGGAGGCAAAGGGCTGTTACTGTTCCTGCATAACCTTGATATGATAATTTCTGAGGGTGTTGTGTACCGTGTAGGCCTACATTAGTCACTCGGTTATCAGTACTATAAATGGGAGTAATCTGGCATAAAGACAGACTTTCATCTGGCCACAGTGGAGGCATCTACTTGTTCACTTTCAGGAGGCTGGTGTTCTCTCTGGGCTAAATTCACATTGGTAATTTATTTTATGCTGAAACTGCATATCAAAAGCATATAAAATATGCATACAGTTTGAATGCATTTTTCATGCATTTTTCAAGTCGTGGAATCACATGATTCTACCCTTATACACCCATAATGCTTTTCTTTAATATTGAAGCTTCACATTGCACAGTTATCATAATAACATGCACTATTTGGTGCAGTATCATTGAAATCAATACACATTGCATGAAATAACACTTTTGGACAAAAAGTTGCATCAAGAGGAGTCACCTTGTGGCATGCACTGTTTTGTTTGTTCTTGTTTTTGACCAGTGTGAACAGTCCATTACGACACTGTTTCATGCTTTGAAGCCCTCGTGAATTTTGCCATAATCTGCATGGTTGTCAAATGCAGTTCAGCCCCAGAGTGTGATTTAAATGCTCCCAATGCACTGTGCACCTTTTTGGGGACTTAAATGGTTATGATAGACTGAAGAAGGGTTAAGCAATAAACTGATTTGTTTGAAAAAGCCCTGGAAAGGGAAGAGCCTGATATATTTATGTAGGAAAACATGCAGACCTGTAAGAGAATGGGACTCCAGAGACAGGAAGTGCACATGATGGTGTTAATGCTGATGTACACATTCATAGAGGAGAGAGGAAAAAAAAACAAACATCTGGCTTTTTTACAGGGTGGAGCTCCAATTTATTGGCTGACTTTGGGGCTTAGTTTAAAGCACATAGGTGCTTAAATATAAACAGTATTTTTGGCCAGCATAACTGTATGATATTTATAACATTAACTCTTTAGATACTAGAGAGGTCTCTTGTTCATTGTAATATGATTATTGCAGACCTCTCCAACATCCACATTGCTGAGGTCTTAGCAGTCACCATGAAGCTCAGGCATGCGCACACTGCATGTGTTCTGCTGCCCTTATTGCTTTCTGATACCTAAGTGCAGGAATATACAGACGTGAAAAGAAGCATAAGAAATAATATATCAATATCCTGCATTTATATGCATCCCTGTTACTTATATAATCTAGATATACCTTATCCCTCTTGACACACTGGACTTAATTGGAAATGGCTTCAATGTTCTGTTTTTGCTTTTTTTTCCATCTTCTGGTTCAGCAAAGGTGATATGGCAAATGCTGAACTTGTGGTGTGTGTGTATTTTCTCCACCTCATCTACTGTTACTATGTTATTAGCAGCAATATTGTTGCCTGTGTGAACAGGGCCTTAGCAAGACAGTGAGGGTGACCGAAGCAGCCCTGGAGTAAAAAAATAACCATAGGGGACAAATAAAAATTCCTGTTGATTTAACTTTGAGTGCCTGAGGGATAGCCACTGAATTGCTTTGCAGTGTGTTGGATGGCACTCAAAGGGTTAATCTGGCTTCTAACACTTTCAGTTTGAGTTCTTCAGTACATCACATTGCAAAGCATTAGAGACCCGTCTGGCATTCAAGGGGTTACTAATCCTATTTAAATCAGTGGATATTTTTATTTTTAATCCACTGTTCAGCTGATTAGCTTAGAATTGCTCCTGCTCTTAGTAGATGAGCCTCTGTTACTTTTTTTTTTCCTTCTTCTGCTAAATAAGCCCACAGTGCAAAATAAATGTAGGACTTTCCTATCCCAGAATGCTTAGTTCAGAAATGGAGATTTAATGTCTATTGTACACAAATTTTTCCCTGTTGCTGATTACCAGAAAAGGCAAAAAACATTTTCAGCTGACTTGTGACCTTCTAGGAATGTCTTAGGCTTTCCAGTTGGACAGGCTTATGACACTTTTGACCTTTCTGTGCTATAGTTAGTTAAACAGGTGTGGGCAAGTTGTGGCCCTTCAGCTGTTTATGGACTACAACTCCAATCATACTAAGCTGGTCACTGAGAAATTGTGGCACACCAGCTACTAATTACTCAAGTTCTGGCAGTTCTTGCATACCTTATGTATAGTCTGTCTCATCACAGAAGAGTTGTTTTGCATGAGAGACTTGCAAAGGTTATGTACAACTGGTTTTTAATGTCTTCTGACCTGTTATAACTAGCTGATGTTTAAGATCTCTGTTTGTACTGCTGCAGTTCTTGAGCTAATTGCCTATTTTTGTGTGCCTAGGTTAAAGTGAGTTTAATGAATTCCGTAAACAAACATTCCAAGTTTGAGATGTAAATATATTTTAAGCCTTTAAGGGTCAGAGGGGATCACAATACAATGCAAAGTAATAAATTGCACAGGCATTTGGTACTTTTTTTTTTTTTTTTTTTTTTCCCCTTTAAAAAAGGATCTACAAATGTAAACCGGTATTTACATCCTCAATGCAGAACCAGCCCTCATTCACACATACTTTGAAGTTTTAATTTTTTCCTAATTCTTCTTCTATAGAAACACAATTAACTGTAGTCAGGATCTGTGCTCTGCAGCCACAATGCAGCTTCTATCTGCTAATTTAGTGGTCAGTAAATGGAATCTGTTGACTGGCAGGGAAATTTAGCATCATAAATAAAGTTGGCGATGAATTTAACCCTTTGAGTACCAGAGAGGTACGCAATGCATTTCAAAGCAATGTGTTGCGCACCCCTTTGGCACTCAAAGGGGTAACTTGGTGGTGGTACAGTCGCAATTCTTCATTGCTGCAAGGAGGTACAAAATGGTAATAAAATTAGCAGCCAGACAGTTTTTAGGAGCCACCTTGGAGTTTTAAAAACCATAAGGGTTCATGTATGTAGATGTATACAAAATGTAGGAGTCAGACGTAAAATGGTAGGATACCAGGTTCTGGGGACATTTATACCCCATCATTGTTGCCTGTGAGAATTGCATTCACAGCCTCTGATGCTTAACCTCCAATTCTCTGTACATGATAAAACTGTAACAGACTCTTTGAGGTTGATGTTTATAAAATGACTCCTAGATCATGTATTTCTCAGCCAGCATGAAAAATATAATCATGGTTTTAAGCAAATGGTTATATCTGCCTCAGGAAGGAAATTTATTGTAAAAGAGATCATCCTCCCAACATTTCAGATGACCAAAGAGGGATATTTTTGTTTTAGTTGGGGTTGCTGGGGGGTGTGGTTGGTTGGTGGAGCATTACCGGGAATACTTAGGTTATTTTATGACCATTGACACCTCTTTGTGTAACTGATTTAAATGATTTGGAGCAAGACCAAAGTATTTTATCTACAGAGTCTGATTTATGTGCACATATACTGAAATTTAAACATTAATTTGACTTTTATTGCTGTGGAGTAATGTGACACACACATACACCACACAATATCTCTTAGAAAGAGGTACACTAGGGTGGGAAAGAGGGATTTAGGTCTCAGTGACACTTGGGAGGTATGATATATGGTAGATACTTACAAGTTAAATAAGCCAACATCACATATAATACCATACTAGGCTAAGGAAGGTAAGCACCTGTGTGTACATTTTTATTTTCATTCTTGAAAAATATGCACATACAATACTGCTAGCTTTGATAGAAGTGAGAGTTCTACACTTCAAATGCACAGGTTAGTTAGGAAGGGAGACTGATGAAAGTGTGCATGTCTCACATCATGTAAAACAACTTGATTGCAATGTATCTACTTATGTTCCTTGACTACAACTGGACTCCCAAACAGGCTAGTTGGCTTTTTTGACTTTAACTTGAATGACAATCAAGGGTGGAGTAGTAAATATAACTTATCTACATTTTATCAGGCTTTTGAGACTGTCCCGCACACACACAACTAGTTCACAAGATGCATACTTTGGGTTTAGCTCAAGAGGTATTGATTTGAAAGATAAGCAAAAGCAAATGACCTAGTCATTCCAGTACGTTCAGAGGAAGGCCAGGTTGCTAATGGAGAACCTTGGATCAAGCTGGGGCCAATTCCTAATCAACATAATCATTAGTGCTATTCTGATTAGTTTTGTGTAGATAATACAAAGGTCAGAAAAAGGCATGTATTGTGTGGGAAGGGAGGATAAACCAAAATAATTTAAGAAATCGGAGCAGCTGAGTTAGGGATATTGCACTAAACATATCAAAGGAATGGTAGCAAAACAGAACTATCACTTATAGATACAGGAATATTAAATATATCTGATAAAATGGGCTGTTATATCATACTGAAATATGTGTAGCTTGCAGGAGAAAAGAGGATTTAGGGTAATATAGAATTCAAACCTACTGATTTGAAATTGATATTTGTAACCCATTGAATGCTAGAAGACTCAATCCCTCTCCGAAGCAGTGCTTTTTGAGACCTTTAGCGTTCAGTGAGTTAAATGGATAGGAGTTTTTAGGTTTCCTCTACAGTGTAATTGATGTGTTGCAGCATTACTCCACTTTTTTTGTCCGTTAACTCCTTAAGGACCAGAGCGGTGTGAAACACATTGCAAAAGCAATTCGTTGCACATCCCTCTGGTCCTTAAGGGGTTAAGGTCCTAAGTTGTGTAATGCTGTTCAAGGTTGGTCTGGTGAAATGCCTTGTTTTTGATGGACTTTGGATGTTTAATTGGTAATAAACCTGATCTTTGACCAGGCAGGAATAATTGGACTGTGTGCTTGTTTTGCTTATGATGACCATCAATATATTCTGGATGCCATCAGCAAGAATTACCAAGATAGAGCCATGTACATTCATTCATTTCTCCACTGCTGTTGATCAGAATGTAGCAAAACCCTAAGAAAGTAAATATGTATGTATTTAGTGTTATGCATGTAGACCAGCCTTTACAGAAATAGTAATAGTACAATATTAAGAGAGGAGTTGCCTGACATTTTGGAGCTGGACTGCCTGTGGGTGGGACCAGTCTGATGTGGACATGGAGATTTCCTCTCTGCAGTGGCACATGGGAGCAAAAAACGTGACTTGTAGCACCTCTGAGAGGCCACCATGACTTACAAGAAAACTCCTCATTTTGTTTGTTCTCAGTGAGTGCTCGTCACAATCTTTTTTTGCATAGCTTCCAGAAAATGGCACGTATGGGTGGACTTGTTTGGTCACTGACTTCTGTGAAACATCGGCCAGCACCTGGCTTACTGAACTGGTTGGAAGATCTGACACAGAGTGTGATAAATCATTGATTAAATCTTCAGATGCGTGCCCAACTTTTTGAGAAGAAAGGAGTTGGAGACCTCACTGGCAGCCAAGGGGTTAAAGAGCAAGTCTAAATCTGTTATGTGAATGGTAGTATGTAGGGAGACTCCAGTGAGTTTTGATGTTTTTAAAAGAACCGTAATCCTTTTGTATATGCCCTAAATAATATACTGTGGTGTTTACTCAGCGCAACAAGTGCACTCCCACTGCTGGGAGGTCATTCATTCAAATTTTGTAATGTTTCAACATGTCACAAAGTGGTGGAGCAATTCATGTCTTGTTCTCTGTAGAATTTTAGCTAGTGAATAACTGTCTGGATGCTAGTGAACTTTCTGGATTCAGGATGCCACTGTTTCTTCAAACACAAATCCTTGGCCTGAAATAACTTTGGAATGAGGCACCTGCTAGCAGGAAAATTAAGTTTTTGTGTAATCAAGGGCTTTTTTTTTTTTTTTTTTTTTTTTTTTTTTTTTTTTTTATCCTCTGTTTTACCCAGTACATCAAATGGTATTTAGTTTTGTGTGAACAATATATACACAGACTGTTACAATGTATAAAACCTGTTGTTTGAAATGTACTTTTTAACCCAATCCGCCATCATTCCCTCTTAAAGACTTCTCAATCCAGGGTGTGGGTGAAGTTATACCAACAGTGCAAGGGGAATTATGGCCCACACGAGTACAGAGATGCAGAGTATATATATGTGTGTATATTATTATATAACACATATATAATGGTGCAACCCAAATGCATCACACAGTAGATGTAAATATTCCCATTGACTGATTTAAAGGGGAACTGTCACCATAATTAAAGTCCACTCCCCCTAATTGGGCATCTAGCAATAAGTCTACCAATGAAACGGTTATGCAGAATAAAGACCCATTAGTCAAAAATCCTACCTCAGCCGACACTGAAGGCAAGGCAGCAGCACTTTAGAGGCATCTGCGCTCCAGCCCCGTCAGTCCCTTCTGGTACTTAAAGGTACCATTCAACTCTTCCTAGAGGAGACCGGGATTAACGGTTCGGGGGCACAGATGTCTGTAAGCAAACATGTCTGTGCTTTTGCCTGGCCGTCAGTGTCGGCTGAGGTAGGATTTTTGACTGATGCCGTCTTTATTCTACATAACAGTTTAATTGGTAAGCTTTTTGCTAGATGTCTAATTGGGGGTGTGGACTTTATTTGGGGTAATAGTTCCCCTTTAAAGGGTCCGAACTCCTTTTTTTTTTTTTTTTTTTTTTTTTAAATTTTATACCGGTGCCCTCTAATGGCCAGATTTCAGATCTTATTCTTTTGCATCTGATGGGAGAGGTGAGTCGCCAATGACACTTCTCCATAGAACATGTTAGTTTAAACTTTCACAATGTAATGGCGCTCTTACTCCCTTCCTGAGAGTCTGGATTTTTTTTTTTTTTTTTTTTTTTTTAAAGCCCACTAGCGTGTGCGTGTGCGTGTGCGTGCGTGTGTGTGTGTGTGTGTGTGTGTGTGTGTGTAATGCATGTATGTGAATAGTATACAATCCTAGCAACTTCTGGATCCCCCTTTAGTATTATGTATATTTTTTTTTATATACCCTCTTTTCCCCTACCTCTCCACCTGTCTGCTGTTCCACGCAGTCTTTGACTCACTATTGCTGTGTGTAGGAGGGATGGTTTTCCTTGGTGGTCCAGTGTGTAGAGCGGGAGGCCTATGCAGCTGCTAGTACACACCTCTCCATTCTGTATTGGCACTACCTTGTAGTCTCCATGTAGTGCAGTGCATTTGTAGCTGTTCTGGTTATTAAGTCTTTATTATGATTGTGTAATTTTTTTTTGCTATACAGCCTATCGTACTGATGACTCCCAGCCTTGGGTCCTCCCAGTGGTAAAAAAGGTGGAGCAGAAGATTGCAAATGACCATTCTTTGAATCACGAATACCTGCCCATTTTGGGTCTGCCGGAATTCCGTGCTAGTTCTTCACGAATAGCTTTAGGGGATGACAGTCCTGCTTTCAAGGAAAATCGGGTATGTTTTTGCTTATCCACCAAGAGCCACATCTCTCTAAAAGAGCAGTAAACTTTCTGTATGAAATTTGTGTTAATGTCACCTTTCCTGCTGAATTATGGAAAGGTATTTGAACTGCTGGGGGACCTTTCATTCAAAAATTATTATTTTTTTTTCTATTAAACTGCAGTTTACTGTTCGATCACCAGGTGGTGGTGGTGTCTGTCACTTATCATTAAGAGCTGTAGTCAATGACTCAAGTGTTCATATGGAGTGACATTTGGACACTAGTTGGTGCTGCTAGCAGCTTAAGATGTAATAATGTTTGAATTAAACATCTTCCAGCTTTGTGATTACCCTAGTTTTAATCAGCAGGGAAAGCCCTGCAACACACACGCTTTTAAGAATATATAAAAAAAAATGTTCATACAGCTGACAGAGATCTGCCTAAACTATAAAAGGCAATGTCCTATTCTGTGACCCTGTATCTATTCCAAACACCACAAGGGCATCTTTAGGATGAGATAAGGCGCACATATAAATTCGCCTGCATATACACACACATACAAATAGACGTACCCACACATTCTTGGCAATGCCAGCCATTTCTGCTATTATAATATTGTCTTGCATTTCATCCATGAATCTACTGCCAGTTGTCTGTTTATAATCTGATAAAGACTATATGTTAATAAATTAAGATCCACTTATTCCTAGGTTGTATTTCCCTTTTAAAGAACACTAATACTAAAATACACTTGCATATACACAAAGAACTCCAGCACAGTACTTCTTTTGACATAACTTTATAGCAAGCTGACATGTACAGGCGAAGGAATGGTACAGGTCCTCCCTGCCAGTTTTCACGCCCAGAATAAAGTGTGATGAAAGGACTCGTGGACCTGAAGCATTGCTCTGTGTCTGCTTGCAATACCTTTCAATGCATGTCAAGAGTGCTGTGGCTGAATTCTATAGGCCATATGTGAAAATAAGTGAGTGCATTATGGGGTAAACAATTTAATATTGAGAATGGAAAAAATAAACAAGTTCCGACATTTAAAATGAGGATTTTAAACTCTTGAATGCAGAGGTCACCATGTTCCCCATGTTAGTTAGTTTGCACCAAATCACACTTTGATAGAACTAAAGATACTTACAGGTGCTTGTGCTGTTTTTCACCAGGTTGAGGTAGCTTCTTAGGAAGCCTTCAGTGGGAGGAGTTTGGGGACTTGGACTTCTGCAGACAGAACCATGTCTTCGTCTGTGGTCATAATATCCAGTAACGATTAAAGCTTCATTCTGGGGAACCAATCCACGCAGAATTGGTTCATAGTGGCCATTAGGATTGTTTGCCCAGATTAAGATGTGGCAGGGGGGTGTTACTGAAAGGAGTTCTCTTTAATTTAACCCTTTGAGTGCCAGAGGGGTTAAGGGAATTATTTTATTAATTTGGTTGAGATGTAAAAGCAGCAATGTGTACTTCTATTATAATTTTTTTTTTCCTCCTGTATCTTTAAGGTTGGAGGTGTCCAGTCTCTGGGTGGAACAGGCGCACTGCGGATCGGAGCAGAGTTCTTAAGACGCTGGTACAATGGGACAAACAATACAACAACTCCCATCTACATTTCTAATCCCTCCTGGGGTGAGAACATTAATTCTGTTGACATTATACTTGTCCATATTTACTGCCATTCTCCAGTAGTATCCTGCACATTTGCAGTTTATTAAAGGAGAACACCACCTCCTAATAATGCCCCCCCCCCCACACACACACACACAATTTACCTTACTATGGTCTTTGCAATGCGTTGAAGACCTTGCTAGCATTCAAGGGATTAAAAAGTGTCATTGCTGGAATTTAAATTTGTTGGAATTGGTCCTCTTTCTTTGTGCATATATTCTTTACCCCCATGAACCTGACATCCTTTATAAAATCAATGTGCTAATGCTCTGAAGGCGTTGTGGTTCCAAAGCTTTTCTCTTGAATAAGAATGCTTATTTCTTGTGCTTTCTGAAATCCCTTAGGGCGAGATGCTCAAAGTTGTGATAAATGAAATTGTCCATAATTGGAGTAAAAAAAAATCTTTGAAAATGTATGTTTTAAATATGGCAAATGATTTAGCTACATTAGAAGAATGGATGAGTGTGTGGTGGCAGTTGAAGTTTATTGTTCATAAATGTAAAATAATGCACTTGGGGACTAAAAATCCAGAGGCAGAATAGTGTTAAGAGTACTATGCGGTCGGTGACAACAAAGGAAAGGGACTTGGGAGTAATTGTCTGATAATTTAAAAGTAGGCAAGCAATGTAACAAATCATCGGGGAATGCAAGCAGGGACTGGGTTGTTTAGCTAGAGGCGTTAGTAGCAGAAAGAGATGTCATAACACTCAACAGCTCTCTGGTTAGACCTCATCTAGATTGTGCAATGGACGGGGTCTCCAATACAGAAGAAAATAGATATTAAGGAAGGAGTTCAGAGAAGGGCTACCAAAATGGTGAATGGTTACATGATGCATGTTCAGATCCTTTATCTATCCTGATAATTTTATAGCTTGCAGAAGAGAGAGAGAGAGAGAGAGGGGATATGATTAAAAACATTCAAATACATATAGGAGTTCAACAAAGTACAGGAGGGAAGTACACTTCAAAGGCACAGGAATGTTATGCGGGGACAGGGGCTTAGATGTAATGTAAGAAAGTCTTCACTGTGAAAGCGTGGTATATAAATGGAGTAGCCTATCACTAGAAGTGGTAGAAGTTAGTACAATGATTGAATGTGAGCATGCATAGGATGTGTGTAAAGACTGTCCTGAAGAGAAGACCAGGATGCAAAAATAATCGCCCGCATGAACTGCGACATGAGTAAAAACCATATTCCTTTATTTTTCAAACAAATAAAAATGTAGATACCTTGATAACATCCTGAAGGGAGTCATTGGAGAGAACCCTTATGTAACTCAGCTCATATACTGCTGGTTTGCTTGATCTGTTAAAGGGATAGTAATAGTTCATTTTAACTTTATTTTATTTTGTAGGCATTAAAAAAACATGAAGAATGATATAAGTCTTATCTCTGAAACCTTTATGGTTTAAGAGATATTCACAAACAAAGTATCCCCCCCTGTTCAACCAGATCAGAAGGGAGGTGCCCAGGTAGACTGCAGAGAGGGACAATCTTCAATTAAGATAAGGGAAAAAGCTGAAAAACTTGTCAAGGGGGGAAGGGCTTTCATTGTTTTCATACAAAGAAAATTGTCCCCTTCTGTTATCTGTCCTGTCATACAACCAGACTCACATCTGAGAAGAGATGGCTTACACTGGGTAAAAGGGGCGTGGAGGGGAACTTTGCTTGTGAATATCTCATAAACCATAAAGGTTTGAGAGATAAGACTTATATCATTCTTCATGTTTTTTTAATGCCTACAAAATAAAATAAAGTTAAAACGAAGTATTACTATCCCTTTAAAGAATGAGTTCATTCATACACACTAGCACTACAAGGGTTAATAAGACTGTTTGCAAGTTAGGTCTAATATCAACAGAAGGAAGACCAGACCAAGGACCACATAAGGATTAAGGTTTTTACAGGAGGAAAAATAGGCAGATAAGATGGGCCAAATGGTTATCTTCCGTCTTATCTTTCATTCGTTTTTTTTTTTGTTTTGTTTTTTTTGTTTTTTTTATTCTTTGACACATTTTTTCATGCAAGCTGTATTTATTTCTGAAAATGCTGTCCTTCTTTTACCACCTACTCATGATCTGACATGGCTTTTTCACTGTGATGACATTCTGAACATTGCACCTGTAATCTTTTGTATGTTAGAGGCCATTAGTGTGTTGGAAAAGTCTCTCTACCATCCAGGGGTTTGGAAGGGCAGTATCACAGTAATAGCACGTCTGTGCCCAAAAATCTGTGCTTAATGGTCTCTTCCTAGTAACATATTAACTTAAATGGGGCTTTTATCCCTGTATGTTATAGAGGGATCTCTAACGCGTTGCTATGTATTCTGGAATTCAAGGTGTTAAACACCCCATTGAAATCCATGGGAATAGTTATTGCTTCCAGTAGTGTAGTTGATTTGATCTAAAACTGCTTCACATCTCCAACATACATTCCTAGTATATACATCACTGTTTATTCAGGTTATGGTAGGGGTAGCCAAACTTTAGCTCTCCAACAGCTGGAGAGTCAAAGGTTGCATACCCCATTGTGATGTGAGGGCTGTAATGATTCCTGTACAGCCCTGCAATAGGAATCTTTCATAATTGTTAATTTTATTTGTTCCCTGTGGTACAGTGGGTTTGCTCCAGTTAATTCTTAATGCATGTGCCTCATTGTGTGGAGTTTATAATCTATTTCGCAGAGTCCAAATTAATTGCTGCCTTCTCTTCTCTCCCGTTTTTCTAATAAAGAAAACCATAATGCTGTATTTAGTGATGCTGGATTTAAGGATATCAGAGCTTATCGTTACTGGGATGCTGCTAAACGGGGGCTTGACCTTGAAGGACTTCTGCAGGATTTGGAGGTGAAAAACTGCATGATGTAACAGTCAATGTGTGTTTCGCTGTTCTCCTCTTGTAAGAGTTGTGGGGTCTTTTTACTGATGTCTCCCATGAAAAATAGCACTAAATCTTGAAAACGAAATATTCTATAGATGGTGGGATTTTTTTCCCCCATTATTTTTCTGAATTGTCTGATACAGTCACTAATCTGATAAGGGTATTTATGAAAATACCTTATTGTGTAGAAACTGGGCACAATCAGCTTTATTTTGAGTAGCAAAATAAAGTGTGAGGGGCAGTCATTTGCCTAGAATGTAGTGTATACTTTTTGTAATATTTTGGAGAAAGTAGACTTCATGTTCTTTCCAGGGAAAAAATAATCACAGGGCACATGCTAATTGTCCCCACATGATATTGTGTTGCACATGTCTGTGGTCCTTGAAGGGTTAGGTTGCATAAATAAGAAAAGGGGGCTGAATATGTAATTCATACAATACGTTTTTGTTTTTAATGTTAAGCCATTCTTGTGTGCTTATGTTTATGGACTGTCTAATTCAAACTGATTTGAGGCATTCCATATAGGTAGCTGTCTAAGAGACTGGTTTAACCCTCAAGTGCCAGAGTTTAACCCTCGAGTGCCAGAGGGGATGCCCAATGCATTGATTTCATGTAGAGAGAGAAGGGGGGGGGGGAGAAAAAAGATGAGTAAAATTTTCCCAAACTTCCATTCATTTAAATGCAGTTTTTAACCTCTTGAATATACACACGCTTTTCACTCAGTTTTATCAGGCCCCACATCTTCTTTTCATAGAGAAACAGAAGAACTCCAAATCCTATATAATTCGCTAGGATGTTTGTCAGAAGCCGTCATGAGCAGTAGAGAATGCGTGCGTTCAGGCAGTCTCTACTGTGCATGATTGCATCGCGTGAGTGAGGCGACGCAACACTGCATTGCGTGGAGCAGTGAGGTAGAGGCCGCTTAACATTACCCGGACCTTGGCCCATGTACACTGGCTTATACAATAGTCTCTAATAATTTAATTTTAAAATATGCAGCCAATGACTTGAAGATATGCAGAAAAGTAGATTATTTATTGATTTTTCTCTTTAAAGTTATAAAATTGCCAGACCACTCTGCCGCATTACATTGTACTTACACTGTGTGGTCACAACACTGCACAGATTGTAAGTTTCTGTGGGGCTTCACTTTGGGCTGTGGAGATGCAAAAAAATGAATTTGATGTATAATAAAGAATTTGAACAGGCCAAAGCCACCCAAAACTCTGCCCTGAAAATCTTTTGCTAGGCCTACTTGGCCTAGTCCTAAATACATCTGTAGAAACACTGGTTTTGGGGATGTTTAGCATTTAAGGGGTTCATTTTAATTGTCACTTGTTGTGCTCAAGCTCATCTCAGTAAATCCGTCTCTAAGGGCTTTATTCACAGCAGGAGCAAACCAACTGCACTGTAAGAGAAATAAAATTATACCCTTTTTATTTTAAATGGTTGTTTAACCCCTTAACAACCAGCAGTGCTGCCAGCAGTTAAAGACCACAGAGCCTTTTTTTTTTTTTTTTTTTTTTTTTTTTTTTTTTTTTTTTTCTCCCCTCCCTCAAAATGGGTTCGGGGGTCCCCGAGCCGCGTGTTCCTTATTTCCATGATGTGCTAGGACTGTCATGGGTCCTTAATGCAAGTTTACCCGTCACGGGTTAATCCATTTTATACTGGAGAGGTCTCCAACTTATTACAAAACGATGCGTTGGCAGTCTCTCTAGGATTCAATGGATTAACACTTTAAGGACCTGGGGGGGGGGTGCATTTCACACTCCTCTGGTCCTTAACCGTTTGAGTGCCGGAGGGGTACGCAATGCATTGAGAAAGGGAATTATTGTAGGGGAGACCAAAGATGTATTAAACACTGAAAATAGCTTTATGTAGCGGTAGAATGAGACCATTTTGCTCAATACCTACCTCGTGCTGTTTACTAAGGGGAGCACTCATGGGACCTGTGGGCTTTCACTCTATTTTTTTTTTTTTTAACTGGAAACCCCTCATCTCATTTTGGCCTATGGGATGAATAATCTTTTTTTTGTCCAGTTTCCATAGTGGTGCTGCTCACGATATGCCTGTAATAAAACAGACTGTCTGGTCGTCCAATACAGGTTACTGGTAACTGGGTAGGCAATCCGGCCCTTTAATTGTGGGCAGGGCGTGGAGCCTACCTTCCCTCCTTGGCTGCAGCTAGCCAACCAGCTCTAGAAAGATTTGTTCCTTGGTGAAGATAACACAGGCAAGAGAACAGTTCTGCTATAGTTTTAGAAGTTTTTTTTATTTTTCTGTTAGAAATGGAATACCACCATTAGTGGATTACCATAACTGACAATGCCCTTAGATGTGGCTAGCTCAGTGACCAGGTACTTTTTTGTGGACCTTAAGCCCTGGGGGGGGAATCTTAGCTACAAGTTCTTTCCCCAGGAGTTGCCCACAGAGGCTTCTTCTTTAAACATGGTAATCTGAAGACAGAAGATCTGCAGGAAAGGTGAGCAACCCTTTGAGTGCTGCAGGTCCACATGTCACACAGTGCCCCTCCGCACAGGGGTTTTTCATTTGGAGTTCCTGTTGCACATTCTTGCACTCACTGGGTCTATCTGTATGTCTATTGGGTGTTTTGGAGCAGGTTTATGTGGTATTCAACCCTTTAGCTGCTGGTTTTACACTCATTTGGGGGTTTTCCTAACACTTTTCCTACTGGTTTAGTGTTTTTTGGGTATTCTAACATGTTCTAGTGATGTTTAATGTCTTTTTAGTTTTGCACTTTCAATTTTGTAAAATTTGAGTAAAGGTGTGCTTTATCGCATAGGCGCCATTGCTCCATTCACTCCTATGGGCCTGTACAGTTTGGGACATATCTCTGCAACCGTTTAACCTAGCAACTTCAGAGATGGCTCATTTTACTTGTCTGCCCTTGCTCTATCATTCGGTTCATGTTTCTAGTGTGTTGGGGGGCTCAGGCGGCTTCGGGCACTGTTTGGGGTACTTTTCTGGGAAACTACATTTCTCATGAGCACTTGTTTCGCGCTCTCGTTTCTGATTGGATCCTGCTGCGGCAGCCATGTTGTGCTCTTTCCAGAACGAGTATCCTATGCAGGGCTTGGACTCTCCTTCTTTCTTCTGCTGATTAACCCTTCGCCTGATAGATAAGTCTATTTTAGTGATTTCTGGTGTGAAACTTTAATCCTACACACTGTAATTGGGTGATTTATTATACAGTAAGGTTATTGACACTGTGAGAATGTCTATACCGTTGGAGCTTGGGGCCAGACCCAAGACTAAGAATGCTGGGGTCTCTGTATCCCCTATTGCGCATTGCTGTTCCTGACATTCAGGGTTACCTAGAGAATTCTTAGGTCCTTTATGCTCGGCATGTTCTGATGCCCCTGGGAGTCTCTCAGGAACCTCCAGCCATGCATTAGAGCCAGTTTGGGTGCAAGAGCTCAAGGCTGCTACTAGGAACCTTAGGTCCACATTGCAACTCTTTCCATCCCAGTTACAGAGGGTCTTTCATTCTTGGCAGACCCACTTCATCAAGTCTTCCCTGCCAAAGCCTCAGGGTGTACCTGACATGTCAGATTCCTCTGAGGAGGAACTGCTGGTGGATTCAGATGTTAAGGAATGTTCTGCAATGGGATCCTCTCAGTTTTTTGGGGACCCTTTTGAGGCTGATCCTGAGCCCTCGGCTGAGGGCCTGATAAGGGCTGTTTTAAATACCCTAAACATTCCCTTAGTGCAGGAGGTTCCTTCTAATGTCTTTCAGGAGCCTAAAAAGCCTTACTTGCTTTCCACCTAACCCCACTCTTGACCGCCTTGTGCCTGAAGAGTGGAAACCTCTGGACAGGAAACCTTCTGTCTCCAAGAAATTTGCTAAGATTTATCCCTTTTCTGAGGCTGCGCTTGCTCAGTGGGTTCATCCTCCTAAAATAGATGCTCCTATCTCCAGGCTATCCAAGTCTACTGCATTGCCAGTTTCTGATGCGTCCGCTCTGAAGGACTGGACTGACAAACTTGAGGTCTCCCTCAAGTCCACTTTTGCCACTGCTGGTACTGCCATGCGTCCAGCATTCGCTGCAGCATGGGTGAACCTGGCATTGCGGTCTGGACTGAACAGCTCACCCTGGCTGTCCATCAGGGTGCTCCTACTTCAGATATGTTGAGCCTTCTTGCCAACATTTCTGAGGCACAGCATTATGTTTCTGCTGCTTTGTTTGGTGGCTAAGTTTTCCACCATGTCTGTGGTTGCCAGACGGGCTCTTTGGCTCACGATCTGATCTGCTGATACTGCTTCTAAGGAAGCATTGCTCTCCTTGCCTTTTCAAGGCACTTTTTTGTTTGGGCCAGATCTTAAGGATTTGATCAGTGAGGCTACAGGAGGTAAGAGTACGCTTCTACCCTTAGTTCCTAGGAAGAAAACACCGCTTAAGCTTAACCGGTATTTTCTTTCCTTTCAGAATGAGACTCGAACGGCGAACCAGATGGTTCCCTTGGCTCCGCGTACCTCCTCCAAGCCCAAACAGCAATGCAAGCCTAAGGCTTCCAAGCCTTCTTCGGCATGACTCACTGAACCTGGGTCCACACTCTGCTGTGGGTAGTCATCTGCGTCACTATCACAGCATTTGGGAGAATTCAGTGAAGGATCCATGGTTTTACAGGTGGGGACGGAAGGGTACAGGATCCCTTTCATCTCTCTTGCTCCCTTTCGTTTCCTTCCTTCTCATACACCTCAGGTCACAGAGAAACGCCGTCTGTTCAGGCTCTTCTGGAGCCTGGAGTTCTAGATCCAGTTCCAGTTCAGGACAGAGGTATGGGTTTTTACTCAAACCTCTTTGTGGTCTCCAAGAAGGACGGTAGTTGTCTTCCCATTTTGGACTTGAAGGATCTTCATTCCTTTGTGACCCGGACTCATTATCACTAGGAGTCTCCACGAACGGAGATTGCTGCCATATCCCCGGGGGGAATTCCTTACATCTCTGGATCTTCAGGACGCGTACTTACACATTGCCATTCATCCAGAGAGCCGGCAGTACCTCCGATCTGCCTGCGACCGGAGACATTTTCAGTTCTTAACTCTTCCATTTGGTCTGACGACAGGTCTTCAGCCGTGTCCTGGGAGCCTTCGTGTCCGTCCTCCACTGAGACTGCATCAGAGTTACTCCATACATGGACGACCTGCTTCTGAAAGCACCTTCTGCAGAACTTCTTCGTCAGCAGATTCAGCAATGCATTCATGCTCTCACCCATCACGGGTGGGTTATCAGCATGGACAGATCAGATCTTGTCCCACCCCAGGGTCTGGTCTTCCTGGGCCTCCTCTTCGATACCCAGAAGAACATGGTGTTTCTCATGGATGAGGTGGCTCACCAGATCGCCCACAGGGTTTCTGCGATACTGGCTCAAGATCCAGTTCCAGGCAAGAAGCTGTCATCTCTTGTGGGGAAATTCATTTCCACCATAGAGGTAGTACCGTTTGCCATGGCGCACACCAGGGAACTCCAGCGGTTTGTGATCCAGGTGTGCAGGGGTCAGCCGGACCTTCTGAAGACGTCGGTGTCACTTCCTCTTCACGTGGAACTGAGTTTGTCCTGGTGGTTCGACTTCTCCAATCTGCTGAAGGGCAAGTCCTTCCTGGTATCCTTCTGGACCATGGTGACGACGAATACCAGCCTCTCCGGATGTGGAGTGGTCCTGGGTCGCCTGAGTGCATAAGGTCTGTGGTCTCCAGAAGAATCTCTCCTTCCTATCAAAATATTGGAGCTTTGGGTGATATTTCTTGCCCTTCATCTTTGGACATCTCCGCTGGAAGACTGTCCAGTCCGGGTAGAGTCCGACAACGCCACAGCTGTGGCTTACATCAACAAGCAGGGCAGAACAAGAAGTCTCGCTGCTTGGTTAGAGGTCAAAGCTATTTTGTTCTGGGCAGAAGAACCCGTTCCTGCCATATCCGCAGTAGACAACGTCATGGCGGACTTCCTCAGTCGACACACAGTGGACAGCGGAGAATGGGAGCTGCACCCAGAGGTGTTCACCCTCATTGTTCGGAAATGGGGTCTTCCTTACATCGACCTGATGGCGACAAGACACAACAGGAAGGTCCTGAGGTTGTGCTCTCAATGGAGGGACCCTCTAGCTCTGGTGGTGGATGCAATGTCCATTCCTTGGTTATTCCCTCTGGCCTGCATCTTTCCTCCCCTTCCAATGTTGCACAGGGTGTTACGGAAATTACGACTGGAGTGTTGTCCAGTCATTCTGATTACTCCATACTGGCCTTGCTAAACTTGGTTTCCGGAGTTGCTGGGTCTGTCAGTGGTAGAGCCATTCGGACTCCCTTGCCGTCATCGTCTAGCCTTGACGGCTTGGAAATTGAATCCTCAATATTGAGAAAGTAACGTTTATGGACTAAGAGAAAAGGATTTAACAGGCAAGACTAAAATCCTTTCTTCTGAAATGGTTTTCAACTTTGAAGTCAATGTGTAGGATTTTTTGTTTACTTTATAGTACAAGATTTTCTCTCCATTTAGCTACTTTCATGATGAAATAAATTGGACACAATGTGAATTTTAGTGACAGTCAAGGCAATAAATCAGACTGACTTTATCTGATTTTTAGTGTTTAATTTTATGGAGGTAAAGCCTATGATTGTAGCATACATTAGTGAATATAATAAAAATCTGTACATACTATACATTGTATTACTGTGCATGCCATATAGGGGTCAGACTGCTGCAAGTACCACTTACTTTTTTACATTGTGCACAGAAACTAAAACATTGCATTTCCCACCATAAGATCCATACACTAAGTGCATCAAAATAAGTGGAAAGTTAGATTTGTTTTAATCACTGTTTTTGATTGTGGTGAAGAACTTTACCTTTTTTTTATATTTTTTTTGTAAAACAATGCTTGGCTATGTCTTACTTACCACAACATTTGATTATATAATGCATATATGTATCAAATGTGTATTTTAAAGGGATAGTAATACTTGAAAATAAGTTTATTGTATATTGTAGCCCTTAAACATGAAAAATGATATACGTCTTATCTCCCAAACCTTTATGGTTTGGGAGATATTCAGAAGTAAAGTTTCCCCTGGAGTGACGTCATTGCTCCACCCTTCAGATTTGGAATCCGGTCCCACCACCGGCAGTGCCTCTCCAGAAGTGCCGAGATCACATCTTTAAAAAGAATTTCTTAATTGGAATGGTCTACAAAGCGTGCTTTCAAGCCAGGCACACTTTGTAGATAGTTACAATTAAGTAGTTCTTTTCAAAGATTGTGATTTCGGCACTGCTAAAGAGCTGCCGGTTGCTCTGTGGACCAAATTCCAAATCTGTCCACTAGATGGCAGACTTGGCTGAAACAGCCAGGAAAAGAGCATTTTACTATATTTTACATGTGAATATCTCCCAAACCATAAAGGTTTGGGAGATAACTTATATCATTTTTCATGTTTTTTTTTTTTTTTTTTTTTTTTTTTTTTTAAGGGCTACAATATAAAATACAATTATTTTCAAGTATTAATATCCCTTTAAAGCTCTGTTATATAATGGTTAATTGTTAGTAGTAGTAGTAGTAGTGTTATATATTTAGAACCCTTAATGTACCAGAAAACCCAAAACTTCTTATCCAACCTCCTTCAAGAGCTAAAAGGGACAGTAATTCTTAAAATGTTTTATTTAAAAAAAAAAAAAAAAAAAAAAAAAAAAAAAGCTGTTGGATTTATCCCTCTGAGTAAAACAAGGGTATTCCCATAACTGAGAGGTGTTTTATTCAAAAGCTTATTCCAGGTCAAACTTTATTTATTTTTATGTGCAGTATCACAGTGGCCGGAAATTGTACAGTGGTGCTGTCGCTACACCGTCCTATGTACAGCTCTGGTCAGTTGACCATAAACCTCCATCGGATGGTGTAGCAACAGCACCACTGTACAATTGCAGGACACTGAGATACTGCACCTATCAAAGTTTGAACTGCAATAACTTTTGAATAAAACACCTCTCAGCAGCAGGAGTGTCCTTGGTTTACTCTGAAAAATAAACACTATGATTATATATACAATTTTTTTTTTTTTTTTTTTTTTTTAATACCGATTTAAGTATAAGTGTCCCTTGAAGCTGCCAGTAGAAGACTTGTTCTTATTGGCTGCACAAGTTGGTGTGACTTCATAACAGCCAGTAGGACTCTACATAAGCTGAGGAGGACATGTACACAAACTGCTGTTAATAATGTTGCTTCTGCTAGATGTGTTGTGTTGGTTAAATATGGTTTAAAGTGCATCTAATACTTTTCCACACAGAATGCCCCAGAGCGCTCTATCTTTGTTCTGCATGCATGTGCACACAATCCCACTGGAACAGATCCCAATCAAGAGGAGTGGAAGAAGATTGCTGAAGTCATGAAGGTAGGTGGATGACTGAACATTCTCGCAGCATTGTGAAGCTGTGAGTTTGAGACCTTTAAGATTCAAGGGGTTTTCAAAACAAAATGTTGTCTACTTTTTGACGTACTTATTGGAAAAATTGAATTCTGAATGCATGAATATCATATTTGACTGTGATCTCACCAAATGTAAAGTTCCAAATAAAATACTTTGACCAGTATATTACATTTTATAACTGGGCCATCATAAACAACATTAAAATAAAATTTTAGATCAATATGAATCTTCATTTATCCTCTGCTGTGCAGTTGGATTGTTGCAGAATTCCTCATCTTTAGTTTTCTGAATATGGACCCCAGTGACCTGATCCCCATGAGCAGCCCTCCACATTGTATGAGTGATTCATGTTAGAATGTCACATGTCTGTCCAAAAACCTAGATTATATTAACCCCTTACCGCCCGAGGACGTACATGTATGTCCCGAGCAGATGTCCCAGGTGGACAGAGAACGTACATGTACGTCCCGGAAGTCGTCATATGCAATGGGGAAAAAAAAGTTCAGCAGGCATTAAGTGCTATCCACGTGTGTGTGCGCGGCTGGTCACTAAGGGTTTAAGCTGACAAGTACGGTGCCAAAGGGGTATGCAATGCATACCCCTTTGGCACTGAAAAGGTTAAACAAAATGCTGTATATTCCTGTCTTGCAGAACAAAATTGTCATTGGGAAGACATTATTTTTTAACCTTACTTAATAAAAAAAAAAAAAAAAAAAAAAAGGTTTCTTTAGTGATATTTGCCTTGTAGTCCCTTGGGTGCTACATATGTTTTCTAAGCCTTGCTTGGCAATGTGACAGAAACATTTCTAGCCTCAAAGGAGCAAGATTTAAAATTATTTGAAATCTATCTCTCTCCCAGTGTGAATAACTTCTTTCTCTTTGCCATCTCCAGCGGAGGTATCTCTTCCCATTCTTTGACTCTGCCTACCAAGGCTTTGCCTCAGGAAATCTAGACAAGGACGCCTGGGCTGTGCGGTATTTTGTCTCTCAGGGATTCGAACTGTTCTGTGCTCAGTCGTTTTCCAAGAACTTTGGCTTGTACAGTGAGTATTATTAGTACAACTGAAACATATGCTTTTATTTTTCGTCTGGACTCTGTGTGTATTTAATTTAAATTAAAAAAAAAATAAATAAAAAAATAAATGTACAACTGACCCTGGAAAGCAGTTTATTTCTATAAAGTGAGCTTGTCAACCTCAAATATATTTGAGCTGCATCATCCACATTTGCCCTTAAGGAGGGCTGCAACAATTATGATTTTAACCACTAGTCATTTTGGTCAGGTTTTAATTTTGTTTAAAAAGAAGAAAATTGTCCATATTCCCAAAGAAAAAGGGGGGGAAAAAATAAATGTGTATATAATATTATATAATGTGTGTGTGTCAGTGGGGCCAAGCAATGTAAATCTATACAGCAGCAGCAACAAAAAAAGGAGGCACACAAAGGAGTGCCCTAGTGCAGTCACAACTATTCGACACGTATCCACCACCAAACTTCACCCCACACGTGGGTACTTGCAAAGATAGTGGCTGTTAGATCATACATTTGAGTAACAGCTAATATGCTTCCTGGGTAATTCTCCTGACCCAAGTCAGGCATCGACTATGCTCCAAATTAGACAAACACTATCTGGCAGATCTCCAAAAAAAAAATGAAAAAAAGCTCCCAATAGTGTAATATGCTTAAAATCACCTTCAAATCCAAAAATTTTTTTTAATATGATCTACGTTGGGGATAACCAAGCTTGACAACCAGGCTAGTGGAGATATCAAACAGTCTCCACTTGGTGTTAACCGTGGATGCTCCGTCCATACAAACACGCCAACAAAACGCTTCTTCGTCTTCACAAGTTTTAATAAAGCCCGAAAAACAAGTAGCTGGTCTGTCAAGTAAGCTGGAGAACTCTCATTAGCTAGATATCGATCTCTGCAAATGAGAGTTCTCCAGCTTACTGCCACACCAGTGGGGAGGAGGATCTCTCCTGTATATAAAAAAAAAAAAAAAAAAACACCCAGCACATTTACAATTGGTATAATGGATTTAAAGGAGCAGTAAACTTTTTTTATGAAAAAATATATATTGTAGGGATTTTCCTGTTGAGTAAAATAAGGGTACTCCCACTGCTGAGAGATTTATATTTCCAGAGTTATTACAGTTTAAAACCATGTTTTTTTATGTTAGCAGTGCCCTCTAGTGGTCATATTATAATTAGATTTCCAGTTAGATTGTAATGGAAAGGAAAGTCAGAAAAGTCAGAGACATACAGTTCTCCATAGAATGTGATAGAAACTGCCTGTCACTTCCTGTCAGTTAGAACTTCCAGGAAGTAAACACAGTAAATTCATTTCCTGATTATTTTAACTGCTATAATTTTTTAATAAAACATCGGAAAGCGATGGGAGTGACCTTGTTTTATTCAGCAGAAAATGCTCTGTAAAATGTGTTTTCATAAAAAAAGTTTACTGCTCCTTTAAGCAAACTTGTGCTTAGGTGCATTGTGCAGTCCTCTGGTCCTTGAATGGTAACAATTACTAAGAGGAGTGAGCGGAGTTTGTGGTCCTGTTGCTAGAAACTGTCATGTCGCGCCAACGCCCCCCCCCCCCCCAGTGGACATGACATCCAGGACCGACTGAAGATGTTCTCTTGAGCAAAATTCATAGGGGAGCATTAGCATTTTTGGGTTAAATGCCTCCACTGCCCTCTTGTTAGACTATAGCTTACAGTTATCTACAAGGCTGGCTAGTGTCGGTTGCTAGTGGGAGATTGTTGTCCTTTCTATTCAACTCCATAGAAGCCCTGTGTAGGAGTATCCACCATAAATGGGCTTCTATACAGAAAAGGGCAATTGCCCATGAGTGCTGAAGTCACCCAGCCTTGCAGATCATCGGCAGCTGCAGGGCTTACTAGAGGGCAGCAGAGGATTTTAGAGTTGAATACCAGGGGGGTATGCAAAGCATTACAAAGTAGTGTGTTGCCCACCGCTCTGGCACTCAAAGGGTTATGTCATTTTATTTTATGCTTAAGCACTGTTTCCAAATGAGGAGTTGATCTGCGAGTCTTAATGCACTGAGAAATGTAAAATTCTGGGACAACTAAGTGTACCCTAGGGAACAGTGGAAAAAAATCTTATTTATTTTAAATGGGGCTTTTTAACCTCTTGAATGCTAGAAGGGTCTCCAGTGCATTGCTGACTTTCCTAGCATTCAAGGGATTAAAAGACCCATTTTAACAAATATAAATTTGTATTCATCCCCTATGGGGCAGTTGGTTTGCTCCACAGTTGTACCACAAATCTGACTCTGTATGCGACTCCGTGGTCATGTGACTTGTCAGGCATTGCTAAGAATCATGTGCATGCTGACCTTTCCTTTCCAATTTATTTACATCCTGTCCTAGGCTTGAAATTTGTTCCATTTTGTTGTATTGGGAATTTAAGTGTAATCCAGTTCCACAGACTTACTTCTCCAGTATATTTTCCTGTTTATACAATACGTTTTGTTTTTGTCCTTTTTAGATGAGAGAGTGGGAAACCTGACAGTTGTGGGAAATGACGCTGATAATGTTTCCCGAGTGCTTTCTCAGATGGAGAAGATTGTTCGTACTACCTGGTCCAATCCTCCATCACAAGGGGCACGCATTGTGGCCACCACCCTCAACACCCCGGAACTGTTTGACGAATGGTAAGAATACACTTGTGGCCTCACCCATAAAAGAAGAGAGCAGTAAATAGTCTATATCGTAGGGGAGAAATTAACTTCCCATTCATTTAAAGTGTTTTAACCCTCTGAATACTTGAGCGGTCTCCAATTCATTGCTTTACTATGGTGCAAATGGTTTGCTGCAATATAGCTTGTTTTCATCTGTAGATGAGACACTTCAAGCAAAAGTAATGCCTTTTATTAACTTTTATATCTATTCTAATCCAGAACATTATAGAAGTTGACTGATATCGGTCACACTGTTCAAAATGCTTATCGTTATGGAGTTATAGCCATCTTATTCCTTCCCCTTTCCTGGGGTGGAAGGAGCGAGAAATTGAATTGATGGTCAGGAAGCCATGATAGGACTAAGCTGTAGGAGAACAGTTTTCCAGATTTTGTTCATATTTTTGTTTCTACTTAGGAGGGATAATGTAAAGACCATGGCCGAAAGAGTCTTATTGATGAGAGCTGAACTGAAAGCACGACTGGAGGCCCTTAAAACACCTGGCACCTGGCAACATATTGTCAACCAGATTGGAATGTTCAGCTACACTGGTCTTAATCGTAAGTACATGTGTGTTTGAGACCATCTGGTCATTAAAGAGTTAATAGGACTTCACCTCATGGGTGGTAGACAGGTCTGTAATGTATTGCATTGGATAACTCACCAGACTCCAAGGGGTTAAAAGCCCCATTTAAAGTCAATGGCAGTTTTTATTTGCTCCCTGTGTTGCAGCTGGTTTTACCTAGAATTGCTCCACGTTATCTTTGTGTGACTTCATAACAGCGTGGTGCTCAGTGCATGTCCACAAATGCATCTGTGGTGAAAATGGGTGTAGCAACATGGACTCTTCCTTCTCCTGCAGGTTGCTGAGTCTGGTCCCTGCATACTGTATCATGTGAATAAAGTGGTGCTATTCTGGAGCAGAGCAATGGATCTGATAACTATTCCCATTGAGTTATATTTGGGTTTAACGCCTTAGATCCTACAGGCCAATCTAGCATTCCAGGGATTAATATTTACATATTGTTCATTTGCTTTTCCCTGCCATTGTGCAGCATTTACCATTTTATTCATATACTAGTGTAAAAACCCGTGTCCATGGGCCAAAGTGCAGTACTACACTTCCCAGCATTCTGTGCGTTCAGGCAGTGTCTACTGCGCATGACTGCACTGGACAAACATCTGCTTTCTGGTGTTTTATATTCTAGGATGTTACCCTTTTATAAAAGCCTTGAAGTACTAAAGTGTATTAAATACTTATTTACAAGTGATCCTTTCTTTCTTACATTTAGGGCCTTTTAAAGGGAAAAACCTGGTGCACTTTAAGAAAAAGAAATATTTAAACAATCCCATTCATTTAAATAGGTCTTTTAACATTTTGAATGCTTTGGAGACATTGCTAGCAATCAAAAGGGTTAAAAGTCAAATTTAAATCCATGGTGACTTGCAGAATTTTCCTTTCAGTCATGCAGTGCGGTTGGTTTGTCCTACACCATATAGTGTTAGGCAGCTAAAATACTAACCACTAATATGGAACTGGACACTAAAGGCTGAGTACTTTATTACCATAGCAGTCTTGATAGGGTGTCTCAAAAGTGATGTAAGTAGAATTGTCCTTAAATGGGCTGAGATAAGTTAACATTCTTTCTGAATCTAAAATTAACTGCATTACCTCTAGTCTCTCATTACAAATTGCACAAACAAAATTAACAAATTGTTTTATCCACAAAAGTCTACACTTATTAAAATAAGTGAGTTTAGGGATCTAATCCAACACCCAAGGTAGTTTTTAGCTGAGCACACTTAAATTAAATAACTACGGGATAATGGCTATGTGTACCATGCATAGGGTGCCATAAAGGTCCATGAATATGCAAAAAAGAAAATGGAGGACCTCCACACAGGCACTCCATATTCTCTAAAATAAAGTACAAATAAATATCACAAAATCATATCTATGATACAAAATGTTTTATTGAATGCAATAAATAAATATTTCCAACAGGGAATATAGCATCCAAATGTCACAAATATCCCATTATACCCCAACCTCTAAAAACAACGTTGTATCTACATAAAAGGGAACAAACCACTTACTCAAACATAGTCACCCTAATCATACAAATGGCCTTAAAAACACCCATGGGTGAAAAAAATAAATAAATAAATACCAAAGCTGCATATATTTTCTTAGAAACAAATGGCTTAAGAAGTTCTGCAACATAAAATAACAGAACAGTCAATGTATCAAGATGCAGTAATAACTTGAACGATGGTGAAATCTGTAATGAGGATGAATGATGTAACAATGAAATGGCAACATTACATTTCTAATGTATCTGTTAGATGAATCCATCCCAATACATGAATACAGCGCTGTGATGGAGATGACAATATGATGATGGCACTGATAGATGAACATGTCGCAGCCACCATATAAGTGTTCCATACAACTCATCCCAGATACTTACAAAGAGACATCAGATACATGTTGAAACATAGGCATATAGTAGAGCTGCCAAACACACACTTCTCGTGTAAATCAAATGTGGTTACATCTCGCCGTCTTCTGGTTCTTCATACTCTCTAAGAGCCTAGGCACTGTTCAAGAGTATCCACATAATTGATTTCTCTGTGTCTAACAATGTTGTCAAGTCCACAATGTTTATCCTCCTACGTTACTGTTGCCAGAAAATCATGAAAACACAATTGGTGCGCAAAACGCATAGGTTTATGGGGACAGTATCTACTTATAGCATATGCTACCCAATTGACTTGTGTAGATACTCATGGACAGTGTCTATGGCGTTTTAGAGCATACAAAGAAGCGGCACGTGGCCAGATCTAGCCACATTTGATTTACGTGAGAAGTGTGTGTGTTTGGCAGCTCTACTATATGTCTGTTTCAACCTACATCTAATGTCTCTTTGTATGTATGTGGGATGAGTTGTATTATATGGTGGCTGCGATATGTCCATCTATCAGTGTCATAATCATATTGTCATCTCCATCAAAGTGTTGTAGTCATGTATTGTGACGGATTCATCTAACGGCAACACTACATTAGAAAGGTGTATCTCTCATTGTTACGTATTTCATCATCTTGTTACGTTACTACTGCATCTTGATACATTGACTGTTCTGTTATTGTTTTATGTCGCAGCTTTGGTATATTTTTTTTCACCCATTGGTATTTTTATGGCCATTTTGAATGATTAGGGTGACTATGTTTAAGTGGTTTGGTACCCTTTATGTAGATATACTGTTTTTGGATGTAGGGGGTATAACGGGATATTTGTGACATTTTGATTCTATAACAGGTTGGGGTATAATGGAACATTTGTGACATTTGGATGCTATGTTACCTGCGGGAGATTTTATTTATTCATTGCATTCGATAAAATGTAAATATTTTGTATTTTACTATATGATTTTGTGATATTATTCATTTGTACTTTATTTTCGAGGATGTTGAGGTCCCCTATTTTCTACCTTTTTTTTTTTTTTCCTTTCTTTTTTACATTTCTAAGTGACCCCAAACTTTTGAACGGTAGTGGAGTAACATAGTAAATTAGGTTGAAAAAAGACACAAGTCCATAAAGTTCAACCTATGCCTCATAAGCCAGATATATGAGCATTGTATAAGCTTTCCTGCTGCCAAATAAGTTAGTCTTTATCTGAACTTTCTGTTTTGCCTACTAATATACAGCATAAGCCTTTATTTTCCCTCTTGAAAGAAATATATATAATCTTCTCTTAAATGTATCCATTGTATCTGCCATTACCATAACCCTTGGCAAGGAATTCCACAATTTATCAGACTTTACTGTAAAAAAAAAAAAATCCTCTACTGAAGTTGAAACTTTGTTCCCTCTAATCTCATTGCTCATTTAAATTGATCAGATTTGGGGGACTGTTTATGTATTCCTTTTAGTGCGGTTGGTTTTCCCTGTAATTGCTCTGTTTTGTATATGGCCCTAAATTAGTAAGGACATTCTGACAAATAACAATATCCATTGACATAAGTGGGATATTTAACCCCTTGAATGTTAGGGAGGTCTTCCTTTTAAATCTATAGGTATTTGGCCAGTTTTTAAATGTACCCTATGATGTAACTGGTGTTTCCTAAAATTTCTGTTTTTCGTGCATATGGCTCCTAACTCTGCTCATGTTTGTTTTTGCAGCCAAGCAAGTTGAGTACCTCATTAAAGAGAAGCACATCTACTTGATGGCCAGCGGACGTATAAACATGTGCGGGTTAACTACAAAGAACCTGGACTACGTGGCACAATCTATTTATGAAGCAGTCACAAAGATCCAGTAAAAAAAAAGAGACCAACTTCTTAGAGTAGTGAAAATAGCCTGTATGTTGTGATATCAAGACCTCATTTGATCACCCCATTGTTTTTATGGCTTTAAAAAGGAACAAACTAAGCTGCAGGGAGACGTGTTACATATGGGTTAATCTGCTCTGAAGAGCAGTGAGTCTCATGTCGTGATTGTTAGCTGTTTAGTGGGAAATTGCACTCAATCCTCTCGTTTTGCTGAAACCTGGAATAATTTCCCCATTAATGCTATATACACTTTTAAGGAATCTATCGTGATTTTTGGTTGCAATGTATGATTGTGTCATGTAGTCCAGTATTATAGAATGTATATACATGCCAGTTTTATGTTTTTAAAAGAATTTTACTGACCAGGAGACCCTGTATATGGGGTCCACTCCCCCTCCAAAAAAAAGCCATGGTTCTGCCCCATCAAATGAAAGCACAGCATCAAGGTGTTGCTTTATGGCAGAACTATTTTTATTGCACTTAGTGTTTCATTCAACACTTTCCTGCATTCACATGGGCATTTGGTTGCTTCACTGCAATTCAGTATTGTGGAACTCCAAAGAGATTTATTATTATTTTTAATGTGAGGAGGCTGGAAGGGAAAAAGAAGAAAACAAAATGCAAATGTAGGGTTAAAAACAGAATTTTATAGCACCTGAATAAATCCATAAGCTACCCGCATTTAAAAAATATATTGTTAAAATAAACACATTGGGTAGCAGGCTTAGCAATGCCAAGCTCCCCCTCCTATTTAAAAAAAAAAAAAAAAAAAACTGACTTCAAACTGTGCATGTTCTAACATTTTAAACCATTTTGCACATGATGCGGTTCATTACTCAATATTTTACATTTCAAATATCAACTCTATAGAGTAATTTTAAAAATAAAATATTGTATTTATTATGTGACTTATAACCAATGTCTGGGTTGTATTAAGTGCAAAAAATGTAATATTTTAACCTCCGTACTAGAAAATTTATTTTAGATCATTTGCATCACTAAGTCTTTAACCTTTTGAGTACCAGCAGAATATGTGATACACTGCAGAGCACTCAATGGGTTAACAGAAATGAAAGATCCTACAGTAATGACATGAAAATCATGTAATCTTTTTAAGTATAATGCAAATGCTGTATCCTTAAATTTAAAGGGAAAGTATCACCTGCTGACTTCTCTTCCTTCCACTTTCAGAGATATGAGTGACATCTACCTGTAGCCTGTAACTCTTTTGTATCTGTAAAGAAATATAAGAAATCTGCATGTGTCATGCTTTACTCTCACTTGATTGTTCAGCTGAACCCCCATTTCATGTGACTATAGAGACACACAGGTCATAATGATCTTCTGTGCATACAGGTTTTACAGACTGCAGGTACAGGGTGCACACATCAGTGAGTGGAAGAATACTTGAAATTGTTGATCAAACGGGTTCTATAAATTGATACTGTTAAAATAATATTACTAATGCGTTTTACCCTGAACTCTTCACATGTCTTAAGATGCTTAGAAACACTGGTATAGTAGCCACAGCATTTGCCAGATAGTTAGGGCGCACTACTCTGCCCCTTTTGCATCACAGATTAATTGATGGACATGTACTGTGCAATATTCAGCTTTTTTTTTTCTTCTTCTGTACAAAATACACCATTCATCAGTGGTCTGATTTTGGGGGAGGGAGAAGAAAACACAAGCACCAGATCATGTTCCCTATACATTACTGAATCAAAAGGGTGGAGCCTCATGGACTCTTCCTCCTAGTGTGCTGTGCCCAATGGGAGTCCTGTCTGGAAAAGGCTTTATGCCTAGGGCCTTTTGCTCAAAAGAAAAGTTGAGAATACTGAAGCAAACCAACTGTATCATATGGGACAAATAAAATGGCCCAAATTCCTATTGTTTTAAATTGGTGGCTTAACCCACAATGCATTGGATACTCCTCAGACTTTTCTAGGGGCTAAAATCCATATTTGAATCAATACGAATTCCTCTACGGTACAGCTGATTTGCTTCATTTTTTTCTATCGTGCATACAGCCGTTACCGTGGCACAGGGTACTAATGTTTAAATAAATGCACCTTGAGACGTGTGAAATTTTAGACTTTTATAGTTAATAAAAATACATAACCATTTTGTTTCCAGCAGATACTTTTCCTAGAATTTTGCCTTTTAATTCTGTGGGCCATATGTTCAAATACAAAAGTGGAGTAATTCATGGGAAGACAAACTGCGCAATAGGAGAAAAAAATAAAAATTCCTATAGAGTTAAATGGGACTTTTAACCATTTGAGTGCCAGAGGGTGCATTGCGTATCCCTCTGGCACTCAAAGGGTTGACTCCTTGAGTGCTACAGAGGTTTCCAACACAGTACATGAATAACCTTTTCAAGTGGTTAACAGCACTGTTTGATATCAATGGAAAGTTTTGGGGATGTTTATATGTTTCCTATTGTGCAGTTGGGTTGTCCCAGATTGCTCCACTCTTTCCTTTGTACGTATGTTCCTGTCTTTATATGTGACAATGTGCAATACTAAGCCTGGAGCCCAGGTCTCCAGCAATCTGGGACACTATACAGCCAAATACCACTGTCTTAAAGTTAATTGTTGAAATGTAATGTTATAACCGATTTTAAAAGAAAAAAATAATGTAATAAATTAAATTCTGAGTGCACGCTCTCCTGTGTTTGCTTTTCCCTTGCTGTACACCATGGCTTGTCTATATCATGTCCAGGCCCATATTCAGGAACTAAAGAGATGCAGTTCTGGAGCAAATCAACTACATCCTATGGACAAATGTATTTTAACTACTCACAGTGCTTTAGATCCCCCTCTGGCCCTCAAACAGTTCACTTGGGCTTTTCATCACTTGAATGCTAAGGAAGTCTCCAAAAAAAAACCAAATACAAAAAAAAAAAACCCCTCTGAATGCTAGAGACATCTCAAATGCAGTATGAGACATATCAGTTGATCTGATATCCAGTACTAATTATTAATGTTGCAGGCCATATCCACTCAGAATTTTGATGATTAGTGGCCATTAGGATTTTCTGCCCAGATTAAGGTAAGTGGGGGTAATTATTAGAAGTTAGTGTTGCTTTACCTAACAGCTTTTATAGATCTCCATTTTAAAAGAACACAAATGCCTAAAAATTAGTGGGCTATATACATTTAATGTTTACATAATTCAGCTTTTATCTGTAAAATACTTATGATCTAAAACTATTTTATTATGCAGTTATAGATTGTTTTATGGAGTCAACTTTTGTAATTTTTTTATCCAAGATGGAAATTATCAACAACTTAGTCAGATTAGTACCTGCCCCTCTTCTATTTATGAAGGGTATTCTTCTATCTCTGTAGCTGTTACTAGACAATACGGCCCTAAAGCTTCTGGAACTGTCACGTTCCAACTCTTCTCTTCCCCCCCCCCCCCCAGTTAGCTTAAAACCACCCTATGAAAACGAAATCACTTTTCCCCTATGATGATAAAGCTACCTTACTACTTCAGTAGCAAGAGGGAGTGCGCTGCCATCTTGATTACATTGAGAATGATTGGCAGCGCTCTTCCTCCACCCTAAGCCTGCCCCCAGTCTTTTCTCAATGGCTGCTGCCCACTGGATAGCCCAGCTGTAGTGCTTGCAGCCCTCCAAGGTTCTTTGAGCGGATTCCGTCCTTAGCGGCTGCTTACACCCCACTGGCTAACTGTGTTCGAGCTCCACAGGAAGATATTTATTATGTAAATCATCACAGGTGGCTCATAGTTACTAAAAGGTGTCAGATGAATCTGTTCCAGGATGTGTGTTAATTTTACGGTGTTAATGCCTTTATTGCCGGAGGGGCTTGTTATGCATTGTCTTGCATACCCCTCTGGCACTCAAAAGGTTAAATATGCTTCTGAGTAACAGGATTTGGCATTGACTGGTAGATCTGTTGCAGAGTTGTTGGACAAAATTGCTGCCCATGTACAGTTGTGCTTCTCTTGTCCCTACCCCCTCTTATAAATAAGAATCATCATCCATCTGAAAGCCGTGCAGTACCTACCGTGCAGCTACCTCTTAGGTTTGCATTTTGCTCCCATTGCTGGCAAGATGGGAACCTAAGAGGGGGCGGAGTCCAGAGTGTAGCATCTGAGCACAGTGAGAATGAACCCTTTGAGTGCCTGAAAGGTGGTATCCATTGCAGTGTGTTGCAATGCATTGGGTACCTCTCTGGAACTCAAAGGTTTAAGAGATGAGAGAAGCAAGCAAAGAGGAGCAGTCGGGGTTTGGCAGTGTGTGAAATAAGAGGGGAGCACCTTAGAGCGTCCCAGACCAAAACTGTCCCTGTCGTCGTCCTCTTCTCCTTTGGGCAGGGCAACCTCTGCACATCCGTAGCAGCCCTTGAGGAGCTGGGGAGGGAGGTGGGAGGAGATTTACAGAACAGGGGACGTCCTGCAGAGCTGTGTGGTACAGCTTGTACCACAGACGAATTGGTGATGTCACTGGTTAGTTTTTGAAAGCCCATATCTAATAAAGCGATTAAAAAATAAATAAGACACTTTTTTAATTGTTACAGTGACATAAAGTGTCTTGAGGGTGAAAGTTCCACTTTAAATTTGCCATTTGAATTGGTTCCTGTACAAGGATGGATGTTCCCACAGGGAAAAGTAGACCAGATTTTAGATATGATACAAAAATCCTTCAGTTTTTAAACTGCTAATTTTTATAAAAGGCTAGATTTTAGGCATCTGGTACAAAGTGTTAAAAACAATGTCAAACTGGTATAGGAAGACCTTCATGTAAAACTGTTCATTTTTGGTAATTCAATAAGGTACCAAATGTAGTCCTCTATAGGGAAATGAACAGACTAGGGGCTTGATAGTATTAGGTGGGCCAAAACCTGCATTATATTAAAAACCAGCAACGTGTATTTTGCAAACCTTTTTTTACCATTTTCTATTGCAGATCCATGGTAAAACTATACCAGCACAGGCCGCACATGTCGCCGTACTAACAAAAATGGCGCTGTCTGCTTTTATCCAACTACACCTTAAACTACAGTCTAAAAAAAAGTTCCCTTGACCACTGGTATCTACACATCACAATGTACACCGTCTAACCGTGTCCAGCCTTTTATACCACAAATCCCCATGACCAATGCTACACAATGGTGGTGGTCCCCATGCTGCACAACATATAGTGCCCCCCTTCGACATATTTACCCCCCCCCCTTAGTAGTTCAACATATATTGCTCCCTTCTGACATACTTTGTCCATTTTTTTTATTTCGACATATAGTGCTTCCAGGGCTTAAAACGTTAAGTCCTTTGCTGCTAGCCATACCTGAAAAGTTACTCGCCACTGCAAGCCAAAACATACCCACCAGGGCTGAATTTCTACTCGCCAGGGCTAAATTTTCACTCGCCATTGGCTAGTGGAAATTTTGAGCCCTGGTGCTCCCATTCAACATTCTTTTTTTTTCTCCAATTTTATTCGACACACACTGACCTCCTTGTATATGAAATGTCTTGAGTACATTGATAAAATCATATTGCTCCAGCATTGACCTTTAATGAATCTAGGCCATCTAACACTTAACTTGTCAGTTCTCCATTCATTTTGTCATGCATGAATGTATTCTGTGCTGCTTTTGTTGAAAAGATGGTTTAAAAACTGTTGTTGTGGCTTCTACACCTCAACTTGGAGGCGCAGGATTCCAGGCAGAAAATGTAACCACAAAACGCACAGTAACTATGACTGTACTTAATAGTATGCTACTTGCACGTTGTTTTTAGTTGTCTCTTATGGGCTTATGACTGGTAGTGCGTATAATTTACTGCTGGTTTTGTTTTAACAACCTGGGTAATGGGAAAACAAAACCTGACTTAAACACTTTTTTTTTTTTTTTTTTTTTTTTTTTAGTGGGGCTAACAGTGTCGAGCCCTAGATAAGGTTTTGGTCCTGATTTTGCCTTTTTCCATATTTTTATTTATTTTTTGCAGAAGGACAGGGGGAAAAATTACATTTCCACATACGTGTCATTTGCTTTATTAAAATTTCAATTAAAAATATATTGCTTTCCCCTGGACTTCAATTTCTGCTATGTCCTTTGAATTTTAAGTGCCAGCTTTTCTTGGTTACTTTTGTTTGGTTGTTTTTAACCTCAATCTATCTTGACTGAGGTAGGTGGGATATCAGCAGAGATGGGGAAATTAATCATATAAATAAAAAATGTGCAAGAGGAAAAAAAACTGAAATCAGTTATATTGAATAAATAACATCTCCCCTTCTAGTATAGACACTGACTCCAAGAAAATTCTGGGATATTTCCCTCCTGGTACTTTTGCAGTCATTCCTTCAGTCTGGGGCTGAAAGCGTGTTAAGCCAGCTTTTCTTTCTTCTCCATATAGTTAATCATGAATCATGTGCTCTTGTACAAATTAAACACAGCCAGAAGTATTTCAGTATCCCCTTTATGCTTTGAATTTAAACTGTCCTCCTGGAGCTGACTGCTCCGTTGTGCTGAGGTGTCATCACGAGGAGTTGAGATTTCTTAAAGAAGGACTGACGAGGAGGGAACTGTCTATCACTGGGACTCTCTCTACTGGGCCCACTTGTATCATGGATGCTACTTTCTGCGCAAACCAATGAAACCCTCAGTGATAAGCGAAAACAGAGACCGGTGAGAGTGGCAGCAGATAATAACAACATACACTGCTAAAAAGACAAATATAAATAACAATAGTCACTAAATTGCTGCATATAACTAGTAAGGGAAAAGTATCAAACAAGCACATCGCAAACAAACAATGTGGCATAACAACTCAAATACCAATGAGAAAAGTTCATCCACAAAAAAGGTCTTTGACAGGTGGATTATTCTGAGAGGAAACAATATATATCCAGTAACAATAGAAAGCCCTCCACATGGCTAGGTTATCCAAATAAGGTAAAGTCTATACAGAGGATATCTTTTCCTCCACAGTTCAGTACTCCCTGTCTATTCATAAAGCGGAAAGGGACTCCTATCGATGTGAACCAAAGTAAACCTCTCCTTCAATGAAACCACAAAAAGGATTTAGAGATATTCTTCTACTCCATACAGGCGTAGTCTCACAGTATAGATCTGGTCAGTGCTGTGCCTTAAAAAAAAAAAACACAAATAAATTTGCACAATAGTACAGTATTTTTCATTTGTTTTAGAATTAAAGTGTGATTTTACGATCACCGATTGTGTTGGTTCATCATTCAATTATATGATACGCACTGTTGATGAAGCCCTATAGTGTGAGTATAATGAGAGAGGGCCTCATCGGCTTTGGATATACTACATTATTGTGCAAATTTGTTATATAAGGCACATTGCAGACCATATCTATACTGTGTGGCTACATCTGTATGGAGTAAAAGAATATCACTACATCCTTTTTGTGGCTTGCAATGAGGGATACCAGCACCAGCTTCCATATGTTGTGGTTTGATCACTACACTATTATACCTCACAGCATTACATGTACATACCACCCCCCCCCATTCCCCTTTGCTCCCACACACACCCATTTCATTTTTGCATTTTTTTTTATTTTTAGTTTTATTTGCTGTATATTCTACTTAATTTCTAGATTTTCATTTGATGTGTTTTTATTTTAAACGTTTCACCTCATTTTTTTATTTGGTTTACATTCTGAAATCTTTTTTTTTTTTTTCTTTGAGCATTCATCCACTGCACCCCAATGCCAAGCAGCTTGGAGGCAGACACAAGAAAATGTGAGAGCCGCCAGCAATACCAGGTGCACCATCAGCATCCTGACGCATCAGTGCTATGACTGCAAGAAGAAAAAGATGTCCATGGAGGATAAGTTTAGGAGTGCCCCTGGTGGAGGCGAAGTTTAGGAGTGCCCCTGATGGAGGATTACCAGTTGTCATGTATTCAACCTTAGGCTCTAACATCTGAGGAACCTAAGACTTCGTACATCTCTTAAAAGCCAGTGCCGTGTAGAAGATGTTAGGGAAGTCCCAACAGCTAGAGCACCCACAGTTGAATACACCCCAAGTGCACAAGTCAGGATGAATTGAACTAAGAACTCTACAGCTGTAGGTAGGTACTAGTCCCAGTTAGCCAATACCAAACAGTGGATGCTGGAAGTTGTAGGCCTAAAGACCCAGGAAAACAATGGCCGATTACCACCTTGACTTAAGAATAATCCATACTTACTAAGGATCAAACAATAGCACCTCAGTGAGTGGATGTGAGTTCTCATTACTGTAAATGTGTCTTTGATTCCCATTAATACTATAGAGGTGTACAATGCATTTGTTTGCGATGTACTGTAGACCTCTCTATCTGTTAAAGTGATAGTAATGTCTCTTGATAGATTCGATCATTCATCATATTTTGTCAACAATGCAGAGCGTTACTACAATGCCATAATCAGTGTAATTCATGTGTAATAAAATCATAACCTGTCCTCCTCCCTCCCCTTTTACATAGGTAACGCTGCAGCAAGCTGGTCTGGATGGATCAAGACAAGGGACGATGTTCTGTCAGTATAAGGAAAAACCTGCCCTCCCTTGTAAAGGGGAAGGGTTTGAGCACCAGAAGAGGTACACAATGCGTTGCATACACCTCTGGCACTGAAGGGGTTAAAGTATGTATTTGATGGACATTTATTTCTATGTTGTACTTATATCTCTGTTTTTTTACAGCAAGAAGACTGAAGAGAAGGACAGAAGAGACAGGAAAGAAGAAAAAAGGATAGAAGATGACCAGCTGCGGACTCCGCTGGACATCAGGATTAATGGCATTACTTGTAATGCGATGTTGCTTTACTTAGTCGAGTTAACCCTATGAATGCCGGTGGGGTAATTATACCCCGCTGGAACTCATAGGGTTAATACTACTAACTTTTGACACGTTTATGCACTTTGGATGTATTGATGTTGTAAGAAATTCTATCTAGCCCCTCTTACCAAGGGTACAATTGTTCTTTGGGGATTGGTTGTAACTTAAGAATCACACAGATAAGGGATAATATTGAAAATGTTTGTATTATGTACAGAATCAAAATACTGTTAGAGTTTGGATGGTATATACATGAATAAAACAATATCATAGATTACAGGTATGGAAAAGATGGAATTGAATTGGATACCAGTAAATTATATGATGAAAATCTCCTCACACCCTCCAGCACAAATCTTGGTTTCTGGTCTCTTATCTGTTGGGCTCACATTTGGACAGGAATCAGGACTGCTGGACTCAGGCCGCTCTCATTCTGTTCTCCTCTTCTCTCCTCCAGTTCTCCTGAAGTTCTCCTTCCACCCCCCAAAAATACTGCTCCTTTATACTATTTTTCATATCACTTGGGTCTGGTGTAAACTGGTTATCTCAACTGACCTTTCCTCACCACACCCACTTGCCTTTCATGGTGACATCAAAGAGATATTATTGATAGGGAAGACTCCAGGAACAGGAGCATTTGGTGTCTCATCTGAACTCTTTGTTTAGTTGACAAGACAGTTTGGCTTGTCCTTACTCCTTTCACATTTAACTAGAAGAGACCTTCATTTGAGTTCTCAAACACCTAACTCAAGAAATGTAAACATCCTTTGAAGCAACCCCCTGCAGTTTGGGACAGCTGAAATTGTCTTGAATTCTTAATTAAGCAAATAGAATTCCCACTGTTCTAAGACATAATACAGATCTATACCCATGCATTTTATATACATACATATATATATATATGTATATATATAGATATATATATATACATGCACACAACAAACTGCATATACTGTCCATATAGATAAAGACATGTATACATACATAAACACACACATATATATCTCCACAGACAAACCCCTGTTATAAGTCGTATTTGATCCATTTTGACTTTCTTACAATGTGGGGCTTATGACCCCATATCAACACATTCACTGTGGACTTAAGTTTTTTTGGCCCATTAATAGTTGTTAGCTGCCAAAAGATCCTATAAGGGACTAAATAAACTGGGTCTTAAGCTTTATGTGATAAAGCGAGTCCTTTAAATGGCAACTTGGAGCTTTTTTTTTTTTTTTAATGGGCCAAAACACACGTTTGTGTAGTGGCCGTATTACTTGATGAACTGCCATTAGCTGTTCATTACATGGACCTTTGAATGGCTTATTACACATTAAAGCACCTGGTGTTGTTTTTTTTGACCTAACGTCTGCCTTTGAATCTACCCCTTGAATTGATATTTACAGTATTTTCATCATTTTCTATCTATGAAAACACCTCTTAACTTTATCACACGATAGCTCTTTTTTTTGCCGGTATTTTTTCACTGCACACACATTTGCATAGCTTACTGTGCTGGAAAAAATGCCATCTTCAACATTTGGATCGAGCCCATAATCTTATAAATCACATTACAAGTTGCATAATGTAATGTAATATAATTTAATACCAGTCTCTGTAGAGATAAATGTCTTTGAGGGAAACAAGCAATTGCAGCAGTTATATCCAGCACTACCACATTTATATGATCCCACTGTAGTTAGCCAAGTTTTTGCACTTGATTCTTATTTTTGTCTCTTATGTACATCCTAGGTGATAATCCGTTAGCAAGTGTTGCTATTCTCCTAGACACAAATATGCATGCCCTTTCCAGTATAGGATGAAATTTCTTATCACCTTTAAGTACAAGCAGATGTTTCTTAATTATTTCTACAATGTTTTTATATTCATGTGCATGGAGTTCTAAAAATGATCTATCTGCTCTTCTCTTTTTCCTTACATCTCACATCTATTGTACATAGCATTTCACTTCTAACCCTATTTCTAAATATAGATTCTGCCCTATCCCCCATCCAACTCGGATAACCTCTGTCCAAAAATCTATTTCACAAATCCATACAGGCTTCATTAATGAGCACATCAGTGTGCAGTTTCTTCTTAATCTTAGAAACTGGCCCACCGGAGGTCCCCTGATGGATGTAGGCTTCCAATAGACATTAGTCTGTATGTTGCCAATTTGCAGGAAAGAATGGATAAATCCAAAAAAATTATGTGTCTTGGATGATTAACCATAGTGAATCTTAACAATAACTGGATATCTCTATAGCTCCCAGGTGATTAAGTAATATCCTGTAAAGGGATATAAAACTGGTGCAGGGACATTGTGATTGCTCTGGCCACACCCACAATTCAAAATGTGGGTGTGGCCAGCACAGCTAAGGCTCACTTCAAAATATGGCTCTCTAGGCAGCTGCTGACTCTACCTACTGGGAAATCCCACCTTGATTGAAACAACACAATATATAACCCTATGAGTGCCAGAGGGGTATGCAACGCATTGCATAGAGTTGCATACCCCTGTGGCACTCAAAGGATTAATCCTCCTAAATACCAGTACTACCCTATATACCCATTTCCCACAGCTTTAACACTTATCCTGAAGTTGGAGGTCCAGCGGTGTTGTCGTCACCTTTTGTCCTGTCCTGCAATTACACATAAAAAGATTAAAAAAAAAAAATAAAATCCTCCCGTTGTCACGACCTCTGCTGATGTCACCACCTATAAGAATGCCAAACAAAAATACCCTCATTGCAGTTCCTGCTTGGAGGAGGTCACAAAAGGGTGTTTAGTCATCCCTCCGGCTGGCCAATCATTGACTAGCTGGAGGGATGACGAAAAGAGGATTTTAGTCTTGCCTGTTAAATCCTTTTCTCTTAGCCTATACAGGTTACTGGTAAATTTGGGTAGGCGATCCACCCCTTTAATTGTAGACAGGGACAATTCTAGAATTGTATGCAGGGGGTGGAGCCTACCTTCCCTCCTTGGCTACAGCTAGCCAACCAGCTCCAGAAAGATTTGAGACACTAACTATTGACTAGATAGTGGAAGAGAAAGAAGACTCCTGTGAGCATGACCCCGAAGGACCCCCACGGTCTGCCACTGGAGAGCAATGCATGGTCCCTTGACAGGGTGGGAGACCAGTAACCTGTATGGACTAAGAGAAAAGGATTTCACAGGTAAGACTAAAATCCTCTTTTCTCTGTCGTCCAATACAGGTTACTGGCAACTTTGGAATGTCCAACCATTGAGTTTCACAGAGGCAGGAAGGAAAGCAAGGACCAGGCGCAAGGCCCCCAAAGTCACCAGAGCAGATATGAACCATCAGATCAGAGCTAGCCCAGCTAACAATGAAGTGTCAACGGACACTGAACAGTGGTAGCAACACCCCAAAATGTTACACAGCACACTGAACTAGAGCCAACAGGGCTCAAAAGTGAAGGAAGCACCAAGAACCAAAGAAGATCCTAGACAGGCAAGACTGCCTCCAGGATCTTCCTCACGAAGCTGGTGTCAGCTGATGCCAGCACATCAACACGGTAGTGCTTCGAAAAGGTGTGCACAGATGACCAAGTGGCAGCCTTGCACAACTGATCAGCAGAGGCCTGATTCTTGTAAGCCCAAGAAGCCTGAATACATCATGTAGAATGAGCCATGACCCGAAGGGGGACAGGCTTCTTCCTCAGCTCATAAGCTTTATAAATAGTGAACTTGATCCAAGAAGCAATAGTCACTTTGGATGCGGGTCTTCCTGCCCTGGGACCCTCAGGAATGACGAACAGTGTGTCAGATTGTCTAATGTACATAAAACTTGAGACAACGCACCACATCCAACAAGTGGAGATCCCTCTCCTTGTCAGAGGTGGAGTCAGGGCAGAAAGAAGGCACCACAATCTTCTGATTGATGTGGAACTCCGAAACCACCTTTGGAAGAAACTCCTGAGAAGTGCGAAGCACCAACTTGTCCTTGTGAAACACCAAAAGAAGGTGGCTCACAGGACAGAGTATGTAACTCCGGAACACGGCGAACGTACACGATCGCCAGGAGAAAGGCCATTTTCCACATCAACAGGCATAGAGGAATAATAGCCAAGGACTCAAATGGATGGCGCTGAAGAATGCCCAAAACCAAGTTAAGATCCCACGGAGGAGCGGGATTCTTGAAGGCAGGACGAGTATGAGCAATGCCCTGGAAGAAAACCTTGACATCAGGAAGGATGGCAATGCGCCTCTGAAAGAAAAAAGAGAGAGCAGAACTCTGAACCTTAAGGGAACTCAAACCGAGGCCCTTATCCACACTGTCCTGCAAAAAGGCCAGGACCGCAGGCAGATCAAATTCCTGAGACAGGTCCTTGTCAGCATACTAAGATAGAAAAGTCGACCGGACATGATGGTAGATCTTGAAATAAATAGGTTTGCGGGCACTGCGCATAGTAGCCACCACCCAGAAGAACAACCTTTCTTCAATATTGAGGATTCAATTTCCAAGCCGTCAAAGCTAGCCGATGAACATCCTCCTTCCACAGGTAACCCTGTAGAAGAAGATCCGGACGGCAAGGGAACCGGAATGGCTCCGCCACTGACAGATCCAGCAACTCTGCAAACAAAGCCTGACAAGGCCAGTACGGAGCAATCAGAATGACTGGACAGCGTACCAGTCGCAATTTCCTTAACACCCTGTGCAACACTGGGAGGTGAGGAAAGATATAGGCCAGAGGAAATAACCAAGGAATGGACATTGCATCCACCACCAGAGCTAGAGGGTCCCTCCACCGAGAGCAGAACCTCGGAACATTCCTGTTGTGTTTTGTCACCATTAGGTCGATGTAAGGAAGACCCCACTTCTGAACAATTAGTGTGAACACCTCTGGGTGCAGTTCCCACTCTCAGCTGTCCACGTGTGTCGACTGAGGAAGTCTGCCATGACGTTGTCTACTCCAGGAATGTGCACTGCTGATATGGCAGGAACGTGTTCTTCTGCCAAGGACAAAATAGCCTTGACCTCTAACCAAGCGGCGAGACTTCTTGTTCCGCCCTACTTGTTGATGTAAGCCACGGCTGTGGAGTTGTCGGACTGTACCAGGACTGGACAGTCTTCCAGCTGAGATGTCCAATGACAAAGGGCATGAAATATCGCTCGAAGCTCCAAACGTTGATGGGAACCCTGAGCACTCAGGCGACCCAGGACTGCTCCCCAGCTGGAGAGGCTGGCATCCGTCGTCACCGTGATCCAGGGGGATACCAGGAAGGACTTGCTCTTCAGCAGATTGGAGAGGTCGAGCCACCACGACAAACTCGGTTCCACATGAAGAGGGAGGGACACTGACATCTTCAGAAGGTCCAGTTGACCCTTGCACACCTAGATCACAAACCTCTGGAGTTCCCTGTTGTGTGCCATGGCAAATGGGAGCGCTTCTATGGAGGAGATGAATTTCCCCACTAGAGAGGACAGCTTCTTGGCTGGAACTGGATCTTGAGCCAGGACAGCACAAATCCTGTGGGCAATCTGGTGAGCTACCTCGTCCGTGAGAAACACCATGCTCTTCTGAGTATCGAAGAGAAGGCCCAGGAAGACCAGATGCTGTGGTGGGACAAGATCTGACTTGTCCACGTTGATGATCCACCTGTGATGGGTGAGAGTTTGAATGCATAGCTGAACCTGCTGATGAAGAAGTTCCGCAGAGGAGGCTTTCAGAAGCAGGTCGTCCTTGTATGGAGTAACTCTGATGCTGTCCCGGTGGAGGACGGACACTAAGGCTCCCAGGACATGGTTGAAAACTTGAGGAGCTGTAGTCAGACCAAAGGGAAGAGCTGAAAACTGAAAGTGCCCTCATTCGCAGGCAAATCTGAGATACTGCCAGCTCTCTGAATGAATGGCGTTGTGTAAATATGCGTCCTGAAGATCCAGAGAAGTAAGAAATTCCCCCAGGGACATAGCAGCAATCACCGTCCGTAGAGACTCCTGGTGATAATGAGTCCGGATCACAAAGGAATTGAGATCCTTCAAATCCAAAACAGGGTGACAACCGCGTCCTTTTTGGAGACCGCAAAGAGGTTTGAGTAAAAACCCATGCTTCTGCCTGAACTGGAACCGGCACTAAAACATCCTTCTCCAGAAGAGCCTGAAGAGCGTGTGAGAAGGCAAGAAACAAAAGGAAGGAAGAGAGATGAAAGGGATCCTGTATCCTTCCGCCACCAACTGTAAAACCCATGGGTTCGTCACTGAATCCTCCCAGATGCTGTGGTAGTGACGCAGACGGCCACCCACAGCAGAGTGGGGACCTGGGTTCGGTGAGTCATGCCGAAGAAGGCTTGGAAGCCTTGGACTTGGAGGAGACTTTGGGCTTCCATTGCTGTTTGAGCTTGGAGGAGGCACGCGGAGCTGAGGGAACCGTCTGGTACGCCGGATATGTCTCAGTCTGAAAGGAACGAAAATACAGATTACGCTTAAGCAGCATTTTCTTCCTGGGGACCAAAGGTAGAAGGGTACTCTTACCCCCAGTGACTTCAATGATCAGATCTTTAAGATCTGGCCCAAATAAGGAAGTACCCTGAAAAGGTAAGGAAAGCAATGCTTTCTTGGAAGCAGTGTCAGCAGACAGGATCTTGAGCCAAAGAGCCCGTCTGGCAACCACAGACATGGTGGAAACCCTTGCCACCAAACGAATGGCATCAAATAAGGCAGCAGAAACATAGTGCTTTGCCTCAGAAATGTTGGCAAGAAGGCGCAACATATCCAAAGTAGGAGCACCCTGACGGACAGCCAGGGTGAGCTGTTCAGTCCAGACCGCAATGGCACGGTTCACCCATGCTGCAGCAAATGCTGGACGCATGGCAGTGCCAAAAATGAACTTGAGGGAGACCTCAAGTTTCTTGTCAGTCCAGTCTTTCAGAGCAGACACATCAGAAACTGGCAAGGCAGTAGACATAGATAGCCTGGAGATATGAGCATCCACTGAGCAAGCACTGCCTCAGAAAAGGATAAAGCTTGGCAAATTTCTTGGACACAGAAGATTTCCTGTCAGGAGATTTCCACTCTTCAGACACAAGACGGTCAAGAGTGGGGTTAGGTGGAAAGCAAGTAAGGGGCTTTTTTAGGCTCCTGGAACACATCAGAGGGATCCGAAGGAACCTCCTGAATTAAGGGAATGTTTAGGGTAGTCAAAACAGCCCTGATCAGGCCCTCAGATGAGGGCTCAGGATCAGCCTCAAAGGGATCCCCAAAAAACTGAGAGGAGCCCACAGCAGAACATTCCTCAACATCTGAATCCACCAGCAGTTCCTCCTCAGAGGAATCTGATACGTCAGGTACTCCCTGTGGACCTTCGACTTCAAGGTAAGTGTTACAGCTGTGGGAATTGGGAATAGGCCAAAGCATAGTATTCGAATTTTCTTTAACTTTATTGGTAATGTTAGGTGTAGTGGAGGGCCAGGGGGTACTTTTAGAGTTAGTTTTTAGGTGGGTGGGGGGAGGGAGACAGTGTTAAACATTGACATGAGCTAGTAACACAATTTCAAATTTTGAGCGTTGACTAGTTTCCTTTAATGTTCTCATTTCTCACGCTATTTAGAGGAGGTGAGGAAACAGAAAGCTGCGATGAACGTTAGGCCACAACATGAGATTTTGAGACCAACGCTTGTTGCGGTGGATGTTGCTCAAGCAACAGAATTCTGACAGTACAACGATGTGTGTACTGCCCAAACTCATTTTGGCCCTAAAGACAGATTTAGCTCCTCTAATAGTACTGAGCCCAAGAAGTTCAGACAACTATTTTTTTCTTTACATTTTTATGTGGATAAAAATTGAGGACAAAAATAAAAACGCATCTGATTTATTTAAAAAAAAGTCTGTGGCTTGAAAGCCCTTCCATTAGATTAAATACTTCAGATCTCGCACATGAGGCCACTTTTCAGAACCCTGTTTGGTTCTTCCACTGATCCAACATGCACAATGCAGCCACAGCTTTCTTGGCGGGTCTTCTCCCTGACAGACCTGCCCAGAGGTCTCTATCCAAATGACACTCTCCATGTAGTTCATATATGGCTTATGATAATAGGATAACATGTTGTTTAGTATACTTTTATTTATTTGATATATTGCCCACAAAATTGCCCTTAACCATTTAAAGCTTTTTCTTCTGAGTTACAAGCAATACTACAAGGATGTGTATGTGCGTGGGTCTGGCTATATTAAAACGAAAAATACTTGGGCAAATAAATGACCATAATTTTCAATGTATATTCTCTCTTTGCAACAGTAAGCATGTACATGTGAGAGATTTAATACGCTGTAATCACAATATGAGCTTTATTTTTTATTTAAAATATATTACCTTCACAGATGCATAAATTCAATCTTTTGGGGCATTACAATAGAATAAACAACATATTACCTCTCAAGAAATAAATAGTAAAAGATATTATTTGTATCTGTGCATTATACAAATAAAATACATCTGCAGAAGTGTGAATCCAGTTAAAAGTAATTACTGGAAAATCAATCAAAGCAGCAGGCAAATTTTCACATCTTACAAAACCATCACTATGTAGACAAAGCAAATAAACATATAAAAATAATGCATTGTATTGTGTTACAGAAATTCTTGCCTCTGTTCATAATTGGATGTTCAGTGGGGAAAATGTCTATTTTTAATCGCAATTTAGAGCCAATGAATATTTATCACAAGAACAATGTTTTTCAGGAGGTTGGGTGAAGTCATTTGCTGTGCATGTCTGATTTCCCTGCTGTATCTTACAGTAAAGTATAGACTTTTCACCGTAAGAAGTGCAAGAATTCTTTGCAAAGCCTGCTGAAAATCAGCACATAGAATTCCATACATCTTAAAGGGTTAGTAATGTCTTGTATTAATAAAAGGTAATACTGTAGGTATTCAAAAAATGAATCAATTGATGCCAGTCTGATCTCTCAAACCTTTATAATTTGAGAGATATACGGTGATAAAGTTCCCCCCACCCTCCCCTTTCCCTGACGTCAGCCTCTAGCTGACAGAAGAAGATCCTGGTACCGAGACCGGAAGGAAGCTCTTCAGTAGAGCTGAAACAGCGACATCTAAAAAAAGAAATACTTCATTGGAACGGTCTACAAAGTGTGCTTGCAAACCAGGCACACTTTGTAGTCCGTTTCAATTAAGTATTTCTTTTTAGATTGTGGTATTTTGGCTCTGCTGAAGAGCCAACTCGAGTTGCACGACTCGAATCTCCTACTGTCAGCTTTACAGCTGACATCAGTGAAAGGGAAGTTTATCACCGTATATCTCTCAAAAACCATAAAGGTATGAGAGATCGGACTGGCATCAACTGATTTATTTTTTTGAATATCTACAATATTACTTTGTATTAATACAAGACATTACTAACCCTATAAACTATAAGATAACTAGTGCCACAGTACATGGGCCACAGTGCCACTGCCACCTGGTCACGGGGCAGTCATGCGCAGTAGAGACTGCCCGCGCCGCGACTGATACAGAGCTGACGCTCCAAAGGAGCGTACAGCTCTGTATCAGCCGCGGCATGGACAGTCTCTATTAAGCATGACTGCAGCACGAGCAGCAGTGTCTACTGCGTATGACGCGGTGTTACACACGTTTTAGCAAATTATTATATAAGATATGTACAACCTACAACAAACCAACCATGACATAAGGGACAAATGAAAGTTCCCATTGATTTAAATGGGGGTTTGAACACCTTGAATACTAGAAAGGTCTACAACAGATTCCTTATTTTTATTTCTCCCCTTTGGTGCAGTTGAATTGCCCCAGAATTGCACCTCTTTTGCTTCTAGAATTGCAGTTAATGTTTACATATGTAGCTCTTTCATATAAGAGAAGCATGTTTTACAGTATTAGTGATCCTTTTAAACACTTAGAGGGCCAGAGAAGTATGCAGCACATTGTTCTGCAATGCTCTGCGTACCCCTCTGGCACTCAAAGGGTTAAGATATACGGGGGCCAAATTCAGGGAAGGAAAGACAAGCAATCCTAGAGCATGCATGGAGGACAAATGAAAATTCCCACTGATATAAAATTGGCTTTTATTCCCTTGAATGCCAGTCTCCATTGCTTTGGTGACCTTTCCCACATTCAGTTGGTTGAAAGACCTATTTAAATCAATGATCAAAACCTGGTGGGATTAAATAATGGCCACTAAAGGGATATTGGTAAATAAACCAGCAGCAGGTGTTTAGGTCAATGATGCCTCTCAGAACTTGGCACTCTAGGCAACTGCCTACTCTGCCTAATGGGAAATCTGTCCCTGTTTGTGATTCATTTCCAAGCAATAGCAGACACATCTTTGCTTTAAGCCCTTAAGGATCAGTGACATGTCAGGACCATCAATGCTGTTCTTGCCTAAAAGTACTGGTGACAGTCCTGGAAAGTCACTTATTTTTTACTCATATCGCTCTTGCAGGAGCGCTGTGAGTAGTAGCTGGGACTGAAATTTACTACTCCAAAACTTGAGCAATGAGTATCAGACTCCCATTCAGCGCACCTGCATACTTGATCAGTCACGTGTGCCGGCGCATTGAATGTCCTCTACCTGGTCCTTAATAGGACTACCACGGGTCCTTAAGGGGTTAAATAATTACTATATTGGCAATGTCTACTAACAGTTGCAGTGAGAATGTACTGTCCCTTTCAAAAAACATTTACTATTTTTGCAGCATGGTAACCATCCAATATACAAGCTGCTAGATATGGGCACTAAATCCTATTTCTAGTCATGTTGTCACGTGAGTCATACTGTGATGGTCTACAAGGGTGATAGCAGCTTAGGTGTTGGGAATCACTACTAAACTTGAATGTTTTCCTTGCACACTCAATATATTTTATAAGGACTGACACTCACTGCGGTGGTACAATAGCGCATGGGTCCTGTGCAGAAGGCAGGCTTGTCAAACTTTCGTAAAGGGTGACAATTAGTAACAGGTGTATTTATTAGTGAGACAATTTCTATTACATTTTAGCTGGCTGCACATTAAAGGGAATCTATCATAATCTCTTATAATTACAATAGCCCTAACCCTTTGAGTGCCAGAGTGCTATGCAATACATTGCAAAACAATACGTTACGTTCCCCTTTGGCACTAAAAGGGTTAAGAAGTGTCATTTTGTGTTTCATTAGGGTGCAAGTTTACGATAATTTAAAATGCTATGTTCCTTGGGATAAAGTAATTCTTCTTGTAGCTCTCAATATTTGTGTCTTTTCCCTCCTCAATAAAAGATAGCTAAGATAAGATAGATGGATAAAAGATGTACATAAGCAATGAGTTTTATTTAAAAACGAATTTGTCCATCAAATACACGCCTTCACATATCGAGGAGTCAGAAATGAAAATTCCACTGATGACACACCCAGCTGCTCCTCATAAGGTGCCTCTCGTAGACACCTTTCTTCAGTACACAAAGCCTTAAAGGGATAGTAATACTTCGTTTTAACTTTATTTTATTTTGTAGGCATTAAAAAAACATGAAGAATGATATAAGTCTTATCTCTCAAACCTTTATAGTTTATGAGATACTCACAAGCAAAGTTCCCCTCCCCGCCCCTTTTACCTAGTGTAAGCCATCTCTTCTCAGATGTGAATCTGGTTGTATGACCAGACAGATAACAGCAGGGGACAATCTTCTTTGTATGAAAACAATGAAATCCCTGCCCCCCTTGACAAGTTTTTCAGCTTTTTACCTTATCTTATTTGAAGATTGTCCCTCTCTGCAGTCTACCTGGGCATCTCCCTTCTGATCTGGTTGAACGGGGGGGGGGATACTTTGTTTGTGAATATCTCTTAAACCATAAAGGTTTCAGAGATAAGACTTATATCATTCTTCATGTTTTTTTTAATGCCTACAAAATAAAATAAAGTTAAAATGAAGTATTACTATCCCTTTAACTCATTACTACAGCACTGAATTTTCCTTAATTCTCTGATTGCCAGAAAATTATTCAACAAATTGCAAGTGCAATGTGTTGGATTCCTCTCTGGCATTCAAAGGGTTAACCAATGTTGTTGCTGTTTTCTGGACTTTCTCCAATTTCAGGATGACATTTTGTAGACTGCGGTGCAAAACTGTGCTGTATATGCAAGGGGAGATCTTACCAAAGACTTAACGCTTTCTTCCTATCTTTGTGCATATTTTGCTGGCCTCTGCAGCTGCTGACTGACGTGTACAGTACACTGTCTACAATGATTCCCAAATCCTACTGTATGAAGATTTTTTCTAATACTGTCCTGTTTAGTGTATAATTTGAATAAGTGCTTTTGCTTCCCATATATATCTTCTTGCATTTTATCTGTGTAACTGGCTCTACCATTTAAACATGCTCAGCAGAGAAGAAATAGCCTGTTCAGACTGAATCACCATGCATGGTTTTGTGCCAACAGCTAATGAAAAGGCACTGTTCTAAATAGGGTTATACCCCTTACGTATTTTTGCAGTGTGACAGAAGATACATATTAAATCTCTGCATTCTAACTTTCAACTGTTTTTCTACCAAAATACACAAGTTTTAGCCCCTAGGCTGGGAAGTTGTAGTCCCTGATAGCTGCAGAGCAAAGGTTGCCATCACCTGCCCTATACCTATGTCATTTAATATTTGAGTATTCTATGTGGCACAGTCTAAAACAACTTCTGAAAAAAAATAATGTAAACGTCATCCACTTCAGTTCGATAAGCTTCAATTTCTGTTCCCATAAGCAATCTTTCACGAAACTGTGTTGTCTACCACTTATAATTTTGTTGTCCAAAACCACGTTCACATGAATGATAGAGATGAAATCAAAATGTAACAAAGATATGCAATCTAATGTAACACAATGGTGTCTATGGGTCTGTTCACATGGGCCACTAGCTCAATTTTGCAAAGCATGCTGTACGCTGTTAACCCTTTGAGTGCCAGAGGGGTACGCAGCGCATTGCTTTGCAATGCATTGCGTACCCCTATGGCACTCAAAGGGTTAAGAGTATGCTGCAACTTTTATGAATTGATATCAAATGCATCCATGTTGCAGAATGCTTGATCCATGTACCATGGGTCACCAAGCAAATCGTTCAAATAGGTAACATAAGAGGTTGTGATGCCCTTCGCAACCTCCAATAACTGGCCTTCCTAAGTGGGTCTCAGCCAATAATATGTAGCTTATGTTAATGTAGGCCAGCCCTGTCATATTCCCTCCGTGGCCTCCTTGAAAGAGAAATGCCATGGGAGATGGCTGTAAGTATCAATGGGCAGTGATAATGCTAATTAACCTTCAATTGTGATCCATGTTGAAAACTTTTTGTGGCACAGATTCAAGAATGTCTCAGAATGTCCGGGACTTAACAACTATTTAGGACACCAGGGAATCACTGTTTAAGCGAATACTGCTATCTGATTTTGTGATGGGTTAGAAATATGTATTTTAAAGACAAATATAGCAATACAAAAATAATTCAAAAGGCACCTTGATCAAAAGAAAAGGATAGTAATTCTGGGGCAAAACAAATTCACCTTAGGGCAGAAATAAAAATGAAATGGGAATTTTAACCCTTTGCATTGCAAAACAATGTGGGGGACATCTCTGGTGTTCTATTAAAAATCACACTTAAATCTATTGGAATTATTTCTCCACTGTGGTGTATTTGGTTGGCCCCAGAATAACCACATTTTTCCTTTGAACATAGGGCCGTAAGTCTGTAAAATTTCAAAATTACATAAAGATGACACTTAATTTTACTATGTTCTGCGATATGGTTGTGCCATACTTAAAGGGACAGTATTACTTCAAAATTACTATCCCTCATATTGTAGCCCTTAATAAACTGAGTTAAATGACACCAGCGGCATCTCTCAAACCTTTATGGTTTAAGAGATAGCCGCTTTCAAAGTTTCTGCTCCCCTTGCTGTCAGCGTTCTGCTGCCAGCAGGGGAATCCGGTCCCGGGACAGGCGGAGGCTCTTAAACAGAGCCAATATCTCGTTATGGAAGGGAAAATGATTAATTGAAACAGTCTTATATGTGTGCTTGGTTACCAAGCACACGTAGAAGACTGTTTCAATTATTCATTTTTCTTTCCATAATGAGATATCGGCTCTGCTGAAGAGCCTCCTCTTGATTCAGAGACTGGATTCTCCTGCTGGCAGCAGAATGCTGACAGCAGGGGAGAGGAAAGTTTGAAAGAGGCTATCTCTTATACCATAAAGGTTTGAGAGATGCCGCTGGTGTCATTTAACTCAGTTTATTAAGGGCTACAATATGAGGGATAGTAATTTTGAAGTAATACTATCCCTTTAACTTGCCTATACGCTGCAAAACGATAGTTCCATAAATTAACCCTCTGAGTGCCAGAGAGGTATGCAATGCATTGCTCTGCAATGTGCTGTGTACCCCTCTTGCACTCAAAGGGTTAATTTGTATGTAAACAATTAATGATAGGTACCCTTTAACATTTTGTATAACGTATCACTTACAAAGAAGCACACACACACAAAAAAAATACACAGTTGTAATGCACCAGCAAGACCTCTTTTTGTAAAAATACACATTCTCCTTTTGCATAATTTGCATGCACTACAATTGAACTATTTACAAACACACAATATAGATGTAAACAAATGCAATTTTTAGACTGACATAGAACGAGCTTTCTCCACCTGTTAAATAATTTATATTGAAAATAAATATATTTCCTAATATATCTATATATCAGAAATTAAAATGTATACATATCAGAAAATAAACTCATTCTTTTTTCATACTCTTGGTTGTGCCATCACTCTAAAGGACCAGGGCAGTCACTGACTAGCTCATGCAAGTGGTTGTGACTGTAAACCGGGAATGGACAAACTGCAACTATCCAGCTGTTGATGGTTTTCAACTCATTATCCTGAGTTGACTGTTGAAGATGATGAGAACTGTAGCCCAACGACACCTGGAGAGCCATAGATTGCTCATGCCTGCTGTAAACACAGGGAGGCTAATGTACTAAGAACTGCAGTAATTCTATGGTAAAACAAATGTACTATTCCAGGAGACATAAACATTTCTAAACTCCCATTGATTCAAATGGGAATTCTAACCCCTTGAATGTTACAGAGGATCAAAAGGCAAAAGAGCCTGATTTAATACAAAGGAATCTTTTATGTTCTCCATATAGTACAGATGTTTACTCCAGAATTACTGCAGTTCTTCTTAGAAGATCAGCCTCTGGATTTCTTTTACCTGAACAGTGCTGTTTTCAAGAGGGTTTCTGTGGAAATGACATACTCAGGGGACTAGAGGTACTATATTGTGCAGATTATTAAAAACTAGTTTTAAAGCCTGCGTACACAGGTCAACACTGGCGGCGCTGCAGTCATGCTCAGTACTGACTGCCCGAATGCGCGGTGGCTGATACGGAGCGGGGCGCTCCGAATTCAGGCCGTAGCCCTCTCTTCGCACCTTCATGGGACCAAGCGGTCCCAAGAATGTGCGCAGAGAGGACTCCGGTCTGAATTTGTAGCGCCCTGCTCAGTATAAGCCGTGGCGCTGGCAGTCTCTACTGCGCATGACGGCTTCTGACAAACATCCTTAGCGAATTATAATATAGGATAATTACTGTGCTCATCACACTAACTGACACATATTGCCCAAATCATCAACCGGTAATCGGGATGCACGCGCATTTATCCATATTCTGTAAAGATGTAGCAAAGGATGATGTATGTGAACCTGTCACCAAAAAGGCAATTTCAGGCAGGTTTATACAGTAAAGTTATCTTTACATTGTGCTAGGAATAGCAGAAGTAAATGCATAGCAAATATAAATACATTTGTTTTCTGCAACATAGTTGCAGTTGTTGTACTGAGAAGAACTGGAGCAATTCTGGACTCAAACAACCTGCACCACAGGAGCCAAAAAAGGTTCCCCATATTACAACTTGGTAATGGATATTTCAACTACTTGAATGCTGGAGGTCGCCAAAGCATTCATCTACAATGTGAAGGGAGAAATCTCTAGCATTAAGGGAATTAAAAAGCCCAATTTAAATTAATAGAAATTTGGGAATGTATTTGTCTCCTATGATGTAGTTGGTTTGCTCCAGCCTACTTATGTTACCTTTTTCTACCATTCACCAGTCACAAATGCACTGTATTCTGCACAGTGGAGTGCATTAACACTTTGAACACCACAGGGGTATGCAACGCATTGCTTTATAATGTGTTGCATACCTCTCTGGGGTACACTTTTAAAAAGTTGCATGCAAAATAGTGTGCGACTTCAGGGAGAAGTCATAATGTCTCCTTGATTAAAGGGATAGTAATACTTAAAATGTAAAAATAAATATGTTGTAGGGTTTATCCCCTGAGTAAAACAAGAGTACTCCCACTGCTGAAAGATGTTTCATTCAAAAGTTATTCATTTTCAAAGTTGAATCTTTTAGGTGCAATATCACAGTGGCCTGAAATTGTACAGTGGCGCTGTTGCTACACCATCCTATGGAGATTTATGGTCCCGGGACCAGAGCTCTCCATAGGATCATGTAGCAACAGCGCCACTGTACAATTTCAGGCCACTGTGATATTGCACCTAAAAAATTCAACTTTGAAAATTAATAACTTTTGAATGAAACACCTTTCAGCAGTGGGAGTACTCTTGTTTTACTCAGGGGGATAAACCCTACAACATTTTTTTTTACATTTTAAGTATTACTATCCCTTTAAAAGGGCGGCATGATATTCTCGCATTGCAGTACAGAGCAAGATTCTCAAGTCGAGCCTTCAAGTCCCATCATACTTAGCACCCAATTTACATAGCCCAGAGCGGAACAGCAAATAAACTCAACTAACTAAATTGAAATAATTATGGGACATAAGTAATAACACCCTGCTTGTAGACCTTGCAAATGCACAGAGTTACTTAAAGGAGCAGTAAACTTTTTTTTATGAAAAAATATATATTGCAGTCATTTTCCTATTGAGTAAAATAAGGGTAATCCCACTGCAGAGAGATTTAGATTTCTAGAGTTATTACAGTTAAAAACCATTTTTTTAACATTAGCAGTGCTCTCTAGTGGTCAAATTCTAATTATTTTTTCTGTTAGATTCTAATGGAGAGGAAAGTCAGAGACATACAGTTCTTCACAGAATGTGATAGACACTGCCAGTCACTTCCTGTCAGTCAGAACTATCTGGAAGTAAAGCACAGTAAATTCACTTCCTGGTTATTCGAACTGAGTGCCTCGTTCTTCCCTATCATTCTGCACGCAGAGAAGGGGAGAGAGAGTCCAGAGCGGCTTACTTGAGTGCTGTTTCATGTACAATCTACACTTCAGTTAAGTAATGTTATGCATTTGCAAGGTCAATAAGCGGGGTGTAATTACTTAGGTCCTATAGTTATTTCCAGTTTATTTGCTCTTCAGCGCTGGGCTCTGTAAATCATGTGCTAAGTATGACGGGACTTGAAGGCGCCATTTGAAGGTGCGACTTGAGAATCTCACTCTGTCCTGCAATTAGAGATTCTCATGTTGCCCTTTTAATCAAGGCGACATGATGACTGCTCCCTGTAGTCACACGCTATTTTGCATGCAACTTTTTAAAAGGATACCCCTCTCTGGCACTCAATGGGTTAAAGTTTGCAACATCCACAGAACCAGTATGCATTTCAGCACTTTGTAAAGTGCAGCCTCACAGTTACTATATTTACTGTAGGACACTGCGCTCCTTATGTGCAAAAGAAAAGGGGAATCAATTCTGGATCGAACCCACTGCACCACAACAACTAAATTGCCAAAATTCCCATTGATTCAAATGGGGGTTTTACCCCCTTGACTGCTAGAGAGAGGTCTCCAGCTCATTGAGGAGAAATGAATTAGAGACCTCTCTAGCATTCAAAGGGTTAAAAAGCCCCATTTAAGTAATGGGAATTTTTATCTATTCCTTATGGTGCAGCTGGTTTGATCCAGAAGTGCTCGCCTTATTTTGAGCACAAGGCCCAAGGTGTAGGAATAGGCCTGTCCAGCAATACAAGTACTAATCTTATAGTGCTGGCAAACGCTAAGGGAAGTTCCTTCTATCACACTAAAGGTACTTCTTAGTCCATCTGTATCATCATGTGTCTACTTTAAAGGGATAGTAATACCTAAAATGTAAAAAAATATATGTTGTAGGGTTTATTCCCCTGAGTAAAACTAGGGTACTCCCACTGCTGAGAAATATTTTATTTAAGAATTATAACAGCTCAAACCTTAATTTTTTAGGTGCAATATCACAGTGGCCTGAAAATTTACAGTGGCGCTGTTGCTCGGTGCCGGCCTAAGACATTGTGCTGCCTGGGTCCAACAATGAAATGCTGTCCCCCCTCCCAAAAAACACACCCACCTATACACGCCCACACCCATTATGTTATATAAAAGTAAAAAATGTACAGTTATAAAATATCATGTAAAAATTTTAGATTATATTTTATAACTGTCCAAAAAAAGAATTAACCCCTTGAATGCTAGAAAACAGCTGCATCATAGTGGACAAATAAAACTTCCAATTCATTTAAATTGGGCTTTTAATCCCCTTGAATGCTAAAGAGGTATCCAGAATTTGCTTGGCAGTGCAGACCTTTATAGCATTAAGTGGGTTAAAATACATTTATTGACCACCCTATAGCTGATTAGTGGGACAGGGAATCTGCAATATACACTGTGAACATTTCCATGACAGAAATAAAAAAAAAAATCAACCATGTAACAGAACAGATGCAAGAGAAGATGGCCAGGATGAGATAAGTGGTGGACCTGCCCTGCGGACACAGTGGTAGCTGTGGATGAAGCTGTGGCAAGGATGGATTTGGAGGGCAACAGGGGAGCTGACTGTCTTGAGCATAAAAGCAGCCGACAAGCCTGCACATTACCCGGGCACTGCAATGCTCGTTGAGGGTGGCAGGAGGAGGCTTTCTAGGCGCTCACTCTTTTCAGAGCGGTGCCCCTCTCTCTTCCCAGATTCTTCACAAAGGCACAGCAGCCGCCAAGGTGCGTGCGTCTCTGCGCCCTCGGTAGACGTGCACCCTAGGCCGGTGCCTACCTTGCCTATAGGTGGTGCCGGCCCTGGATGTGGGACACAGTGACTGACCTGGGGCTGGTGCATGAAATAACTGCCTTGGGTCGGCAATTTGCCGCCCCTGTCAAAGTGCTGCCTGGGTCCATGGACACACCGGAACCCATGTGAGGGCCGGCCCTGCTGTTGCAACACCATCCTATGGACTGCTCTGGTCTGTAGACCATAAATCTCCATAGGTTGGTGTAGCAACAGTGCCACTGTAAATTTTCAGGCCACTGTGATACTGCACCTAAAAAATTCAAGTTTGAGCTGTTATAATTTTTTTATAAAATATCTCTCAGCAGTGAGAGTACCCTTGTTTTACTCAGGAGGATAAACCCTACAACATATATTTTTTTACATTTTAAGTACTACTATCCCTTTAAGCCACTAGCTGCATAACAGAGCTTTCTTCTGGACTCTTCTCCGCATCTTTTGATTTTTTTCTGGTCTTACCACCTGCAAACAAGAAAACAAACATTTTACTATTTAAAATTCTGAAGTATTTCACAAGCATTTTAAATCCATAGCAATGCTTTATTTTAACTACTTATTTAAAGGGTTAGTAATGTCTTATTTTAAGAACATGTAATATTTCATGTATTAAAATTAACTGGTCCAAGTCTCGTCTCTCAAACATTTATAATTTGAGAGATATAGGATGATAAAGTTCACCCTCCCTCCCCTTTCACTGACGTCAGCTGCCAAGTTGACAGCAGGAGATCCTGGTCCCAGGACTGGCCGGCGGCTATTCATCACAGCCAAAGTATCGCAATCTAAAAAGAAATACTTCATTGGAATGGTCTACAAAGTGTGCCTGGTTTGCAAGCAAAAATTTGTAGACCGTTCCAGTGAAGTATTTCTTTTTAGATAGTGCTATTTCGACTCTGCTGGAGAGCCGCCGTCGGGTTGCACGACGCGAATCTCAATCTGTGAGCCTCACAGCTGACATCAGTGAAAGGGGAGGGGGAACTTTAAAACCTTATATATCTCAAACTATAATTGTTTGAGAGACGGGACTTGGATCAGTTAATTTATTTTTTTAACATCTAAAATATTATATGTTCTTAAAATGAGACGTTACTAACCCTTTAAGAAACTTTGTTCATTTCAGTTACTATCTTTCTTCCATTTTTAGGGGCGGGAGTGTCCTCTATCTCCAGTCACTAAATGGAATCTGAGACCCTACTGTCTCATAAAGAATCCCCAAAACTCTGTGGGCCATACACACACACAAATTAAAATGGAGTATATATCTGTGGCAAACCAACTGCACAATAAGAAACAATTAGAAACTCCCACTGATTTTAATGGGAGGTTAACCCCTTGAATACTAGAGGTCTCCAATACATTGCTTCTATGGTAACCATATATCCCTTTGAATTCAGGACACATATAAATAAACACACTGTAGGGTTGCACTGATACCTGTGCAATCCTGAAGACTGAAGTTCTCATATGCGTATCTGATGTAAAGGGATATGTGGTTACCTTAATTGCTTCACATTGCAGTGGACACATCTCTACTATTCATGTTGTAAAAAGTAAATTTTTCCCTTAACTGGCATTTTTATTTCCTCCCTATGTTGCAGTTATCTTGCTCCAGAATTGCTCCACTTGCAGTTTGTACGCATGTCCTTCTCTTTGCTGAACAAAGAGAGATACATACAGGCAGAAGAGTACTTATAATCTTTAACACTGAGCTGCAGATGATTGGTTTTACAGACTGGAGGCAGAAAGCGCTCAGCCAAAGTGGAAGTAGGGGTGTTGCTATGTACTGACTGAAGAGGCTAAAGCCCTAAATCTCATTCTTAAATCTAGCTCTAGTTCTTGTTGCCAGTTAGAGGCATGTAATAGTATAATAATATGCTAGGGTCCCTAATGATAATGGTGAAATTGAGTTACAAAGTACACTAAATGATTTTGGTGGGTTCAAGCTAAGCTGACCAGACCTCACCTTCAATCAGGGACACAAAGGAAATATGCATATTTCAGTACTGCATTTTAATCAAAGCTGCCCTGCATGTTTCGTGCGTTCCTGGATAAAAGTGAGGTCTGATCTGCCTAGTCCAAGCACAAGGTATTTTGGGAAATTAAAAGGATAGTAATGTTTCACACTAAAAGCAGCTCCAATTAATCTTCATAGTATTTGGGCCATGGAGAGTGTTATTCCAGTACTGTCCGAGTTATAGTTCAAGAATAATTGAATGATAAAGTATCCCACTCCCGACTCTTTTACTGATGTAACACTGCTCACCTCAGAGCAGCAAGACTGTCCAGATGGATCACAGAGAGGGGCAATCTTCACTGAGCATAAGGGAAAAACCTGTCAAGGGGGGCAGGGTTTTCCTTATGCTCACAGTAAGAAGATTGTCCCTTGCTGTGAGCTATCTGGTCCCAGGACCAGATCCCACATCTGAAGAGAGGTAGCTTACACTAGGTAAAAGGGGTGGGAGGGGGATACTTTATCATTCAATTACTCTTGAACTACAACTCTGACAGTACTGAAATAATACTCCCCATGGCCATGAAGCTTAATTGGAGCTGCTGTTTTTGTGAAACATTACAATCCCTCTAACAGCTCACCTGCAGCAGCAGATTCATGGTAAGTACACAGAATTAAAAATACAGAAAGGCAGCAAGTAAAATTAGAAGATTTTAGTGAACTTAGCATTAAATCCTTTTCTCTTAGTCCATGTGAAACACAGGTACCATGTGTAAAATCCTCCTCCTCTACTTTACACCTGCCTCCTACTTCCAGTTTCAACATAAAGAAAACCCAAGATAAAGCAGAAATGAAAGAACATCCCCTGTACAGAATGCCCAAGAGGACCCCTCTGCCCAGGTACTCAGCACACTGTTTTTTTTCTCCAGGTAGAAGTCCTGTATACCCCATGGCCTAAGTATTTACCAAAGCTATCCAAACAAGATTCCATCGAGGGGAAAACCAGGAGAAAACAAACCCCTCCAATGAAGACCCTCCACTGAAGTCCACAGGACTAAACTGGTACAACATGAACCTCAGTTGTCAACGGACACCAAACTTACGCAACAAACAACTACAGACAAACAGGAAACTATCGGGGTTCTGATCTTTACAGAGAAAAAAAAAACAAATTAGAAGGACCCTTATACAGGCACCACAGCCTGAAAAACTTTCAGTCCAAAACTGGCCAGGACATTTATATGATAGTGTTTGTTGAGACTGTGCAGATGACAATGATTCTAGTAGGCCCAAGATGTGCCCACTGATCTGGTTGAATGCACTGTGACTTGAAAAAGGAACAGGTTTCTTCTAGAGGACATATGCCTAGTAGATGGTCACCTTGAGCCACAAAGCGATCGTAACCTTAGACATAGCCTGGCCTGGGTGCTGGCCCTCAGGGATGACAAAAAGATAGTCAGATTTCCAAAATGGCTTTGTGTGATGAATGTAGTACTTCAAGCAACATACCACCTCCAACAGATGAAGTTCCTGCTATTGTCTATGGGAAGGACAATTTCCTGGTTGATGTGAAGCTCCAAAACATCTAGGGGCAAAAAAGACATTAAGAGTTCGTAAAACCACCCTATCCTGGAGGAAAAATAGAAAAGGGATTTACAGGATAAGGCCTGGAGTTCTGCCACCCGCTGAACAGCTAAATCCTTTTTGAACACCATCTTAAAGGAAAATCAAAACCACTGAAAGTCTGAAAGGAAGCAGTAGAGAACCATGATCAGCAAACTATTGGTAGAAGAGGGACCAACCCCTATCATGGGCCTTGGACAAAACTGTTTTTCCATTTTGGAGAATAGTATAAATGACAGCCTCAGAAAAACCCTTCTTCTTCACGATGTTGGCTTCAAGAGCAAATCCATCAAAGCCAGCTTCTCCACCTGAGGGTGTCATACAGGACCATGGGTCAGAAGGTCCCGCCTCAAGGGGAGGCAAAATGTTCCATTATGGACAGACTTAGAAACTCAAAAAACCAGGTGCCCTCTTTATCCTGATTTCTCTCAGCACACTGGGAATCAGGAAAGTTGGAGGAAACAAATATGTTAAAATTAAAATACCATGGTATGGACATTGCATCCACTGTACATTTTAGAGAGTCTCTTGCCCTGGCACATAACATTGGAACTTTGCAGGTCAGGGGGGAGGCCATGAGATCCACTGTTGCAAACCCCAACAGCACACAATCAGTCTGAACACATTCTGACTGAGCTCCCAATTTCTGGGATCCAGATGTCCATGACTTAGAACGTGGAGTGGGTTCACAGTCCAAGAGGGGCAAAAGGTACCAGGATATTCCCTAGGAAGCCCTGTCTGGCATGGGGAGCAAGGGATAAAGGGGTTAAGGGTAATCTGCTTTAGATTTACCCATGTGTCCTTTGGGTTCTGACATGTCCAGAATAGCACATACATATAGTAATAATAAAAGCAGATAACAGAGTGCTATACAGGTAAAACACAGCATTCCAGTGGGTGCCAGCAGAAAATGGACATAAAACAGGACTATAGCACGCAAGTGGCTAACACCTGCAGTTTCAGTCTAAAGACTCCTATCTGCAGTACAGTGAAGACCTTCAGAGAAGCCCAACAGTGGGTTAAAGACTTAAGAAGTCAATTCAACCTCCACAGGTTTAAGGTTCTGAAATAAACTGTGAACTGGATTAGTCATATACAAGGAACCCAGTTAATGAAAGCACACATAATGGAGATTATACAGCCCTTTTTTACTAATAAAAAAGAAGTCTAACTGAGAGAATAGTGGCCGTACACCCTCTTCTCTGTGAAGGTCACTGGAAGTAGGAGCCGGGGGTAAAGTGGAAGGAACATGAGAGATTACGTCTCAGAGTTTACCCATGGTTCCTGTGTTCCACATTGGGCGGCAGTGAAAATTTAATTTCTCTATCGTCCAATACAGGTTACTGTTAACTTTGGGTAGGCGATCAGCCCCTTTAAGTAGGAAGGAACAATTCTGAGAAGTGACTGCTGGGTGGAGCCTACCTCCTCTTCTTAGCTTGCAGCTAGCCAATCCCCAACCAGTAAGATTTGTTCCTTGGTCAAGACACAAAGCAAGAGAACAGTTCTGCTATAATTTTAGTTATTTATTATTTTTCTGTTAGATATGGGATACCACCATTAGGCGGATTACCATCACTGACAATTCCCATCACCCAAATATGGATAGCTCAGTTTACCAGGTGCTTTTGTGGACCTAAGCCCTGGGGGGGAAATCTTGGCTGCAAGTTCTTTCCCCAGGAGTTGCCCACTGAGGCTTCTTCTCGATATATGGTAATCTGAAGACAGAAGACCTGCTAAAAAGGTGAGCTCCCTATGAGTGCTGAGGTCCACATGTCCCATGCTTTCCTTCCGCACTGGGGTCTCCTTTGGAGTTCCTATTACATACTCATACTCTGTTGGGTGTTTGGAGCACGTTTCTGTGGTAACTTAACCCTTTTGCTGCTGGTTAGCATGTTTTGGGGCATTGTGGACACTTTCCCTACTGGGACCGGTGTTTATTGGGTCTACTGACTTGTTCTAGTGGGCTTTTGAGTGGTTTTACATTTTGGTATTCACCTTGTTAACTTTGTGTTCCGCGCCTTTAAGGCGCGTGTTTACCGCATAGACGCCATTACTCCATTCACTTCTATGGGACTTTACAGTTTGGGACATATCTCTGCAACCGCTCCACGTATCGAGGTCAGAGATGGCTCATTTTATTGGTCTGCCCTTGGTCTGTTATCCAGTCAATGTTCTGGGCATGTTGGGGTACTCCTTTAGCGAAACTACAATTCCCATGAGCGATTGCTATGCGTGCTCATTTCTGATTCGCTCCTGTTGCGGCAGCCATATTGTGCCTTCGCTGATCAAGTATCCTACGCAGGACTTGGACTCTCCTTCTCTCCTCAGCAATTTAACCCTTCGCCTACCAGATAAGTCTAATTTTGCATTTCTGGGGTGATTTTATTTATCATACACACTGTTTTGTGGATGTTTCTGATACTTTGACCGTTTGACTCTGCGAGAATGTCTATTCGGTTAGACCTTGGGGCTAGGCCTAAGACTAAGGACACTGGGGCGTCTGTGTCCCCCATTGCTCTTCATGTCTCTCAGGGTTATCTAGAGAATACTCAGGTCATGTTTGCCCAGCATGCGCTGCTGCCCCTGAAGGGACCTCCAGCCATGCACTAGAGCCAGTTTGGATGCAAGAGTTAAGGCTACTACCAGGGACCTCCAGTCCACCTTACAACTCCTTCCATCCACTTTGCAGGGGGTCTTCCATTTCCACACCCCCTATCAGATCTTCCCTGCCTAAACGGCCAGGTGTACCTGATGTGTCTGATTCCTCTAAGGAGGAATTATTGGTGGATTCTGATGATGAAGACTGTTCTGCTGTCCCTTCCTCTCAGTTTTTTGGGTATACCTTTGAGGCTGATCCTGTCCCCTCAGCTGAGGGCCTGACCAGGGCTGTGTTGAACACCCTTAACATTCCCTTGGTGTAGGAGGTTTCATCTGACCCCTCCAATGTGTTCCAGGAGCCTGTTAGGCCCTATACTTGTTTTCCACCTAACCCCACCCTTGACCGCTCTGTGTCTGAGGAGTGGAACTTTCCAGACTGGAAACCGTCTGTCTCTAGGAAATTGCTAAGCTTATCCTTTCTCTGAAGCGGCCCTAGCTCAGTGGGGTCATCCTCTCAAGGTGGACGCCTGTTTCCAGGCTTTCTACGTCCACTGCCTTGCCTGTGGCTGATGCACCTGCTCTGAAAGTCTGGACTGACAAGAAGCATGAGACTGTTGTCAAGGCTATTTTTGCAACGGCTGGTTCTGCCCTGCGCCCCGCTGCGGCATGGGTGAATAGAGCTGTGGTTGTTTGGACTACTGCTGACATGTTGCGGCTTCTCGCCAACATCTCTGAGGCTCAGCATTATGTTTCTGCTGCCGTTTGATGCTGTGCGTATGGTAGCCAGGGCATCCACTATGTCTGTGGTAGCCAGATGTGCTCTTTGGCTCAAGAGCTGGTCTGCTGACACGGCCTCCAGGAGGGCTCTCCTGTTCTTGCCCTTTCAGGGCACCTCACTGTTTGGGCCTGATCTCAAGGGTCTGATCAGTCTGTCAAACGGAATCGGCTTTTTCATCCCTTTAAGGCTGAATTGCTTCAGATGACCCAGGCGGCGCCTCAGGCTCCACGCTCCTCATCCAAGCCTAAGCAGCAATGGAGGCTTAAGTCCCCCGCTAAGCCCAAGGCTTTCAAACCTTCTTCTGCATGATTCGCCGAATCCGGGTCCCCACCCCCAGGTAGGTGGCTGCTTACACCACTACCTCTTGGCTTGGGAGGCCTCTGTGGCAGACCTGTGGGTTTTGAAGGTGGCTATGGGGTACAGGATCCCCTTCACCTCCCTTCCTCCTTCCTGGACCTTCTCCTCTGGGAGCGGAAAAGTGACACTTTTTTGAGGGTGCCATTCAGGCCCTGCTGGACAAGGCAGTCCTAGAACCAGTTCCTCCTCAGGAAAGGGGGTTGGGGTTCTACTCCACCCTCTTTGTGGTTTCCAAAAAGGATGGCGGCTGTCGTCCCATTTTGGATTTGAAGGATCTCAACTCCTTTGTGGTCATGTCCCAATACCTCCAGGAGTCACTGCGCATGGTGATAGCTGCCATGTCCCCTGGGGAATTTCTGGCCTCTCTGGATCCTCAGGATGCCTATTTGCACATTACCATTTATCCAGAGAGTCGGCAATATCTTTGCTTTGCTTGCAACCAAGGGCACTTCCAGTTTTCTGCCCTCCCCTTTGGCCTGACCATGGCTCCTCAAGTCTTCAACAGAGTCCTGGGAGCCTTGATTTCTGTCCTCCATCGGGACGGCATCAGAGTTACCCCGTACATGGACAACCTCCTTCTGAAGGAATCTCCTTCATCAGCAGGTGCATGATTGCATTCATGCTCTGTCCCGTCACAGGTGGATCATCAATCTGGATAAGTCAGACCTTGTTCCTTCACAGAGGATGGTATTTCTGGGCCTCCTCTTCGACACCCAGAGAGGGATGGTGTTTCTCACGGATGAAGTGGCTCATCAGATAGCACTGAAGGTCCAAGCTATCCTGTCTCAGGATCTGGTTCCAGCCAAGAAGTTGTCATCCCTGGTGGGAAGTTCATTTCCACCACAGAAGCGGTTCCGTTTACCATACCAGGGAACAGAGGTTTCTAATCCTGACATGCAGGGGTCGACCGGGTCTCCTGGAGAGGTCCCTATCTCTCCCCCTTCACGTGGAGCTGAGTCTCTCGTGGTGGCTCGACCAGAACAATCTCCTGCAAGGCAGGCCCTTCCTGTTGCCATTCTGGACTACAGTGAAGACAGATGCCAGCCTCTCCAGATGGGGAGCAGTCTTGGGGCACTTGAACGCTCAGGGCCGGTGGTCCCAGGAGGAATCTCTCCTTCCCATCAATGTCTTGGAGCTTCGGGCGATATTTCATGGCCTGCGACACTGGACACGACAACTGGAGGATTGCCCGGTCAGGGTACAGTTGGACAACGCCACAGCGGTAGGCTACATCAACAAGCAAGGCGGCACAAGAAGTTTCACAGCTTGGCTAGAGGTCAAGGCTATTCTGTCATGGGCAGAGGAGCATGTCCCTGCCATTTCTGAAAGCATATTCCTGGCGTAGACAACGTTCTGGCAGACTTCCTCAGTCGACACACTGTGGACAGCAGAGATTAGGAACTACATCAAGAGGTGTTCAAACTCATCGTCCAGCAGTGGGGTCTTCCATGCATCGACCTGATGGCGACAAGACACAACAGGAAGGTTCCAACATTTTGCTCTCGCTGGGCGGACCCCCTGGCTCTAGCAGTGGATGCCTTGTCGATGCCGTGGATTTTTCCTCTGGCATACCTTTCCTCCCATTCCCCTGTTGCACAGTGTGATAAAGAAACTGAGACTGGAGCGCTGCCCAGTCATTCTGATTGCCCCGTACTGGCCTCGACATGCTTGGTTTCCGGAGCTTATGGATCTCTCAGTGGCAGAACCTCTTTGGCTCCCCTCCCGTCCGGATCTTCTTCTACAGGGTTACCTGTGGAAGAAGGATGTTCACTGTCTGGCTTTGACTGCATGGAGGTTGAATCCTCAGTTTTGAAGAAGAAGGGTTTTTCTTCTGGTGTGGTGGCTACTATGCTTAGTGCCCATAAGCCTCTTTCCTCTAAGGCCTACCATCATGTTTAATCTACCTTTCTATCTTGGTGTGCTGATAGGGACCTCTCTCAGGATTTTGATCTTCCGATGGCCCTTTCCTTCCTCCAGGATGGTGTGGATAAGGGTCTCAGTCCTCTTAAGGTTCAGACTTCTGCTCTCTCTGTTTTCTTTCAGAGGCGCCTTGCTATCATTTTCCAGGGCATTGCTCATGTCCATCCCATGTTTAAGTCTCCCGCTCCTCAGTGGGACCTTAAAACTTGGTTTTGGGAGTCCTTCAGCTCCCTCCCTTTGAGTCATTGGCCACTATTCCTCTAAGTCTGCTGATGTGGAAGATGGCTTTTCTCCTGGCGATCGTGTCTGTTCTCCGTGTGGCGGAGCTGCATGCCCTGTCTTGTAGGCCACCATTTTTGGTGTTTCACAAGGACAAGGCAGTGCTTCGCACGAGTTTCTCCCGAAGGTGGTGTCTGACTTCCACATTAATCAGGAGATTGTAGTTCCTTCCTTCTGCCCTAACCCTACTTCTGACAAGGAGAAGGATCTTCACCTGTTGGATGTCGTGCGTTATATCAAGTTCTATGTGCATCACACTGAGCCCCTGCAGCAGTGTGACACTCTTTTTGTCATTCCTGAGAGTCCCAGGGTAGGGAAGCCTGCGTCCAAGGTAACCATTGCTTCTTGGATCAAGTCCTCTATTCGTAAGGCTTACAAACTTAGGAAGAAGCCTGTTCCCTTCAGGGTCACGACTCATTCTGTGAGGTCTATAGGGGCATCTTGGGCCTACAAAAATCAGGCCTTGGGTGATCATTTGTGCAAGGCGGCCACTTGGTCATCTGTGCATACCTTTTCTAAACACTATCATGTGGATGTACTGGCATCGGCTGATGCCAGTTTTAGGAGGAAGATACTGGAGGCAGCCTTGCCTGTCTAGGATCTCATTAATCTCTCAGTACTCTTTCACATTTGAGCCCTGTTGGCTCTAGTTCAGTGTGCTGTGTAACAGTTACTGGGGTCTGTTTACCCCTGTTCGGTGTCCGTTGACACCTTGTGATTATTGTTGAGCTGTTCATGATCTGTAGGTTCACTGGTGCTCTGGTGACTTTGGGGGCCTGTGCCTGGTCCTTGCCTTTCTTCCCACCCTGGGGAACTTAATTGTTGGACATCACAAAGTTACCAGTAACCTGTATTGGACGACAGAGAAAAGAGGATTTTAGTCTTACCTGTTAAATCCTTTTCTCTTAGTCCATACAGGTTACTGGTCTCCTACCCTGTCAAGGGACCATGCTTGGCTCTCCTGTGGCAGAACGTGGGGGTACTTTCGGGTTCATGCTCACAGGAGTCTTCCTTTACCTTCTTACTAGCCTAGTCAATAGTTAGTCTTCAAATCTTACTGGTTGGGGATTGGCTAGCTGCAGGCTAAGGAGAGGAGGTAGGCTCCACCCAGCAGTCATTTCTCAGAATTGTTCCTTTTTACGTAAAGGGGCTGGTCGCCTACCTAAAGATGCCAGTAACCTGTATGGACTAAGAGAAAAGGATTTAACAGGTAAGACTAAAATCCTATTATATACAGAAAAAAATTAAAAAGTTAAAGTGACAGAAACTAGTTTTTACTAAAAAAATATAAATGAACTTTAAAAGGAAAAAACCCTATACTAACCCTTTAGTAAAATTAAATGATTGACCTCGGAAGGGGGATCATTATCAAAAATCTGTGATAAGCCTGACAGATCCACACTGTAGTTAATGCTGTTACCCCATATTACACCTCATGCTAAGATGGAGAAAGTTAATAGTTCCACTTCAGAGGCAAACTTCTCCAATATATAAAATGGTTGCCCTTCACTGCAAAATATGCTAATAAACATTCTGAGTATTTGCACTAAGAGGAAGTGAAGAAATTTTGTGGCAAACAAGGTGCACTCTAGGAGACAAAAAGCACCATTTACATTCACTGAAATTCATTTAACCACTTGAATGCTAGAGGTCTCCCACACATTGTAAAGCAATGTGCTGGAGACTCCACTAGCATTTTAAAAGCACCATTTAGCTCAATGGAAATGTTTATTCGTCCCCTACGGTGCAGCTAGTTTGCCCTAAGGTGACCACACACAACAGACACGCCCACTGCAGGGTTGCACAGATTCCTGATCAGTCCTGCAGAATGAAGTTTCGGAAGTGTCTCACATTTAAAGGGATATCTTAGTTTGCCCTAGTTCTTAGTAAATCATCTCTCTACGATTCTCCCTTACTTTAGCAACCAACATACACAGATCTAAAAGATGCACATCAAATACTTAGAGAACCTACTCAATGTCCTTAGTAACTTCTTTCCTAAGGTTTCTTCATTGGTCAGTGATGAATTTAGGATGATTTCTGTATTACAATGTTCTGGATCCACATTAATACCATGGAAATCTGTGCCTGCAAGCAAAATGGTAAATGTTGTTAGCAAAACACACTTTGTAAATATATTAACCCCTTAAGGGCCAGAGGTATTAAATAGTTAATTTGCTTCTCATTATACTTTATTATAACTGTTATTGTAAACAATTGCAGATGCACAAACATACCCAAATTTCTAACAGTGATTACTTTTCAACAAAAATGAAGCTGTTATGCTGCAAAACAATGCGAATGACGTGCTGAAACAGACCTTCGCACTTTCCTGGAAAGCCTCATGCCCCCCCCCCCCAAGGGGAACATTCCCCTCTATTTGGGAGCCAGTGGGCTAGCAAGATATTTAAACTTACTCCTTTTTCTACAGTTTTCATTGTCTGCCAGTTCTTCTTTTATTTGAGGGATATCATCCATGTGCAAAAACACTGAGTCATTAGGACTTTTCAATCCATCCGATCTGCTACCTGCTGTAGACAAAAGATATAATTTAAAGTAAGGCTGAAAAAATAAAGAACAAAAGAACAATGCCAGGATAACTCCTTGATTGACAGTGCAGGTGTAAGAACATCAGTTATGTGTGGCTCTCCTTCACCCCCTGGATGTGAGAGAGGCCTTCTTGAGAAGCAATGCTTTGGATACCACTCTAGCATCCAAGGGGTTAAAAACTTGCGTTATTGAAAGTGTGTGTTTGTTGCAGATGGTTTGCTCCTGAATGTTTTTTTCTTTAGCTCCATGAATATGGCCCTATATTTCTTTTGACATTAACACCAACTACATTACCAAAGTTGCTGTTTCTCTCATTTAACAAAATGTCATCTTTTGGAGACTCTGATGCTCTGTGGTATTTTGTCACTTTTGAGGAATCTCCATCATTAAATACTTCAATTTCTGGAGACTGAGGAGAGCTGTCCATTCTACTGGCAGTCAGTGCATTTTGATACTGCTGCCGAGTGATCTGGAGAGAGAGAAAGATTGCTGGTATTTTATATCTGTAACCTTCCTCAGAAAATTGATCCAATTCAATGTTATATTCAGCAACCATCCAAGCATATGCTTTCCAATTCACACACTCATTCAAGCCATGTTTTCATACACAAAAAGGCTGACCACAGTAACACTGTTTATATAAAACTACAGCCTGTATTCAGAAAACAGATGAGCAATTCTAGCATAAACCAACTGTGCCATGGGGGCAAATAAAAACACCCTAAAATTCCAGGTTACTAGCTTGCAAAGTTTTTAAAGTTCAATTTAAAACAATGGAAATGTTATTTCCACCACTATGGGGATGGCTTTCTCCAGAATTGTACCTCTATTTCAATTCCTGAATATGGCCCCCTATTACTGACTTAAAAAGGGGGAATTTCTCAAGTTGCAGGAAAACCACCTTACAAAATAAGCTGCTCGTCACCAGCAGTTATGGTATTCATCAATGACTGATCGCATTTTCCTGCCTTGTGTATTCAAGCATATCTGTAAGCATGTGTTCATCACCACTGCCTACAATGAGATCAACAAGCTTAAAGATGGTAGATGGAATTTGTCCATCTATCTGGCCAATGCGCATGGATGAATAAGCGCTGACTGGATACAATCTGGCCATTGCTGAATCACCGAATGGCTAATGCACAAAGAAATACACTGATTTCCTTGCTCACTGAATCATGTGCAGCTTGATAAATCCCCCTCCCTGAAGAGTTTTGGATATCCATATTTCATGAATCCGTGGCAACACCAAATAGTTTCTCTCTCAGTCCTATAATATAAAATTCCAGATGTATGTTTGTCCGATGCGGTCATGCACATGTGCAGTAGACACTGTCCAAACACAGAATGCTGGGAGATGTAGTGCTGTGTTCGGCCAGTCTCTACTGTGCTGGCCTTATATATTATAGGATACGCCCATGTACACAGACTTTTACACTAGTACACAAATAAGCAGTTAATCCTGCTTCCAGTGCAGATTCTTGATTACTTGCACTTACAAACAGTTTTTCCATTTTCCTTCATTATTATCTTTTTTTGGTTCTTTCAGCCCCGGGATATTAACAGACATTTTCAATGCAGTTATATTGCTCTGCAACACATCAAGAGACATCTATAGCTTCTAAGGGGAAAAGGGAAACCAATTAAAAATAAAAAACGCTAATTCATATATTTATATTTATATATATGACCTGGCCCTTTTAAACTGGCAGAAAACACAGTCGGTCTTGACAGTGGTCCATATTAGGCATCGGAAGTCTTACTGAATGCTAGTGACAGTTGTGAGTCTGACAGAAGCTGATTGGTTCAGCTCCTTCAACTAGATTAAATGCTAAGGCATCGGATCACAACGAGAGCTTCAGGAAGCACACAGTTAGTGTTATGTGTGCAATCCCCAAGAAAGCCATGCTGGCTTCCCTTCTAAATGCTGAAAACTGAGTCCCAGCAATGACCTAAAACTTAGTCTCAGTAGTGACCTGATTTGAATCCTATGTCTTGCAGACACAGGGTTACCATTTAAAGGGATAGGGGCAAGCTTCTCTGCTTGCCCCAGAGTGAAGGGATAAGGTGTTATATATAAATACATACAAAAATAGATTACTGACCATGAAACTAATTTCTTGGAATGTGTGAGGGATACACAACCTTATAAAAAGGAAACAAATACACGCATGAGACGCCTTGGGGCTTATGTCGCTTTCCTATAGGAAACCCACTTATCCAAACAAGCATACCAGAAGTTATGTCATGATTGGTTGGGACATTACTTTGCCGCTCCATTTACTTCTAGCCAGCATGGTGTGGTTATCCTTATACATAAGGCCCTCAACTTTTCTGTCCTAGACAAAATCGTAGACAGTGACGGTAGGTTTCCTATCCTGCAATGCACCACTGACAGTTGCCCTATAACCATCTGCAACATACATGCCTCAAACTCCCAGACCATCTCATTTTTCTCCCCGATAGTTCAAAACCTTGTTCCATTCTCTCACTCCAAACTGCTTATAGGGGGGATTTCAACCACTTTCGTGACCCCCAATGGGACAAAATTACCTGCACTTCTACACCCCCCTGATCTTCCCCGAATTCTGTACTCAAATTACAATGCTTACTATGCCTGACTGACGTTTGGAGACAACTTCACCCAACAGATAGGGATTTCACCTTTTACTCTCATGCACGACTCCTTTTCTCGCATCGACTTCTTTCTGGGTTCAATCGAACTCTTTAAAAAAAAAAAAAATTCAAATGCTACCCATGCATTTGTTAACCAAGGATGTTAAACACATCCACCAGAAGTTCCAGATGTTTATCTGTAGAGACAAGAAGCCTAGAATCAGTTTAGCCAAACTGCATCAGGCAAGGAACGATGGAAGCTTTAATTTACATTAGGCTCTATAATGTGGCGAATCTTACTTTTTGCTCAAGATCACCCATTCTCCAACATTCACAGGCCCAATTAGAGACCAATCTTTTAGCCCTGACTTACACCTCTCTTACCTTATTCACACACCCTTGCCTCGGATACCACTGAGCTGTTGCCGAAATCTCTTGTGCACTGACACAATGAAAGCTTGGCAATTTGCAAGGAAGCAGCTCTTCTCAGCTTCACGTGTATCATACTTCCTCCGACTAACAGGTAACCTAAACTTTCAAGGTGGACAGTCCAATCCATGCCTTCAGTACTGAGTTACCAAAGATTTGAAAAACATTGGACAAATGCTCACCCCGACAGTTTTCAACCTTTCACATTTAATGACATTCATGTTAAGTGTCATCTCCCAACCAGACATTTTTTCTCCTATGTTCAAGCTAGACACTACCTCACCTCAATCCTCTCAGACCTCACCCCCCAGCTTCTTAACAACCCTTTTGACAATGTCATTAACCAGACCAAACTCACAAGAACTAATACATCCCACTTCTACAAATATTTACTCACCCCCTTAGATTATAATCAAATTCCTTCAGGCCCCTGTAAATGGCTTGCGGATGTTCCACAGCTTACATTAGCGGACATCTTTTCTGCCTTCACCAGACATCTACATAACTCCCCAGGTATCTGCTTCCACGAGATCCCCTACAGGCTCCTACATCACTCTTATGCCCTGCCAACCAGTGCAGCACTTTTGGGGCTTCAACCTTCAGACACCTGTCCTAAATGCAGGACCCCAAGTCTCCCTTATCCTCATGTCCTATTCTTGCCTCCCCTGTGCACCAATTTGGCAGCAGACTGTATTATATATCAAGGATTGTATAGGTATAGCATTATCAGTCCCAGATTCTTCCTTCCTCCTAGGGTGCTATTCCTTGGACGCTCACGCTACTAATTTGTGGATTCGCCTGCCTGACAGTATCATTTTGTTGGCTATCCAATGTATACTAACTGTCTGGTTGGAACCCTCCCTGCCTATGCACAAAACACTGACAGACAAAATCTTTCACTATGCTGACTCACACTGGGTGACTGCCCTCCACAACAGGGAGCCAGACAGAGAACAATTATTTTCCCTATGAGAACCATACATATCTACCCTCCCACGGGCACAACAACACTCTTTTTTATTGGCGTTTAAGTATACCTTATGGAAGACTGCAAGGGAGATTGATAACTTAGACATTAATGCATCACCACCCCCTCCCTAAAAATAACCCCACTTTTGATTCCACATGTTATTCAGGTGGTCACAGGCTTCAGATCAGGACTTTGAGGGTGCCATACCATCACTTCCAGGACTCTTTGTTCTTCTTTATGCTGAAGATAGTTATTGATGACTTTGGATGTATGTTTGGGGTTGTTGTAATGCTGCTGAATAAATTTGGGGCCAATCAGTTGCCTCCCTGATGGTAATGCATGATGGATAAGTATGCCTGTACTTCTCAGCACTGAGGATATCATTAATTCTGACCAAATTCTCAACTCCATTTGCAGAAATGCAGCTTCAGACTTGCAAAGAATCATTTTTTGTACCGCTCTCTAGCCGTTCAGGAACAAACTGCCTTCTGCAACAGCCAAATATTTGAAATTTTGACTCATCAGTCCAGAGCACATGCTGCCATTTTTCTGCACCCAGGTTCCTGTGTTTTTGTGCATAGTTGAGTTGCTTTGCCTTGTTTCCATGTCAGAGGTATGGCTTATTGGCTGCAAGTATTCCACAAAGACCACTTCTGACCAGACTTCTCCAGGCAGTAGATGGGCGTACCAGGTTCCCACTGTTTTCTGCCAATTCTGAGCTGATGGCACTGCTGGACATCTGAATCCGAAGGGAAGTAAGCATGATGTGTTTTTCATCTTATGCACTAAGTTCCCTTGGGCAACCACTGCCTCTACGGTCCTTAACGTTGCCTGTTTCTTTGTGCTTTTTCAAAACAGCTTGGACAGCACACCTGGAAACCCCTGTCTGCCTGGTAGAGACCTTGCTGATGCAATATAACTATGACTTTTAACATTAAGCTGTCTTCAGCAACCTCACCTTGTTAACTGGGTTTGGCTATTCCTCACCCAGTTTCATTCCTCCTACACAGCTTTTTCTGTTTCAGGTAATGATTGATTCAACCTACTTATTAAATTGATGATCATTAGCACCTGTTTGGTATAACTGTTTAACTATACACCAGACTAAATGCCTACACAATCCCTGACTTTATGCAAGTGTACATAGAAGAACTGATGCTATTTTGAAGGCAAAGGTTGGTCACTCCAAATACTGATTTGATTTTTCTTCTGTTCACTCACTATGCATTTTCTAATTAATAAATATAAACTATTAAGATGTCTAATTTTGAAAGCATTCATACTTTAGAGCATTTTTTCACACCTGCCTAAAACTTTTTCACATTACTGTATATATATATATATATATACATCCTACCAAAGAGAACAAAAGCACTCACTGGTCTTCAAAGCTTGTGGTTTTTATATGCTCAGTGTTTCGGGTGCCATAAGGCTGCCTTCGTCAGGATACCTCTCTAACATTTAACTTTTTCGGCTTAATCATAGCGAGTGTCTGACACCGGGCCTATGACATTGCAACAACATTCTGCACTTGGGGCAGCAAAAGGAGCTGGGATCCAGCTTCTTCCTGCTACTGCTAAGCACTTTCTAGCCTTCAAGGTAGGGATGGAGACAAATTATATGATTATCACTTTGTATGACGTAGCATATACTTAGTACAAAAGTTAAAACCATTAAAAAAAAAACATTTCCTACTAGGATCTTTCCTGATCCTCTGCATATCTAATCATTCCACCCTGTTATTCAGTGGCAAGATCAGAGACCCTTATAACTTGTATTACACAGATGCAACTTGAAAAATATAAATACATTTAAAAGGGGTGGAAGAGTCCTATCTGGTTGTATGAGACATCTAAATCATTCCACTAATCATCACACCAAGTAATTTTTTTTTAATTCCCTAGCTTAATTCCATCCCCTCAAACTGTATTTTAGATGTAGGGCATTCATTTTATGTCCCCAGATGTCACTTTAATGCTGGCTGCAGTTCCCTTCAGTGTCAGGTTGAAGTCTCTTGACTCAGAAGTGCAGGAACCAGCTGCTGTCGGGTGGGGCTGGCCGTAGTAAAAACTTGAACAACTGGATGTTCAAGTAACTACAAGATGCAAGGGATGAGAGTAAAGTAACAGTAGTATATGTGAGATCTGATGACCACATTAGTAATTTAGACGGTTAAAGAGCCACCATATATTACATATTAGCCCTTGCAATGAACAATAGGATTTCAGGGTTTTTACCTGCTAAATCATTTTCTCTATAGTCCATATGGAACACAGGTACCATGGGGTTGACCCCCTCTTGGGGAGGGCAGGACACATCTCAAAAAGACAGTCTTGTAGGTGGAGACTTGAAGCCACTCCTCCAGCTTAACCAGCCCCCCTGCCTTGCATCCCCAGTATGATGTGACTGAAGTCACTTTAACAAGGAGAGCAAGAGATGAAGAAGGAAATCTCCTGTGAGAAAACATTCAAGAAAGGACTCAGCAGCCCAGACAGGTGAGACCAGAACTACAGGTGCCTTTCTCTGGGTGTGAGACCTGTGTTCCATATGGACTATAGAGAAACGGATTTAACAGGAACAAACACTACAATCCTATTTTCTCTTATGTCCACTATGGAACACAGACACCATGAGGATAAACCAACACTAAGCTTTCAGAGGAGGGAAAGAAAAGGAGAAAGGACCTTATCCATGTCCTCATGATACCGGAGTTCCTTATGACTATCTAGAACCTGAACAGCCCAAATAAAATAAAGACTTCTCTGCCCACACACACCACAAATGAAATGTAGAGAACAAGCTGTGGTAAGCCTTAGAAGAAACAGGCTTTCAAGCCTGAATCATAGTGGAAATAACCTCAGTGGAAAATCCTTGTTTCCTCAATATGTGGGCTTCAACAGCCATGCCATCAAAGTCAGCTTTTCTACTTCCACTTCCCATAGGTAGCTCTGGAGAAGGTGGTCCGGTCTGGAAGGGAGGTGGATGGATCCTGAATAAAAAGATTCACCAGGTCCGCAAACCATTCCCCCCTGGTCTAATAATGAGCAACTAGAATGACGGTCACTCCGTCCATCCTGATCTTCCTGAGAATGAGAGGAAAAACATAAGTGTGGTGGAAGCTCCACAGGATAGACATGGCATCCATGACAAAGACCAAAGGATCCCCCTTTCGGGAGCAGAAAACCGGAGCCTTCCTGTTTTTCCTTGAGGCCACGAGATCTAATGTTGGCACATACTACTGCTGAACAATCAGGTAGAACAACTCCGGATTCAGTTCCTACTGTACCAGATCCACATCTTGGGGACTTAGGAAGTCTGACAGCACACTTTCTACTCCTGGAATGTGAATGGTGGACACAGAATGTGGGATTCTGACCAACCTAGAATGTACCTCACCTTGTACCATGCAGCGGCACTTTGAGTGCTAATAGTTGACGTATACCACAGCCATGAAGTTGTCCAACTGCACCCTCACTAGCTGTCTCTGCAGCTGAGGGGTCCAGTATACAAGGGCCAGCCGACTAGCTCTAAGCTCCAGAACATTGATGAACTGAAGGGACTCCTCCGCAGTCCTCCACAGGTGATCCAGAACTGCACTCCAGTGGCTCAGGCTGGCATCCGTCCATTCCAGAATCACAAAGGGTTTCCGCAGTTCCAGGTTGCACCTGTGCAACCACCACTGAAGGTCCATGCTGGCTGTCGGAGAGAGGTAATGCAGATTACTTCAACATGCTGAAGATCCATCCTTGGCGGACCAAAAGTCGAGCACAGTCCTGGGGGTGTTGGGTCAAGAACTCCTCTGATGGAGCCTTGAGCAAAAGGTTGTAGAGATAGGGTGTCACTGAGATACCCTGAGAATGAATAAAGAAAATTAAGGCCCTCATGACTCAAGAGAACACCCGAGGTGCAAAAGCCAGGCAAAATGACAGAGCAGCGAACTGGCATTGATCCGAACCGTAGGCAAATTGCAAATAGCATTGGCTGACTGGGTGGATTGTGATATGTAGGTATGCATCCTGAAGATCTAGAGATGCCAGATACTCCCCTGCTGCAATGACAGAACACAAAGATTCCATTTTGAAGCTCGTAGTTCCCACACAATGGTTCAGACACTTGAGGTCCAAAATAAGATGGCAGCCACCGTCCATCTTTGGGACCACAAACAGGTTGGAATAAAAGCCGATTCAAAGGTCTCTAACAAATTGAAGGGGTTAAACTTCAAATTCAATGAGATTTTTTTTAATGTCTTCCTAGTTCTACGTCTCCAGATTGCCTTCATGCATAAGGCCTTACGTTAGCTGAAATGATCAAACCATTGCTGGGGGATCAGAGAAAGATACGTAAAATGGGAGGATATTTACAAAACTGAAACAAGTCTCCAGTTCGAAAAATCTCTACAATTCCTATGTTATTGAATGTATGTATGTATATCGTTATTTATATGGTGCCACACAGTGTATGCCAGCGGTTCTCAACCTTTCTAGTGCCGCGACCCTTTGATAAAATTTCCCAAGTTGTGGAGACCCCTAACAGTAAAATTATTTTCATTGCTCCGTCATCGCTGTAATTTTTGCTACTGTTATGAATCGAAATATAAATATCTAATGGCTTTAGGCGACCCCTGGCAAATCGTCATTCGACTCCCAAAGGGGTCCCGACCCACAGGTTGAGAACCACTGGTGTATGCAGTGCCTTATAATAGACGTATGTTACAATAAATAAGAGGGGATAAAATAAGTGTCACATTCATAGAAACAAAAGGAGAGAGGTCCCTGCCCCAAGAAGCTCACAGTTTAAATGAAAAATAGGAAACAGACAATAGGGGCTGAGGGTCAAGTGCTGAGATTGGCCAAAGGTAGTGCATGGTCCTAGTACTCCAGAAGAGAAGATTTCAGGGTTTAAAGACAAAGGGGGTTATTCAAGATGTAGGGAGAGGGGTATGGAGTTCCATAGGTAGGAAGCGGAAGGTGAGAAATGTTTGAGACGGGAGAGGGAGGAGGGTGTGGACGGTGCAACAAGAAGGTCGTTGTGTGCTGAGCGAAGGAGGTGGCCAGGAATATAAGAGGAGATGAGGGAAGAGATGCAAGAAGGGGTAGCAGTGTGAAGAGCAATAAAGAAGGACTTTGTAAGTGATGGGTTGCTGAATAGAGAGCCATGACAGATATCTAAGAATTATGTGCGCAAGTTCAGTTTTTGGGAAGAGTGTGGTATAGCAGAGTTTAAAACAGATTGCACAGGTTAAAAATGGGTAGCAGGGAGGCCAGTTAGTAGGACATTGCAATAGTCTAAGCGGGACAGAATGAGGGCATGCACAGGAGTTTTAGTAGTTTTTTTGGGAGCGGAAAGGGTGGATTTTAGCAACGTTGCAGAGACAGAAGTGAGTTAATGTGAGGGGAGAAGGAAAGAGAGGAATCAAATATGGCCCCAAGGCAGCATGCTGAGCTGACTGGATCAATGTCAATTCCATCAACTGTAATGGTGAAACTCGGTGTTGGGCAAGGTTTTGGAGAGAAATTAGAAATTCAGTTTTGAACATGTTTATTATAATTATTATTATATGAAGTCTCATTTTCACTGTGGAGAGATTTTCCACACTTTAGTGCATATGCTCTATTTAATAACAAACAACTGTGGAGATTTTTAATACCGTAACCTCTTAAAGAGATAGATATGCCAGGATATAAAGTTAAGATCGATTATTAATCATACTTTTTTTTTATAATGAATGGTACCTTTGTAAATGCCCATATCGTTGTACTTCTCTTGTAATTTTATTTTAAAGTTTTCACCTCCTGCTCCTTTTCCCTACGTCACGCAGAGTCTCCTCAGATCTCAACGAGACACTACTACTATGTGTGTCAGCATAATGGAAACCCTGCCCTCGTGTTCCTCAACGAGATCCATCCGGATCGGCTTTCAGATCTGAGGATACTGCGTGATGTAGGGAAAAGGGGAGGGAGAGTGGAAATTTTCAAATAAAATTACAAGACGACTACAACAATATGGATATTTACAAGGGTACCATTCATTTTAAAAAAGTATAATGAATAACCGATCTTAACTTTATATCCTGACATTACTATCTCTTTATGTACCAGAGGGGTGTGCAACACATTGTGAAAGAAGGTGTTGTGCACCTCTATTGTCCTTAAGGGATTAATGCATATACCCTATGAAGAACATTAGAATCTGTACTATGAGGAATGCTAATTAGTTTTGTCAGTAACAATGTATGATTGGTATCAATTATGTCTAACTGGATGTTCACTAGCCACATTTGGACTGCAATGGCTGTGGTCTGTCTGTGGCCTACCATGAGGTATATAAAATAGCAGCCACCAGCACTAATGTTGGGAATTACTGAACAACACAGAGATTTCCAAGAGACTTGGCATTTTAGGTTGTGGTGGGTAACCTGCACACCTCCACCTGTTGCTGATCTACAGTTATCCCCAGTTTCCTGTTGGCAAACTGAAAATGATGATGACTGAAATTGTAGTCCAACAACAGCTGGGAAGCCACAGCCTGCCCACCAGAATTCTAGCTTTTTTAATGGTGTAGATAAATGACAAATGTAAGTGTGTGAAATACTTACTGACATGGATCACAAAACTCCAGACTGTACAGCAAGATCAATACTACTATAATGTTAGCTACTATAATAACAGCATTGTGACCCTCAACAATTAGCCTGCGAACTGAACGGCAAGAAATGTATGGCATACAGTGTTGATTCCGTCACCTGTAATACAGGTGGCATAACATAGCATTCAAGTCTCTGCACATACCATGGGCAGCCTCATGGGATACTTCCAAGTCTACCAGTTACCTTAATGAACTGCACATCGCAAAGGATGTGCACTGAATAGTCTGGGATGTAGAGATTGTTGTTGCTGTTGCTTAACTGGTTGGTGCTGCCCCCATAGTCATTTCTCTCTCTGTTAGGCGATTCAGAACGGTTCAAACCACTGCAGCGAGAAGGGGATCTGTTTACTACAGACATTAGGGGAGAGGGAGAAAGAAAGCAAAAGGAGAAATGGACAGAAAATAGGATAAAGAAGAGAGCAAGAAATTATATTTACTCAACTACAAGGAAAAGCAATAACTACATAGGAATGCAAATCTGACAAAGTAACGTCCTAAGTTGCTTTTCTAAATAATTTGTTTTATTTACATAGCCCTTAATGTAATAAAAACTTGTAAACAGAAAGTGCCAGCAGACAATTAGATTGTAATGTCTGCAAAGTGCAGACACAGTTGTGATTTGTGGCACTTAATTCCGTACCCCCCATTTTATTCATATTGCATCTCCAGTAATTCACTGCCGGCACTGAGTGGTGCCATTAAGAATAAAAATATACATACATACATACAAAGGGAAAAATCATCATACATGTACTCCAATCCACATGGTAACTGTAAAAAAAAAAGAATATTGATGCTTGTTTTTAATATATCTGTAATAACCCAGCATCATTCAGTAGAGAGATTCTGAAGCAAACCAACTGCATGACAGAGGAAAAATAATAAATCCCAATAATTTAAATAGGATTTTAATCCATTGCTTGAGATCCCTCTCTCTACAGGGCCAAACTTCCTATTAGGCAAACTAGGTAACTGTTCTGAGGGAAGCCTCAGTTGTGCTGGCCGCACCCACATTCTGGGTTGTCGGTGTGGCCAGAACAAGCAAAATATTCCTTGTTTATGGAGGCAAGTTTGTTTGCCACTTTATAAACCCCTTTAATGGACATTATTTAAAGGGATAGTAATACTTGATTTTCATAAAATGTAATATTCTTCATATTAAAAAAATAAATGAAATGATGTAACTCCCGTTGCTTAAACTTGTATAGTTTTATTGTTATAATCATATAAAGTCCCCCCCCGCTCCTTTTACACACGTCAGCGCTCTAGGTAACAGACTGACATCCTGGTCCCAGGACCGGATGGCCCTTCTGCAGAGTCGAAATAACATTGTCTACAAAGAAACACTTAATTAGAATGGTCTACAAATTGAAGTAACGGGAGTTACATCATTTAATTTATTTTTTTAATATGACCAATATTACATTATATGAAAATCAAGTACCGTAAAATCTCGGGTATAATACTCACTTTTTTACCCCATTTCACCATATGTGAAGTGGGGGGTGCGTATTATACACGAGAAAAAAAAATAAATAAAAATGAAACTGAGCCCCTGTGAACCCGTTCAACTGGCTGCATGCTTGTCTTTGCAGCCTGCTTCCTCCCGTGCCACTCTCCAAGATCCCCAGAGACTGCCGGAGTGTCCTGTTAGGACCTTCACAATGCATTATGCCTCCCACTTCCTCCCGTGCCTCTCTTCCCTGCAAGATCCTCTGCACTGTAGAAGGTGCCTGAGTGCACTGTTAGGACCTTCGCAATGCATTATGCCTCCCGCTTCCTCCCGTGCCTCTTTTCCCTGCAAGATCCTCGGCACTGTAGAAGGTGCCCGAGTGCCCTGTTAGGACTTTCACAATGCATTATGCCTCCCGCTTCCTGTCGTGCCTCTCTTCCCTGCAAGATCATCGGCACTGTAGAAGGTGCCTGAGTGTTCTGTTAGGACCTACGCAAATGCGAAGGTCCTAACAGGGCACTCAGGCACCTTCTACAGTGCCGAGGATCTTGGAGGGAAGAGAGGCACGGGAGGAAGCGGGCGGCATAATGCACTCCGCCAGTCTCTACAGTGCCGGATATCTTGGAAGGGAGAGAGGCACGGGAGGAAGCGGGCGGCATAATGCACTCCGCCAGTCTGTACAGTGCCTGGGATCTTGGAAGGGAGAGAGGCACAGGAGGAAGCCGGCGGCAAAGACAAGCATGCCGCCCATTGAATGGATCAGCAGACTGCATTCACAGGGGTTTAATCTCTGGTACTGTTACCTCCATCAGGTAAAATGATTTTGATGCTGGAATAGACCCCAAAAGAAGGGAGGCAAATATTTTGATCTTTGTTTTTGAGTACAGGGACAGAAAGGCAGTGCGTATTATACATAGGTACTTTAATTTTTTGTAAAATCTTGGGTATAATTTACACCTGCGTATTATACATAGGTGCGTATTATACCTGAGATTTTACGGTATTACTATACTTTTAAACCCTTGGATGCTAGAGAGATCTGCAAAGTGTTGCTTCGCAAAAGAGATAGCAGGCAATGGGTTAAGAGCTGTCTTTCTGCTTGTATGTTATAGGGCAAGAATATTTTCTGTACCAAGCACTAGTGGATTGGGCTAGGGGCCTCATGAGAAGAGTGGGTGCAGCTATAAGAGTAGCTATGGGCACCACAAGTGATTTTGCCAAGGGGTGTCTCAAATGTAAATCCTGCCTTTTCTTTCTGGCATTTGTTGGTTTAAAAACCCCAATTAAATCAATGGGAAATTTATTCATCTCCTGTGGTGCAGTTGTTTTACCCCAGAATTGCCCTTCTTCAGCTTCCAGGATTTGAAATCCCACTCCTTACTACTCTAGTTGAATCAGATGAGTACTCAATAAGCTTGTTTACCGGGACCATTCTCTGTCAGAGTAGATTCCATAAGAACAGGGAAAATTAATTTTCAACTTACCGTTATTTTCATTCCTGGCCATTTCCCATGGCAACATTCACCAAACGGTTAAGTCTACTCCCAGGTAACAGGACAGGAAAAACAAGTTATAAATTCCTCCTCCTTCAAATTTCATTAGTCTCCAAGATAATAGAGGGCAGGAATCTGGTGAATGCTGCCATGGGAAATGGCCAATGGCCAGGAAATGAAAATAATGGTAAGCTGAAAACAAATGTTCCTTTTTCTGGCCATCCATGGCAGCATAATCACCAAAAGGTAGTACCCATGCAATACAAGAAATGGACAGGACACAATTATCTGCCAGCAAAAATACATTTATTATGTAACCCAGGAGTTCAAAACTCCTTGAGCAAAACTCAAAGCTTTTCTCACACAGAGGTCCAGTCTGTAATGCTTCATAAAGGTAGAGACCGAAGACCTGGTTGTTGCCTTGCAGATGTCATCCATGGGAACTTCTGCCTCTGCCACCTAAGAGGTAGAAACTGCTCTCATTGAATATGCTCTAATCACTTGTGGAACCGGCAACTTCTTGGGGTGGTAGGCCCTGATGATGGCTGACTAATAGTCACTACAGATGCTTACTGACCTTTCTGAATCCTGAAGTGATGACAAATAACCTAGCAGATTTTCTGAAGAGCCTGGTTCGATCGAAATAGGTCCAGATACACTGGACAAGTCTAGATTCCTGCCCTTGCTGCAAACTTCCTCATTGCCAGTTGGTTCAAGCATAGAGTGAACAATATTCGGTGACAAGTAGATACCATCTTAGGAAGAAAATCTGGAGCTGGTCTCAGCACCAATCTATCCTGGAGAAACCTGATGTATGGTTCTTCAATGGAAAGTGCCTACAACTCAAATACCCTTTTGGCAGCAACTACCACTACCAAGAGGGAGACCTTCAGCATCCCCAGATAAATGGAGTCAATAGGATCAAAGGGATGTGTAAGGGATGGTTTTTGGTGTTCTCCTCACGGTCAGTTGGGGGTTAATGCTCTGCATTAGGTTTCGCAACAGCAGAGGGGCAGGCACTGTAAGACGTAGTGTTTATGAGTATCAGTTAGAGATGTCTCTATATTCAGTGTTATATAACCAAGCACATACGCATGCGTAGTTTTAGACATCTTAGGGCATAGCCTGTATTTTAACCTGTAATCAAGACAACAGTGGTCAGAGCCATTTTGTGGAGACTAGGAAAGAGTGTACCTGGTCTCACCTAGGAGAGGTACAGTGTTGCTGTCTAGCCATTTGGGACGTCTGGTCTGTCGGGCTATTCACCTCTGTAGACTGTACCTCATCCAAACTTGTGTGTTGCTGTCTAGCCATTTGGGACGTCAGGTCTGTCGGGCTATTCACCTGTATGTGATCCTACGGAGTTAGCGTGGAAGGCTCTCACACACTGCTGTTTTGCTCCAGGGGATAGATAAGTAACTTGTTTACTTATTGTATGTTTGTTTTGTATGTCTCTCTTATGTTTGCGTCTGTTTAGATCCCAGGGTCGGGTATGTCTCCCATATTCCTGTGAACTCTGGCCATATAAGTAACTTGTTTACTTATTGTATGTTGTTTTGTATGTCTCTCTTATGTTTGTGTCTGTTTAGATCCCAGGGTCGGGTATGTCTCCCATATTCCTGTGAACTCTGGACATATAAGTAACTTGTTTACTTATTGTATGTTTGTTTTGTATGTCTCTCTTATGTTTGTGTCTGTTTAGATACCAGGGTCGGGTATGTCTCCCATATTCCTGTGAACTCTGGCCATAACATGTTTAATTATTGCATGTTTAAATAAACTGCATTTCACTTCAGTGTTTGTCTTTATTCTGAAATTACAAACTTCTATTTGAAAACAGGGATGTACAGTAAGAACTACGAGAACCACAGGCAAATCCCAAGAGGGCGCCAAGTTCCTAACTGATGGGCTAAATCTGATCAGTGTACTGCAACTGAGGCCCTAGTTGGAGCCATCAGTGAGGAAGGGGAGTAACTGGGTTGTAGAAAGAAAATCCATAGATACCTCATTAACCACTACCCAAGGTGAGAAGATAGACCAGTTTCTATAGCATGCGTTAGAGGTAGAAGGCTTCCTAGGCTTTAAAAATAGACTGACTGTATCTTCCGGAAGTCCCAATTCTTTTAACTTGTGCTTTTCAAACTCCAGGACCTTCTGATGTGTGGACAGGACCAGAACATGAAGGTAAGCATCCTGTACATCTATATTCACTAATCAGTCCCTGGCTGAACCACTGAAATTATTGTAGACAATGATTCCATCCTGAACATCTCATATTGAGAGAAGCATTTGCTTCTTTCAGATCCAGCACTGGGAGCAACTCTAATGAGGGCTTCTGAACAAAGTACAGAGTACTTAATAAGATACTGTAAACTTTTCTTTTTCTGGCACTCTGATGATGGCACTTTCCTGTAGAAGTTTGAAAATTACAAACACGAGGGCTTTTCATCTCAGTGGATCTGCTGGGACAGAAGATCCCTTGAAACTGTTTGCGGCCGGAATACTTCAGAATTCAGTGCATAGCTTTCTGAGACTATTCGGTTGACCCAATGATCTGGCACGATCTTGGTCAAGACTTCTGCAAAATATATCTTAGATGCCCTCCAAATGCAGAAGCCTGGACCCAAACATCATCAGAATTTACCTGATGGTTTTGCCGGAAGGGAAGATCTTGACTCAGGGCTACAAAAAAAATCTCAATTGCCCCCATCTATTGGACTGAGGTCTTGAAGATTCTCTTCCTGCCCTATAGGGCTGGAAATCCCTCTGTCTCTCTTTTTGGGGTCTCTGAAACAAGAAGTTAGCCCTTCTATTTCTTCTGTCCAGGGGAAAGAAGACACTCTTCCCAACAGAACATTTCCGATTATATCATCTCATTTCTCTACAAAAACATCTGACCAGTGAACAGCAGTATGCAGAGATTGTTTTTGGAGAGATCATCCATACTCCAAGGTTGAAGCCAGTGCACCCTCCTAGCTATGACAGGAAAGTCATGGCTCTTGACTGAGTCTGACAAGATCTAACGACATATCAATGATGTACTCAGTAGTCAACTTCAGCTCAGCCAAGGAATCCACAATAGAAGATATTCTTTCTGCTTAGGCAATGGAATATTCCACATTATCAAGCAATACTTTCATGGTCCTAGAAATGGACATCAGGGCTACTGCTAGCTTGTATGCTAAGAAGCCTCCCTAACAACATCATCCACACTGGGGGCTGGAATATAGGAGCTCCAGCGCCAGGGAGTGAGAGACTGGCAGTTGCAAGGAGTCAAACAAATCCGGGGATAACTAAGAGAAGAAAAGATTGTGAAATAGAAAAAAGCGCTCCTGCGATACAATAAGATATGGCAGATGGCAATAGTATTTATAAATCTATTACAAGCCTAAAAATAAGACACAAGATAGGGATATAACAATAATAAATAGACTAAAAAATCTACAGTCTATACAAGTCAATATAAGAGAGTCAATGAATAAATAATAAAATAATAATAAATAGAATATCTTCTTCCCATAAAAATATGATGATAATAATGAAATGGAAAAAAGGTAATGATGATGGAGATGAAGATGGAAGATGGTGATGAGAATGATGGATAAGGGATGATCACTTCTCTCTCAATATATGCAGCAGGTAAGAGTTGAAAGAGTGGCCTTGTCCACTTGTAAACGAAAACTGGATCTGGAACAACTCAATAACAGCGCAAAATAATAAAAAGAGAAGAGAAAAGCATCTCATCTAAGTGTAGTAATTTATTTAAAACAATACTATAAAAAAATCCGGGGATAAGCTAAAATAAAAATCTGCTTTCCAAAAGGAAAGTTTCCTATACCTGGGACAGGAAACAAGAGACAACTTAAAGTTCGAAGAAGGGGGGATTTATAACTTTTGTTTCCTGTCCAGTCATCTGGAAGGAAACTTAACCATTTGGTGAATAAGCTGCCATAGATGGCCAGGAAAGTACACTTTATGTCAGCAAATTAAACAACTGTATACTTGAATGGCCATTTTACCATGTCCCAAACGTTAAATGATTCTATTCCCTCATTGTAATGGGCAGCTGACAACTGAAAATTATAATCAGTATATTAGAACTACAAGGTGTTGGACACCCTGTGGCATTTAGTTGGTTAACTGGATTCAAACTATTTGTTAAAATAGCACTTAAAGATAGCAACAGCCTGAAGTAAATGTAAACATGTAGAAGGAGAAGTAATAACAAAAGTGTTGCTTCTTTTGCTATTAAGATAAAGAGTTAATAATTTCAGTCCCTTGAGGATGAGTCAAAGCAATGTGTTGCTAATCACTCTGATCCTCAAGGGGTTAATCAAAGGGGAAATATGTTGATACAAAATAGGATTTTAGTGTTCTTACCAGTTAAATCCTTTTCTCTATAGTCCATATGGAAAGCAGGTACCATGGGGTTGACTCCCTCTTGTGGAGGACAGGACACATCTCAAAAAGACAGAGTGTTGTAGGTGGAGACTCCAAGCCACTCCTCCAGCTTAACCAGCCCCATTGCTTTGCATCCCCAGTATGATGTGACCAAATCCACACTAACAAGGTAAGCAAGAGAAGAAGAAGGATATCTCCTGCGAGAAAACACTCAAGAAAGGACTCCACATCCCAGACAGACAAGACCAAAACAAAAGGTCCCTTTCTCCGAGTGGAAAATGGACTATAGTCAAATGGACTATAGAGAAAAGGATTTGACTGGCAAGAACACTAAAATCCTATTTTCCCTTACGTCCACTATGGAACACAGGAACCATAAGGATATACCAACACTAAGGTGGGCGAAAAAAAGGAGAAAGGACCTTACACCTGTTCCTATGATAACAAGTTCTCTAGGACTACCCAGAACATGAACAGCCCAAACAGAATAACGTGTCAATAGACACTGAACTACAAAGCACACAAAAACAAGAGCAAATGGGCTTGAAGCCAGAACATTGACACTATACTGCTTAGCAAAGGTTTACAGAGTAGAGGAACAAGTCGCTTCTTTGCATAACTGCTCAGCCGAGGACTGATTCTTGTAAGCCCGGGAGGCTCCGACAGACCTAGTGGAATGTGCTGTGACTCTGAAGAGAACAGGATTCGTTCTGAGCTCATATGCCTGGCGTATGGTAGCTTTAATCCAAGAGGCCACAGTGACCTTTGAAGCAGCCTGAGCTGCCCTGGGACCCTCAGGAATAATAAATAGAGTCAGCCTTGCGAAAAGTCTCAGGGCAATGCACCTAAAATTTAAGGCAACACACCACATCCAACAGATGGAGATCCTTCTCCTTGTCAGACTGAGGGCAAAAATAAGGCACAACAATGTCCTGAGTGATGTGGAACTCAGAGACCACCTTGGGAAGAAATTCCATAGAGGTATGAAGAACTGCCTTGTCCTTATGAAAACTCAAGAAAGGGGTTTTGCAAGACAAAGTCTGCAACTCAGCAACCATGTTAACTGAGACTACTGCCAACAGGAAAGCCATCTTGTGTGTCAACTGACGCAGAGAAATGGTAGCCAAGGGCTCAAAAGGAGGCCACTGTAAAACTCCCAATACCAAATTGTCATCCAATACAGATTACTGGTAACTCTGGAATGTCCGACCATTGAGTTTCCCAGAGGAGGGAAGTAAGACAAGGACCAGGTGCAAGGCCCCCAAAGTCACCAGAGCAGATATGAACTTTCAGATCAGAAATAGCCCAACAAACAATGAAGTGTCAACGGACACTGAACAGGGGTAACAACACCCCAACTGTTACACAGCACAATGAACTAGAGCCAACGGGGCTCAAAAGTGAATGAAGCACCAAGAACCGAAGAAAGTCTTAGACATGCAATACTGCCTCCAGGACTTTCCTCCCAAAGCTGGCATCAGCCGATGCCAGTACATCAACACGGTAATGCTTCGAAAAGGTGTGCCCAGATGACTAGGTGGCAGCCTTGCACAACTGATCAGCAGAGGCCTGATTCTTGTAAGCCCAAGAGGCCCCAATAGATTGAGTAGAATGAGCCGTGACCCTGAAAGGGACAGGCTTCTTCCACAGCTCATAAGCCTTAAGAATAGTGGACTTGATCCAAGAAGCAAAAGTCACCTTGGATGCAGGCCATAGGACCCTCAGGAATAACGAACAATGCATCTGATTGTCTGATAGACATAAAACTTGAGACAACGCACCACGTCTAACAAGTGGAGATCCCTCTCCTTGTCAGAGGTGGGGTCAGGGCAGAAAGAGGGCATCCTGGCGGACGGCAAGAGTGAGCTGTTGATAGCCTGGAGATAGGAGCATCCACTTTGGGAGGATGAACCCACTGAGCAAGCGCAGCCTCAGAAAAGGGATAAAGCTTAGCAAATTTCTTGGAGACAGAAATTTCCTGTCCGGTGACTTCCACTCTTCAGACACAAGAGTGGGGTTAGGTGGAAAGCAAGTAAGGGGCTTTTTAGGTTCCTGAAAGACATCAGAACGGTCAGAAGGAACCTCCTGCACTAAGGGAATGTTTAGGGTATTTAAAACAGCCCTGATCAGGCCCTCAGCCGAGGGCTCAGGATCAGCCTCAAAATGGTCCCCAAAAAACTGAGAGAAGCCCACCGCAGAACATTCCTCAACATCTGAATCCACTAACAGTTCTTCCTCAGAGGAATCTGATACGTCAGGAACACCCTGAGGCTTTGGCAGGGAAGGCTTGACGAAGGAGGGGGTCTGCCAAGAATGAAAGACCTCCTGTAACTGGGATGGAAAGAGTTGCAAAGTGGACCTGAGTTCCCTAGTAGCAGCCTTGAACTCTTGCACCCAAACTGGCTCTAATGCATGGCTGGAGGTCCCTGGGAGACTCTCAGGGACATCAGAACATGCTGGGTATAAATGACCTGAGAATTCTCTAGGTAACCCTGAATGACAGGAAGAGCAATGAGCAACAGAGGATACAGAGACCCCAGCATCCTTAGTCTTAGGTCTGGCCCCAAGCTCCAACAGTATAGACATTCTCACAGTGTCAATAACCTTACTGTATAAGAAATCACCCAATTACAGTGTGATTAAAGTTTCACCTCAGAAATCTCTAAAATAGACTTATCTGGCAGGCGAAGGGTTAATCAGCAGAGGAGAGAAGGAGAGTCCAAGCCCTGTGTAGGATACTCTTTCTGGAAAGATCACAAAATGGCTGCCACGGAGGAAGCCAATCAGAAACGAGCACGAGAAGCAAGCGCTCTTGAGAAATGTAGTTTTCTCAGAAAAGTACCCCAAAGAGTGCCTGAAGACCCCTGAGCCCCCCAACACACTAGAAACATGAACCGGATGATAGCACAAGGGCAGACAAGTAAAATTACCCATCTCTGAAGTCGCTAGGTTAAACAGTTGCAGAGATATGTCCCAAACTGTACAGTTCCATAGGAGTGAATGGAGCAATGGCGTCTATGCAGTAAAACTCAAATTTTACAAAATTGAAGGTGTAATATTAAAAGACATGAAACATCACTAAAACATGTTAGGATACCCAAAAAACACTGAATCAGTAGGAAAAGTGTCAGAATACCCCCTGAATGAATGCCAGACCAGGGGTTATATACCACATAAACCTGTTCCAAACACCCAACAGACATACAGATAGACCCAATGAGTGCAGGAGTGTGCAGGAATGCGGAGGGGGATTGTGGGACATGTGGACCTGCAGCACTCAAAGGGTTGCTCACCTTTCCTGCAGATCTTCTGTCTTCAGATTACCATTTTTAAAGAAGCCCCGGTGGCCAACTCCTGAGGAAAGAACTTGTAGCCAAGATTTTCCCCCCAGGGCTTAAGGTCCACAAAAAGCACCTGGTCACTGAGCTAGCCACATATAAGGGCATTGTCAGTTATGGTAATCCGCCTAATGGTGGTATTCCATTTCTAACAGAAAAATAAAAAAACTTCTAAAGCTATAGCAGAACTGTTCTCTTGCCTGTGTTATCTTTACCAAGCAACAAATCTTTCTGGAGCTGGTTGGCTAGCTGCAGCCAAGGAGGGAAGGTAGGTTCCACCCCCTGCATACAATTCTAGAATTGTTCCTGCCTACTTAAAGGGGGCGGATCGCCTACCCAGGGTTATCAGTAACATGTACTGGACAACAGAGAAACGGATATTTCTTACACCTCTGGCAGATATCTGCAGAGGAAGAGGAAGGAACCTGAAGGGTCTCTAAGACAGCCCAAATGAACCTCTCAGACGAGGGAAGGGGGTCAGTCTCATATGAGTCCCCATATGAGTAGGAAGAGTCCTCATTTTCCCCATCCTCCCCTCCCAATAGTTCCAACAGCCCTAGAAGCCATGAAGCACTCAAAGATAGGGGCTACATACTTAAAGGCAGTGGGGATGGGGGGCTTCCAAGTTTGAAGAACCCCTGAAGGGAAAATGGAATTTGGGCCACTTAAAACAGTAGCTTTTTAACCCAAGCTGGCTCTTGTTCAGTACTGGAGGAGCCAGATGGAGTAGTACGGGCCACAGTACAAGAGGGGCAGAGAGATCCAGAATACTCTATAGGGAGCCCCGTTTGACATGAGGAACAGTAAGCGGGGGGGTGGGGGTAAGTGACGTCCCTGAGTCCCTAGTCTTAAGTCTAGCCACATGTCCCTTAGAATCCCACATCCTTACAGGAGAAGTGTATAATACAAGTAAAAGTAACCATTAACAGTTCACCATACTAATAGTACATTCTAGAAAGCCCAGAAAAGTGCTTATCTGCCAGGCAAAGGGTTAATCTAGAGATGTAGAGTTTGGCTCTGCGTAGGATAAGAAAGAGAGAAGTAAAATGGCAACTGCAATCGCTATGGACCCCCAAGACACTCAGTAAGTGAACCGGATGAAAGGGCATGAAGAGACAAGAAGAAAGAGCCCACTCTGACTTCTATATATCAAACAGTTGCAGAGATATCTCCCAATGAAGTTCACCCATAGAAGTCATTGAATGAAAGATGCCAGCGATGTAGGAACCTGTTCTTAAAGAGGATGCAGAACTAAAACGGACAAGTGTACAAGAGTACCTAAAAAAAAAAAATAAAGGACCCCAGGGAACACCTAAAAGGCAGCCCACTAATGGGAAAAAACCAAGAAAGGCCCCCACTCCAGAGAAAACAGCAGGGAAAGTGTTAACTATCACAAATGCAGCCACCCTTGGTCCATAACTCAGGGAATGAAATTAAAATATAATAAAATACCCAACATGAGTGCAAGGGCTCAGAGAAAAAACCTCTGTATGGAGAGGCACAAGGTAGGGACAATGTTGACCAAGGCACTTAAAGTGCTACTCACCACTCTTCTTACTTCCATTTACCACTGTGCAGAAAGCAGAGTCCCAAGGGACTCTGCTGGTAGCAAAAGCTTGGGTTGCAAGATTCTCTCCACAGGGCTGCGAGGGTCTACACAGCACCTGCACACTGGTCAATCCACTCCAGGGGAAGCCCAGTAATGGTAACCTGCCTAATGGGGGAATTTTGACAGCCATATATCTATAAGAAAATAATAAAAACTAAGAAAGTGTCTCTGTCCATGTTATCACCTCAGACGACAAATCATACTGGGGATGCAAGACAGGGGGGCTGGTTAAACTGGAGAAGTGGCTGGGAGTCTCCACCTACAAGACCTTATTTTTTTGAGATGTGTCCTGCCCTCCACAAGAGGGGGTCAACCCTATGGAACCTGTGTTTGATAGTGGATGTAAGAGACATGTTTTTAAAAAACATCTGTAATGTCAAACAAACAACAAAGCAGCATGCAACAGTAAATGCCTTCCCCAGACAGCAAGGGCACACACTAAGCATTCTGCACTATGAGCAAGGTTGGAGAAGCAGTCTATGGCTCTCCTCACATTTATCACTGATACAACGTGAGTGAGCACTGAGCATGGAGAATGTATTTTATCTAAAACCTCCTCCTCTGTTCCTGCTTTTCTTTTGTCCTCAGTTACCATAATCATAAGCAGAAACACAAGAAGACCCTGAGGTAAAAGGGACAACCATTTTCAGTGCTCAATCACACTATACTGGTAACGTAGAAGAAAAAGATGAAAATTGACTCTTCCTCCTATGTTGCTCCTAATGCAGCATACCCAGTTGGTGCAATAACTTTGTGAAGTGGATGTAAAATATAAGGCACTAAAAGAGGATTTTAGTCTTACCTGTTTAATCCTTTTCTCTTAGTCCATATAGGTTACTGGTAACTCTGGGTAGGCGACCACCCCTTTAAGTAGGCAGGAACAATTCTTGAAGAGAATGCTGGGTGGAGCCTACCTCCTCTCCTTAGCTGCATCTAGCCACCCCTCTCCAGAAAGATTTGACTAGTGACTAGGTAGTAAGAAGGGAAAAGAAGACTCCTGTGAGCATGAACCCGAAAGGACTCCCACGTTCGGTCACAGGAGAGCCAAGCATGGTCTCTTGACAGGGTGGGAGACCAGTACCCTATACGGACTAAGAGAAAAGGATTTAACAGGTAAAACTAAAATCCTCTTTCCTCTGTCGTCCAATATAGGTTACTGGTAAATTTCGTATGTCCAACCATTGAGTTTCACAGAGGTGGGAAGTATGGCAAGGACCAGGTGCAGAGCCCCCAAAGTCACCAGAGCCTACATGAACCATCGGATCATATAAAGCCCAGCAATAACAAAGAAGTGTCAATGGACACACAGCCGGTGCATAACCAGGCCAGGAACGTAGCACAGCACACAAACTCGAACCAACTGGGCTCAAAAGTGAAGGAGCACTGAAGAAACAAAAGGAGAACCTAGACAGGCAAAACTGCCTCTAGGATCTTCCGTCCCAAACTGGCATCAGCTGATGCCAGCACATCGATGCGATAGTGCTTAGAAAAGGTGTGCACAGACGATCAAGTGGCAGCCTTGCACAACTGATCAGCTGAGGCTTGATTCTTGTAAGCCCAAGAAGCCCCAGTGGATCTGGTGGAATGAGACAAAAACCTAAAAGGGACAGGCTTCTTCCACAGTTCGTAAGCCTTACGAATAGTAGACTTAATACATGACACTATGGTCACCTTGGATGCAAGTCTCCCTGCCCTGGGACCCTCAGGAATGATGAACAGGGTGTCAGACTGGCGAGTACACTCAGTGCGGTGCACACAGAACTTGAGACAACGCACCACATCCAACAAGTGAAGATCCCTTTCCTTGTTGGATGTAGGGTCAGGACAGAAGGAAGGCACAATGATCTCTTGATTAATGTTGAATTCAGAGACCACCTTCGGAAGGAACTCCTGAGAAGTGAGAAAGAACCACCTTGTCTTTGTTAAACACCAAAAAGGGAGGTTTACAAGATAGGGCATTCAACTCTGCGACACGGCGAACAGACACAATCACCAGGAGAAAGGCCATCTTCCAAGTCAGCATGCCTGGAGGAATAGTAGCCAAGGATTCAAATGGAGGGTGCTGAAGGATGCCCAAAACCAAATTAAGATCCCACTGAGGAGTAGGGGTCTTAAAGGCAGGACGAGTATGAGCAATGCCCTGAAAGAAAACCTTGACATCAGGAAGGATAGCGATGCGTCTCTGAAAGAAGGCAGAGAGTGCAGAAGTCTGAACCTTAAGGGAACTTAAATTGAGACCCTTATCTACTCCATCCTGCAGAAAAGACAGGATCGTTGGAAGATCAAATTCCTGGTAAAGATCCTTATCTGCGCACCAGGAGAGAAAGGTGGACCAGACTCTATGGTAAGCTTTAGAGGAGACAGGCTTGTGGGCACTAAGCATAGTAGCCACCACACCGGAAGAAAAACACTTCATTATTGAGGATTCAATTTCTATGCCGTCAAACCCAGATGGTCCACATCCTCCTTCCACAGGTACCCCTGTAGGAGAAGATCCAGACGGAAGGGAATCCGAAAGGGCTCTGCCACAGACAGGTCCAGGAGCTCCGGAAACCAATCTTGACGAGGCCAGTACGGAGCAATCAGAATGACTAGAGAGCCCTCCGGACGCAGTTTCCGCAACACCCTGTGTAGCATGGGAATCGGAGAAAAGATGTACGCCAGCGTGAAGTGTAATGGGATCGACATGGCATCCACTGCCAGAGCTAGAGGGTCCCTTCGGTGACAGCAGAACTGTGGAACCTTCCAACTGTGTCTTGTCGCCATCAGGTCGATGCAAGGAAGACCACAATGAGGTTGAACACTTCTTGATTCAGTTCCCACTCTTCACTGTTCACTGTGTGTCGACTTAGGAAGTCTGCCAGCACATTGTCTACACCTGGAATATGAACTGCGGATATGGCAGGAACATGTTCCTCTGCCCAGGTTAAAATAACTAAGAAGTCTAACCAAGCAGCGAGACTTCTTGTACCGCCTTGCTTGTTGATGTAAGCCACGGCCTTGGCGTTTTTGGACTGGACTCTGGGCATCCCTCCAGATGACATGTCCAGTGTTGAAGAGCATGAAATATTGCCTGAAGCTCCAACACATTGATGGGAAGGAGAGATTCCTCCGGAGACCACCGACCCTGTGCATTGCTTTGACCCAGGACTGCTTCCCAGCCGGAAAGGCTGGCATCTGTCGTCACGGTAGTCCAGAAGGTTTTCATGAAGGGGCAGCCCTTCAGCAGATTGGAGAGACTGAGCCACCACAACAAACTCAGCTCCACATGAAGAGACACCAAAGTCTTCAACAGATCCTGCTGTCCCCTGCACACATGGATCACAAACCTCTGAATTTTCCTGGTGTGAGCCATAGCAAACGGAACCGTTTCTATGGTGGAAATGAACTTCCCCACCAGTGAGGTCAGCTTCCTGGCCGGGACTGGATCTTGAGCCAGAACAGCAGCCACCTTGTGGCGAGCTACCTCATCCGTGAGAAACACCATACCCTGCTTGGTGTCGAAGAGGAGACCCAGCAAGACTAGTCTCTGAGATGGGACAAGGTCCGACTTGTCCATGTTGAGGATCCATCCGTGATGGGTCAGTGCATGAATGCAGTCCTTGACCTGGTGATGAAGGAGTTCCAGACAGGGGGCCTTCAGAAGCAAGTTGTCCATGTATGGAGTGACTCTGATGCCGTCCCGGGGAAGGGCAGCCACTAATGCACCCAGGACCTGATTGAAGACCTGGGGAGCTGTAGTCAGACCAAAGGGATGAGCAGAAAACTGAAAATGCCCTTGGTCGCAAGCAAACCGGAGGTACTGCCTGCTCTCTGGATGGATGGAAATGTGCAGGTATGCATGTTGAAGATCTAAAGAAGCAAGGAATTCTCCAGTAGACATGGCCACAATCACAGTCAGCAGAGACTGCTGGTGGTGATGAGTCTTGACCACGAAGGAATTGAGGTCCTTGAGGTCCAAAACTGGATGACAGCCGCTGTGTTTCTTGGAAACCACAAACAGGTTGAAGTAAAACCCCAAACCCTGTTCCGGCACTGGGACTGGTTCCAGAACCTCCTTGTCCAAAAGGGTCTGGATAGCACAGTGGAACACACGGAGCTTGCCCACTCCCTGAGGGGTGTGGGATGGAAAAAACCTGAACAGAGGAAGAGAAACGAAAGGAATTCTGTACCCTTCTGACACAACCTGTAAAACCCACGGATCCACCACAGTGTCTGTCTAAACACTGAGGAAGTGGTACAAAAGACCACCCACTGGAGCGTGGGGACCGGGTTTCGGCGAGTCATGCCGAAGCAGGTTTGGAGGTCTTGGGCTTAGTGGAGGACTGCTTTGTCCTCCATTGCTGTTTGGGCTTGGAGGAGGAGCTCGGAACCTGGGGAACTGCTGAGCACGCCTCACCCTGGAAAGGGACGAAAAAGCAGATTCCGTTTCACTGGAGGTTTCTTCCTAGGAACTAAGGTCAACATGGTGCTCTTACCTCCTGTAGCCTCACTAATGAGGTCCTTAAGCTCCGGCCCTAACAGAGAGGTACCCTGAAAAGGCAATAAAAGCAAGATTTTCTTAGAGGTAGTGTCTGCAGACCAGATCTTGAGCCAAAGAGCCCGTCTAGCTACCACAGATGTGGTAGAAACCCTAGCTACCAAGCGGATGGCATCAAAAACAGCAGCAGAAACATTATGCTGAGCCTCAGAAATGTTGGCAAGGAGCCACAACATATCAGCAGTAGGAGCACCCTGACAGACAGCCACAGTCACCTGTTCAGTCCAAACTGCAATGGCCCTGTTCACCTAAGCAGCAGCAAACGCCGGGGAGCAACGAAGTACCAGCCATAGCAAAGATGGTCTTCAGGGATGTCTCAAGCTTTCTGTCAGTCCAGTCTTTGAGGACAGAAGCATCTGCCACAGCCAAAGCAGTGGACTTAGAAAGTCTGGAGACTGGCGCGTCCACCTTGGGTGGATGAGCCCATTGAGCTAACGCCGCTTCAGAAAAAGGGTACAGCTTAGCAAACTTTTTAGAAACAGAAGGTTTTCTGTTAGGAGTTTTCCACTCATTAGACACCAGACAATCAAGACTGGGGTTAGGTGGAAAACAGGTAGACTGCTTCTTAGGCTCCTGGAACACATCAGATGGGTTCACAGGAGCCTCTGGAACCAAGGGAATGTTTAGGGTGTTTAACACCGCCCTGATCAGGCCCTCAGCAGCAGGATCAGTGTCAGCCTCAAAGTGGTCCCCAAAGAACTGGGAAGAGACCACCGCAGAACATTCCCCCTCATCAGAATCCACTAGGAGTTCCTCTTCAGAGGAATCAGATACAGCTGTAAGGTAGACCTTAGGTCTCTGGTAGTGGCCTTAAACTCTTGCATCCAAACTGGCTCTTGTTCATGGCTGGAGGTCCCTGGGTGAGACGCAGGGGTGACAGCAATTGCTGGGCATAAATGACCTGAGTACTCTCTAGGCAACCCTGATTGCATGAGGAGCAGTGCGCAATGGGGGACACAAACACCCCAGTATCCTTAGTCTTAGGCCTAGCCCCAAGATCCAACGGTCTTGACATTCTCACAGTGTCAAAACGTCCCAAGTATAATAATATAGTATTAAAGATTACATTTTCACCCTGGAAAGTGCTAATTTGCACTTATCTGGCAGGCGAAGGGTTAATCTGCTGAGGAGAGAAGGAGAGTCCAAACCCTGCGTAGGATACTCGTAAAGGGAAAGCAGAAAATGTCTGCCGCGACGGGAGCCAATCAGAAATGAGTGTGCAAAGCAAACACTCATGGGAAATGACACAGAAACCAACCCTGGCCCTCAAATAGCAATAAATGGCAACCTCACCTTTAAAAACGGTCTCTCTTTTGTGCACTGCAACATACGCAGTATACTGCCCAAAATGGATGAATTAAAAGCATGGTGTTATGCATACAAACCAAGAATTCTTAATCTTACTGAATCCTGGTTATCCCCAAAAATACCTGATACTGCTGTTGCCATAGATGGATATTCATGCTTTAGAAAAGACTGTGCAAAGCGAGGAGGAGGGGTAATCATATACATACAGGAATCAATAAACTTTACACTTCTAAATGACACTCATAACTCTGATTCTTATGAATATATTGCTGGCAAAATTTGTCTTCCATACTCAAAACAAATCATAATTGTTGACATCTACAGACCGCCAAATACCCCAGCACATTCCCTTTCGGACATAGCTCAACAACTAAAGGAAATTGCCACACAAAACAAGAAAAGCAAGTTGATGGTTCATGGAGAATTTAATATCAATTGGCTAGACTCCAGGAATGAAAAATGTTGTTCGTTGTTTAAAACCTTGAGCTTATCACAGCTAATATCCTCCCCTACTCACAGAAATCGTAAAACAACCAACCATACTCTGCTAGACTGGATCCTTTCATCCTGCACAAGCAGAATCCAAGATTCAGGTGTACTAGCAAATGTGTTTAGCGATCACTCCATATTTAACTGTGTCTGCAAAATAAAACCAGTAAAGTTATGTTTCAAAGTCATATTCACGAGATCATTTAGAAAATTTAATTTTCAGTCCTTCCTAAATTATTTAAGAAATTGCTCATGGCATAGAATACATCTAATACCTTACCTAGACTCTGCAATTGAGTTTTTTTAACTTGGAATTCTTACAGGTCTGTAATATCCATGCCCCATTAAGGAAGGTCAGGGTTAGGGGGGCACATCTACCCTGGGTCTCAGCTGAATTGATTCAGTTATACAGTTTCAGAGATGCGTTATGGACAAAATTTAAACAAACCGGCTCTGCTTATGATCATACTGCATACAGACAATTAAGGAATACACGTACAAAACAAACAAAATTAGGAAAAGCACAATATTTTACTGACAACTTAAACAGTAACATTTCAAAGCCAGCCAACTTTTGGAAGGTTATTAAAAACCCCTACAACCCTCCAATCATTCTCACCCATCCATAACCATAGACAAAGAAAAAATACAGTGCCCTATAGTCAATGCATTTAACAGCTACTTTGTTGGATGTACCACCACCCTGATTACACAAAACAAAGATAACTCAGAAGTTCAGACATCTATAGAACACTCACTGGCACCTGTTGCCAGGTCCAATTATGAAAATGAGTTCAATTTCATGCCAGTAAATGAAAGCTAAATATATGATCACCTCATCCACCCAAAAATGAAATCCCAATCTAGCCCTGACAAACTACCAGCAATGCTATTAAAGCTCAGTGCCATGGTCATGGAGAAACCGATTGCATCTCTAATTAATGCCTCTTTGGCAACAGGGTATATGCCCAAATCCTGGAAGGTGGCTAGAGTTGTGCCTATCCACAAAAGTGGGGATAAAAATGTAGTATCAAACTACAGACCAATATCCCTACTCCCCACTTTATCCAAAATCCTAGAGAAATGTGTACACGTGCAACTAAATAAATATTACTGACACACCAGTTTTTTCACTCCACTTCAATCAGGCTTTCGACCAAATCACTCAACAGTCACGACCCTCCTAAAAGTAACCAACGATAACCAGACGGGCATGGAAAATGGTGACCTCACAGGAGCCATTTTCCTAGATTTTGCCAAGGCCTTTGACACAGTAGACTATAATATTCTTATAAACAAACTCCAAAGATCAGGATTGATTAATAAGTCTCTAAACTGGGTCCGGTCTGATCAGCAGCAGGCAATGACTCCCTTCCGCTCAAAGTAACAAGTGGAGTTCCTCAAGGCTCCATTCTTGGCCCTCTTCTATTTTCTCTTTTTATAAATGATTTGCCCAAGGTTTGCAAATGATCTTCAGTACACATGCATGCAGATGTCACTATAATCTTTGCTAAAAACTCAAACATATCACACCTTGAAGCCATATTACAACATGATTTCTGCAAGGTTGAAAGATGGATAGCAAGGAACAAACTGTTCTTAAACACAGACAAAACTGTCACAATGATATTTGGCACTAAGCACAAATTGCGTAATCTCGGCAATACCCATCTACCCATTGTAATGGAGTCTAATCGTAAATTGGCCCCAGTGGACTCCTACAAATATCTTGGTATGTGGCTTGACCCCAACTTCACTTTTGGCCATCATCTTGACAAATTAAACTCCAAGCCTTATCCCAAAATCAGTACTCTTTTTAGACACAAATCATGTTTAAGTTCCCTGGTTAGAAAACGTATTGTGCAACAGATTTTGCAGCCAGTCATAGACTATGGTGATGTAGTATATGCTCCAGCTCCAGAAATCCATCTTAGTACACTTGACACCCTGCATAATTCAATATGCAGCTTTAGCCTCTAATGTAAATACAATACTCATCGCTGTGATATGCTAAAAGAACTAAATTGGTTAAGACTCAGATCTAGTCGTGCCCTTCACCTTTCTTGCTTAGTACACAACCACTTCTCTGGAAAACTACCAGACTACCTTAGTAGTATGCTCACTCCTGCTCTCCATACTAACTATAACCTCCGCTCCACTGCTAACAACTCACTGCCTATACCACAATACAAGAAAGAAGCAGGAAGATCTGCCTTCTCCTTCAGAGCTCCAAAGGCTTGGAACAATCTGCCTGAAATAGTCAAATCTGCTCCCAGTCCAAAATCCTTAAACGTAAAGGCTGTAACTGTATATAATTTTAATATTCCATACGTACGTATATTCATATGTGTATGTATGTATATATAATGACATATAATATATAATGTTTCTCAGTTTGTGAAAATATGTAACCCTTTACTGAAAACTATCCAGGAAATACTTGAAAACAAGAGAAATCTCAATGTATTCTTCCTGGTAAAACATTTTCTAAATAAATAAATAGTTTTCCCTAAAAAAGTACCCCAACAGTGCCCAAAGCGCCCTGAGCCCCCCAAAACACACAGAACGTTGACCAGGTGATAGAGCAAGGGCAGACAACAAAATGACCCATCTCTGAAGTCCATTGAGTGGTTGCAGAGATATGTCCCAAACTGTAAAGTCCCATAGAGGTGAATGGAGCATGGTGTCTATGCGGTAAAGCGCGCCTTTAACTCAAATTTAAATTAATTTACAGTGAGGTAAAAAAAAAGTTGTAAAAACACCAGAAAACATGTTAAAAGACAACTACACATTGTACCCAGAAGGGAAAAGTGTGAAACCCCCCCCAAAAGGATGCCAACAGGCAGACAAAGGGTTAAATTTACCACAGAAACTTTGCTCCAAACCCTCAACAGACATACAGATAAACCCAATGAGTGCAGGAGTATGTAGTAGGAACTCCAAAGGAGTTCTGTGCAGAGAGGAAATGTGGGACAAGTGGACATCAGCACTCAAAGGGTTGCTCACCTTTTCAGCAGGTCTTCTATCTTCAGATTACCATGTATAAAGAAGAAGCCTCAGTGGGCAACTCCTGAGAAAAGAACTTGCAAACCAGATTTTCCCCCAAGGGCTAAGACGTCCACCACAGCGCCTGGAAACTGAGCTATCCACTAGGGAATGTCAGTGATGGTAATCCACCTAATGGTGGTATTCCATATCTAATAGAAAACAAAATATAAGCTAAAACTATAGCAGAACTGTTCTCTTGCCTGTGTCATCATCAAGGAACAAATCTTTCTGGAGAGGGGTGGCTAGATGCAGCTAAGGAGAGGAGGTAAGCTCCACCCAGCATTCTCTTCAAGAATTGTTCCTGCGGTTGCCTACCCAAAGTTACCAATAACCTATATTGGACGATAGAGAAAATGCATTTTGTGAAACTACTGAAGATGTAATAAGTGAATAGAAAATAAAATCTAAAATCCTTAAAGTGCAATTTTCCAATATGTAATAGGATAGACCTTTGTTAGTTGCTCTAAACCCAATCTCTGACCAAGAGTATTATAAAATGTGAAAATAATCAAATAGGTAAGCGCTAATAAATAAAAATATATCATGCTTATACAATTAAATAATCAAGACCCATAAAATGCCTTCTGATTTCACTCTAGCCAGAATGATCCCAAACCTAACAAAGATCCTTGTTATGTCATACCATCTTATTTCCCTGCTTAACATTGACTTTAAAATTCTTACTAACGTTATGGACAGCCTTATGGCCTGTGCATCCCACACTTTTTTTTTCTGACCAGGCAGGGCTCCTCCAACATAGAAACCCTGTCATAAGTATTAGAGCGGCCATTGCTACTCTCATGCCAGCACATGACCCTCTCACAGAAAGGCACATGATAGTCAAACTTTATATAGAAAAGGCCCTTTATCAGATATAATGGCCCCATTTGTTTCAGGCCTTAGAGGTCTAAGATTTTGGGGATCTTTTCCAGAGCTTTATACGGACCATATACCATAATCCACGTACATATTTGACTATCAAAAGAACCAACATTGACCAATTTACATTGGGGAGTGGGACCAGAGAAGGCTGCCTACTCTCCTCATTACTGTTCAACATAAACCTAGACCCTCTCTTGAGGAAGCTATTCTCGATGCCAACATTCCAAGGAATTTAATTCAAACCTGGCTCACCCAAACTTAAGGCATTTGCAGATAACATTCTATTATTTATAGATAACCAGAGCCAGAAGTTATCATCTTTACTACACACCACTGATGTTTTTCACACATGTGTGAGATTCTAAGCAAATCTTATTAAATCACCAGCACTGTATTTAGTGAATCCCATCCCACTAGACATATTTTCGCTCACCCCATTCTTCATGTTACATGACCAAATCTGGTTCTTGGCCATAAATTTATCTAGGAATCCCAACCTTCTCTATACCACTAACTACTCCAAAATATCACACTAATTGTCTCAGATCTTCTCAAGCGGTCTCCTCTCCTGCTCTCTTTCATAGGTATATGTAATCTATTCAAAATGGTGAGTTTCCCTTGCCTACTCTATGTAATTCAAACTCTGCCATTACTCATCACTCCTAGTGATCTGATAAAACTTAATGCTGCTTTTACTATCTTCATTTGGTATGGGAGAAAACCACATATTGGTGTATGACATTAACACCTATCATTCTCCTCGGAGGGTCTCTATTTCCCAAAAACTCATTTATACAGACTGGCAAGTCTTCTATGATTTGGTATTGATTGGATAAACAACACAGATTTCTTCACCTCGGTCCACAGAGACCAGAACCTTGCCCATTCTGTCCACCTGCATTACTCACTACACGCGTGACCTTCTCACCTCCAACCATTCATTAAAACTAACCCACTACTTGCATTGATCTGTCAAGCACGGAAACTCATATAAAAGAAATTGTACAATACAAAATATTATTCCCATTACCTTCCCTTTCTAGATACAATAATCCAGACTTCCAGGAAGGTGCACCTAAACCCAATTCAAAATCTAGGCCTTCAAACATATAAACATGATTAAGGGCCTGATAGATCACACTACCAAGACTGCATTTACTTTTCAAGACCAAAAAATCAAACACGACCTCACCAACAACCAATTCTTCATTTATTTACAAGCCCATCACTATGCCAATTACATTAAAATCACCCCATGACTGTCACTACCATTGCACTAGATTGGTACATCAATGCCTTAACACGCACACAGGATGTAGACTCTCACATATTTACAAACTCTTTATATCTGAACTATATTTAGATGGACTTCCCCACTGGACCCAGGCATTGGCTGGACTTGGTCCCGGGGGCCACGTCAGAGTCTCTTCTCATGGGATTTCATTAAAATTTTCAGGCCAGTTCCTCAGCGTATCGTCGTGATACCTATATAAATTGTATTACTTCTGTTGTATCCCACAGGACAGTAGATGGGTGTACCAGGATCAGTTCACTATTGAAATGTCGCACCCTGGTTGGAGACCATCACAACGTTGAGTTAAAAATGTAATGTGGATCATAAATGCGACATGAGACTATCGCCCTAATTAAAAGAGCAATATTCTGTCTCACTTGTAAAGGTCGCCAAATAGAGGGCGTTATGGATGTTCCACTGCATCGTAAGCTTTGTTGTGGCTCGGTGCTCCCCCTGTCTCCCCATGTTCCAGTACCTCATTACGGCTCCAATAAAGTTTGTTGGTGCTTCCCCCATTTCTCACCGTGTTCCAGTAACTCGTTACAGTTTTCTTGCTGCAGGAAATGCACCAGGCTGATCACTGTGCCGGGCTCTCTCTCACCTGCTCTGCGTGCAGAATGACAGGGTTCTGACTGTGTGCGGAGCAGGAAAAATACAGGGCTGAGCTCTGCACCGGGCTCTTTCTCCCCTTGCTCTGTGTGCACAATTTCAGGGTTCTAGCTATTTGTGGGCACAGCAGGAAAAGACTATACTATATTATTTTGTTTGGTTGTGGAACAGAACTTGGGGGGTGACATGTCCTTATGGCTGTTGATTGACAAAGGATGATGGGGATTTTAGTTCAACACACAGACACCCAGTGCCCTGTCATTCTGCATGCAGAGCAGGGGAGAGAGAGCCCGTTGCAGCACTCAGTCCGGTACTTTTCCTGCTGTGCACACAGCCAGAGCCCTGTCATTCTGCAAGCAGAGCAGGCGAGAGACAGCCCAGCTCAGCACTCAGCCCAGTACACATTGACTGCAGAGATAAAACTGCAACAAGGTACTGGAACAAAGGGAGAAAGGGAGGGGAGCACCATGGGAGCAACAACAAACTTTATGGGAACTGTAATGAGGTACTGGAACACGGTGAGAAAGGGTGTGGTACCGAGCCAAAACAAAGTTTAAGATGCAGTGGAACAGCCATATCGCCCTCTATTTGGTGACCTTTACAAGTAATCCACGCTACATTTGTAATACGACATTGTGATTGTTGCCAACCATTCCAATAGGATACCAACAGGATCCCACGTTTTTCTGCCAATTCTAAGCTGATGGTACTGCTGGATATCTTCTGATTGTGAAGGTAAATAAGCATGATGTGTCTTTCATTTGCTGCAGTAAGTTTCCTTGGCTGACCACTGCATCTATTGTTCTCAACATTGCCTGTGTCTTTGTGCTTCTTCAAAAGAGCTTGGACACCACATCTGGAAAACTCTGTCTGCCTTAAAATTTCTGCACAGGAGAGACTTTGCAGTATAAGTACCTTGTGTCTTGTTGCTGTGCTCAGTCTTGCCATGGTGTATGACTCTTGACATTAAATTGTCTTCAGCAACCTCACCTTCTTAACTGAATTTGGCTGTTCCTCACCCAGTTTTATTCCTCCTACACAGCTGTTTCTGTTAATGATTGTGTTTCAACCCACATATTAAATTGATGATTGTGAGCACCTGTTTAGTATAACTGTTTAGTCATAAACCTGACTATATGCCTACAAAATGCCTGACTGTGCAAGTGTACCTAGAAGAATGCATGCTGTTTTGAAGGCAAATGGTGGTCATACCAAAAATTGATTTGATTTAGATTTTCTTCTATAAACTTGTCTATTTTTTAAAGCATTCTTACTTTACAGCATTTTTTCACACTCGCCTAAGGCTTTTGTCACAGTATTGTATATATACGAATATGTGAGTGTGTACTCAAGTGTGAATAAAAATTATATGTAAATGGAATACAGAAAATATATCACAAGACATATTATAATACAAATATAATGAACAATATTTATATCTGTTAAGAGAAACACTAATTATGCCAAAATAAATTAAGTAAATAAGACTATAAAATAATATAAGAAAAAAAAAAAAAAAATTAAAAAAAGCCTATTTTACCAGAAAAAACGAAATAGTAGATTTGAGATTTTTGTTGATACCGTCAGGACTCAATGTTTTTAATGTAAAAATCCAAAATGATTCTCTGTTAATTTATCTATTATATTTAGTAAATCTGTCCACAATTTTCTCTATAAGTGTAATAGTGACACATTTGGTATCTCAATGATGAGAAATGTTGTGAAACCCCAAGTGTAATAAATGTATTTTTAATATTACATATAAGTTAGCCGAAGCAGAGCAGTGTGGCCTACATGTTTTAGACCGCATCTACAAGTAATAAGGTATATTCCAAAACTTTTTTTCTCAGTTAAAGAGACTCTTTATTGGATATATGTTTTGTGTTGTATTTGATGTAAATAATTTGTTTTATTTTAAAAAGAGTCACAAGAATGGTATCCTGATTTGCCACATTTACAGCTGCCAACCAAACAACCATATCTCATCCACAGTTCCAGTGTTATTACTTTTCTCTTCTACATTCGATTTAAATTTGCTAGGTGTAACTATATTTTAAATGGTTTCGGCCCTTCTAAAAGTAACTTTAGGTTTATCAGAAAGCTCTGTTTTTAGGAATGGATCATTTATAGGAATTTCCCAATTCTTTTTAATTATATTTCTTATATTCTTTGAAGCACAATTAAATTGGGTAATGAAAGCCAGACTAAAGGAGATGTCCCTTAGATTTTTTCTTTTTTTTAGCATTTGTCTTATTAAACATAGTTTCTCTATTAACATTTTCTAGGTTAAATTTTCTCCATGAATCTTTCGATTAAGAGATTGGCTTGCTTATCACAGTCAGCAATCTCACTAGAGTTTGTCACCTCTCGGGTTGAAAACGAAGTGTTATTACCATATACTTCTGTGGTATTTATGTGCCTCAGGATATTGAAGCTGTAAGGGAATATGCTTGCCGAGAGTGGTTACTGAGTGGGGCAGTCTGTATATCCCCCATATGCAATCTTGATTGTCTGTTTTGTTACCAGTCAAGAGTATACTTTAAAGTCTGAGTGCCATCATTCCAGTTTATGTAGAATATATTGTTCATCTTTCTTCTATTCTTTTTGGAATTGGAATATGGTATAAGAGATCATCTGTTACCTTTAGAGACTTTATATTTTTACATTTTTTTCTCTTGTAATGTAAAGTACATATTATGCTATGTTGTTAGTATTTATTTTTGTTTATATGTGTTAATTGAGTCAATTTCATTACCATGTAATTTTCCATCCTGTATGATCATTCATCATATGAATTATGAATAAAGATAATTTATATATATATATATATATATATATATATATATATATATATATATATACATTAACATTTCTATATATTATTTGTTCACACATTATTATAATGTATCATATGTTTACAGATTATGGTATATAGATTTGTATGTACAAATTAACTTTCATCACTGGTTAAAGTTTGTACAAAATATTTTAGAGATTCACAATATATTTTTATTTATTAGTGCTTACCTATTTGATTATTTTCAGTAAGTAACAACTTCATTCTTCAAATAGTAAAATAATAAAATCAGCACCTGAAGCAGAAACCGCGTTCAGACTAGATTTATAAGCTGCGCTACTGAGCAATTTATTTATTTATTTTTTCAGCTTGCCCAGAATTCCATGACGTGCCAGGACTGTCACCGGTCCTTAATGTCCAGACCAGCTTGAGGGTCCTGGCAAGTCATGTGTCACTAAGGAGTTAATGTCTTTACTGCTGTTAGGATTATTAACCCCTTCGTGACACAGGACGTACATGTACGTCCTGTGTGGCTGTCACTTAGTGACAGAGGACGTACATGTACGTCCCGGAAATCCGGCTCCCCACGCGGCTGCGCGCCGTTCGGGGACTCCGGATTGTTTTTTAAAAAAAAAAAAAAATGTTAGACGGGCGTTAAGTGACGGCCACGTCTGCACGCGGCCGTCACTAAGGGGTTAAATGAGTAGTAACATTTTATTTTTAAATAAACTTGTTTAATTCCTAATGGAGAAGTGAAAAAAATGAAAATGAATATGCATAAACGTGGTATCACAGAAATACTTTCAATATGAGACACAAATTGTCAATATCCAATAAATAGAACAAAACATTCCGGCTAATAAATTATGTATAGCTATTTATTACTAAATAGGAAAAGGCTGACAACTTCAAAACAAACATCCTGAGTCATTTGTAATTCTGTCTTGCTCTAGTCATTAGAAATCAAATACAGATTACAGCAAGGTTTCTGTTTGTCTCTATATGTGGGTCATATATGTTATGGTTTATTTTAACATTTTTTAGTATTATTTAACCATTTGTATGTCAAAGGCATATCCAAAGCATTGCACTGCAATGTACTGGATACCCCTCTGGCACTCCTACTGTTAATATATGTTATATCCTCAGTTCTGTATGCTATAATTCGGCGTATGTTATAATGTGCTATTTTAGTTCTTCTCTTCCTCCACTTTCAGTGATGTGAGCACCCTCTACATTCCATCTGTAATAAGTCTGCAATTGAACTGTCTCTGAAAAGGATCACAAGGACTCTTGTGTCTAACTCTATTCTTATGTAAAAAGTTGGCATGCTCAGATAAAGAGTGAGACACACACTGAGCTCTTATGATGTTACACCTACCTGAATATAAGTACAATTAATTTTTGCATGTTTAACAACCATATACAGAGGACATTCATGCACAAGTGAATTCAACCCATTTTCATGTGATCTAAAATAAGAAAGCCATGCATTGTTACCTGGGGATCCAGCCAAAGATTCCCCTCTGCTGAAAGCGAAGGTGCGAGAAACGGACACAGGTACTAAGAGGGCAATGCAAAATAGTAAATAAAAGTAGTTGGGGGAAGGGTGGGGAACATTTAAAAGAGAGGAAATAGGGCACATGGGAAAGACAGAGGAAGAAAGGAAAATGTATCACAAACAATGTATATATTGCAAGGAAAACCTTACAATACCAATGCTCTTTGCATCGCAGAGTATAGCGATTTATAGGAAAGAACACAAAAAACTAGGAATTGGCAAAAGCTTGAAAATGGGTTGTTATTTACAGAGACAATAAACTACCTTTCTCTCCATGAACAGCCAGTAAAATTGAACGTAGTTAACCCTTTGACATCTAGACAGGTGTTCAACCCATTGCTTGGCTTTGCAGTAGAAATCCTCAGACACCCAATAGGTTAACCCTTTGAGTGCCAGAGGGATATCAAATGCATTGCTTTTGAAAGCTACGGATGCATTTCTGACACTCAAAAGGTTAAATCAAGTTGCTAGTGCTGAAGCATATTGGACAGGAAAAATTCACAAACTAATACTGATTTAATACTGATTTACTTTTTTCGGAGGTATACAAAATGTTACCATGAATAAGCTATTAGCACTTACATTAAACAGTAGTTAAACTCAAACTAAATTAGACTTAACTGAATTAAAAGGGACACTATACTTAAGAAGTATGAGCCTGATGTACTAAAAAGAAATAGGGGGGAGATGCACTAAGGTTCAGTGCTGTGGTGATATGTGTCTGTAGATGAGCGGCGAGCATGTGCTGCCAAAGGTGACCCCGTCACCGGATGCTTCCCCAAGCTGTGTGCCTGCTTGGCGAATGACAAAACCTGAAAGTTCTGGAGGTATACATTACTGTCTAAGGATATGACGCATCAACCCAATACCCACATTGTGTGTTACAGCGGTATACAGTCTCTGGACATCAAATGTCAGGTTCATGAAAGTGTGTTTCAATACCGTTCAGGGCATTAAGGAAATGAGCTGTGTCCTGAATGGAAGCTGGAGAGTTCTGCACCAAAAACAGCAAGATGTTAAAAGGCAGAGTTTATTCCAACCACTATTGGCCTGCCTGGAAGATGAGTGATAAATTACACTTGTGGGTCTTGGGCTGGCGGATGTTTATTGATTAAAATTTTCTTAATTACATTTTAAATTAAAGAAATATTAACAACAACAAAAAATTGTTAATAGTGCAGCTTTTAACTCTTTGTATTGTGTATAGCAATCTTGCCGAATAGTAGAGGGCTTTGTGGCTGAAAAGGTGTTTTGAGAAACTGGATATGGAAGAGAATATGCAGATTCAGTTATAGCTAGGTAGTCATAAAGCAGCACGAACTTCGAGGACAGACACAACAAATCTTATACTACACCCTGCTGTATTTAATAAATCCAAGTTATTTATTTGTGATAGTTTTCTTTAAAGGAACTTGCTTGGATTCATCAAACTCTGCAGGTATTAAATGATATGTACAGAGAGTAAAACACTCACTTTCGGTCATGGTTCTAACATGCAAAGAGATTACATATCTGTGATTCTGTGGAGACCCTTGATGAAATGTCATGATGTGGTATAAAACATGTTATGGTAACTACATCAGCTGGGGGTGGTACTAGTTATGTACTAACACAGTTGTTCTTCTACAAAGGATCAAATAATTGTTTTTCTTTTTTGGATCTACATTCAATGTGTGTAGTCTCTTGCCATATCTGGACATTACCTACACATCAGTAACATGCTGTAAAAACAAACAAAGACATTTGGAGTTGAGTTTTGATATTTAATACTATACAATCTAGATCTGGGTGTTCAAACTTGTCCTCAATGGCAATACTCAGGCCAGGATTTAGATATATTTTTGATTAAGCACAGTTGGGTTCATCAGTGGTTCATTCACCTTAACCAACCTACCTGTGCTCAAGAATGGATATCTCTTACATCCTGGCCTGGATATGGATTGCCCTTGAGGACAATTTAGGAAATCCTTGATCCAATGTGATTAATCAGTATTCTAGAGACATACTTACAAAGAAATGATGATCCGGCCAGGCTTCCAACTTTCCTAACATCGTTATCTACAATAAAAAAAACAATTCCAATTATCATACATATCCTTTATGAATGTTCTACATACAAGTTTGAGGCATATCAAAAAAGAGGATTTTAGTCTTACCTGTTAAATCCTTTTCTCTTAGTCCATACAGGTTACTAGTAACTTTGGGTAGGCGATCCACCCCTTTAAGTAGACAGGAACAATTCTAGAATTGATTGCAGGGGGTGGAGCCTACCTTCCCTCCTTGGCTGCAGCTAGCCAACCAGCTCCAGAAAGATTTAAGACACTAACTATTGACTAGATACTGGAAGGGAAAGAAGACTCCTGTGAGCATGACCCCGAAGGACCACCACAATCTGCCACAGGAGAGCCAAGTATGGTCCCTTGACAGGGTGGAAGACCAGTAACCAGTATGGACTAAGAGGAAAGGATTTAACAGGTAAGACTAAAATCCTCCTTTCTCTGTCGTCCGATACAGGTTTCTGGTAACTTTGGGATGTCCAACCATTGTGTTTCCCAGAGGCGGGAAGTAAGGCAAAGACCAGGCACAAAGGCCCAAATTTACCAGAGCAGATATGAACCATCAGATCAGCCCAACAAAACAACTGAAGTGTCAACGGACACTGAACAGGGGTAACACCCCCCAAGAACTGTTACACAGAACATGGAACTAGAGCCAACAAGGCTCAAAATTGAAGGAAGCACCAAGAACCGTAGAAGATCCTAGACAGGCAAGACTGCCTCCAGGATCTCCCTCCCAAAGCTGGCGTCAGCCAATGCCAGCACATCAACACTGTAGTGCTTTGAAAAGGTGTGCACAGATGACCAAGTGGCAGCCTTACACAACTGATCAGCAGAGGCCTGATTCTTGTAGACCCAAGAAGCCCCGACAGATCTGGTAGAATGAGCCGTAACTCGAAAGGGAACGGGTTTCTTCCTCAGCTCGTAAGCCTTACGAATAGTGGACTTGATCCACGATGCAATAGTCATTTGGATGCAGGTCTTCCTGCCCTGGGGCCCTCAGGAATGATGAACAGCATGTCAGATTGTCTAATAGTGTGATGTACATAAAACTTAAGACAATGCAGCACATCTAACAAGTGGAGATCCCTCTCCTTGTCAGAGGTAGGGTCAGGGCAGAAAGAAGGCACCACAATCTCCTGATTAATGTGGAACTCAGAGGACACCTTTGGGAGAAACTCATGAGAAAAACAAAGCACCTCCTTGTCTTTGTGAAACACCAGAAAGGGTGGTTTACAAGACAAAGCGTGTAACTCCGCAACACGGCGAACAGACACGATCGCCAGGAGAAAAGCCATTTTCCACGTCAGCAGGCGTAGAGGAATAGTAGCCAAGGACTCAAAGGGAGGGCGCTGAAGGACGCACAAGACCAAATTAAGGTCCCACTGAGAAGCGGGAGTCTTAAAGAAAGGACAAGTATGAGCAATGCCCTGGAAGAAAACCTTGACATCAGGAAGAATAGCAATGCCCAAATGAAAGAAGACAGAGAGAACAGAAGTCTGAACCTTAAGGGAACTCAAGCTCAGGCCCATATCCACACCGTCCTGCAAGAAGGCCAGGACCATAGGCAGATCAAAATCCTGAGAGAGGTCCCTATCAGCACACCAAGATTGGAAGGTCGACCAAACACGATGGTAGGCCTGAGAAGAAACCGGTTTGCGGGCACTAAGCATAGTAGCCACCACATTAGAAGAAAAACCCTTCTTCTTCAGTATTGAGGATTACATTTCCAAGCAGTCAAAGCCAGGCGATGAACATCCTCCTTCCACAGGTAACCCTGTAGAAGAAGATCCGGACGGTAAGGGAGCCGGAATGGCTCCGCCACTGACAGATCCAGAAGCCCCGGAAACCAAGCCTGCCGAGGTCAGTACGGAGCTATCAGAATGACTGGACAGCGCTCCAGTCTCAATTTCCGTAACATCCTGTGCAACATGGGAAGGGGAGGAAAGATGTAAGCCAGAGGAAATAAGCAAGGAATGGACATGGCATCCACCGCTAGAGGATCCCTCCAGCGAAAGCAGAACCTCGGGACCTTCCAGTTGTGTCTTGTCGCCATCAGGTCGACGTAAGGAAGACCCCACTTCTGAACAATGAGGGAGAACACCTCTGGATGCAGTTCCCACTCTCCGCTGTCCACCAAAGTACGCCATGACGCTGTCTATGCCAGGAATGTGTAGTGCGGATATGGCAGGAACGTGTTCTTCTGACCAGGACAAAATAGCCTTGACCTCTAACCAAGCAGCGAGACTTCCTCCCTGCTTGTTGATGTAGGCCACGGCCGTGGCGTTGTCGGACTGGGCGTTCTTTCAGCTGGTGAGTCCAATGACGAATGGCATGGAATATCACCCTAAGCTCCAACACATTGATGGGAAGGAGAGATTCCTCCGGAGACCACCGACCTTGCGTACTCAGGCAACCCAGGACCACTCCCCATCTGGAGAGGCTGGCATCCATTGTCACCATGATCCAGAAGGATACTAGGAAAGACTTGTGCTTCAGAAGATTGGAGAGGTCGAGCGACCAGGACAAACTCAGTTCCACATGAAGATGAAGTGAAACCGACATCTTCAGAAGGTCCGGGTGGCCCCTGCACACCTGGATAACGAACCTCTGGAGTTCCCTGGTATGAGCCATAGCAAATGGGAACGCGTCTAAGGTGCAGATGAATTTCCCCACTAGAGAGGACAGCTTCTTGGCTGGAACTGGACGGAGAGTCAGAACAGCAAATTCTCTTTGGGCAATCTGGTGAGCCACTTTCTCCGTGAGAAACACCATGCTCTGCTGAGTGTCAAAGAGAAGGCCCAGGAAGACCAGATGCTGGGATGGGACAAGATCCGACTTCTCCATGTTGATGATCCACCAGTGATGGGTGAGAGCATGAATGCAGTCCTGAACCTGCTGATGAAGAAGTTCCGCAGAGGGGGCTTTCAGAAGCAGGTCGTCCATGTATGGAGTAACTCTGATGCCGTCCCGGTGGAGGACGGATACTAAAGCTCCCAGGACACAGTTGAAGACTTGAGGAGCTGTAGTCAGACCAAAGGGAAGAGCTGAAAACTGAAAGTGCCCTCGGTCACAGGAAAATCTGAGATACTCCCGGCTCTCTGGATGAATGGCGATGTGAAGATACAAATCCTGAAGATCCAGAGAAACAAGGAATTCCCCTGGGGACATAGCAGCAATCACTGTCCTTAGGGACTCCTGGTGATAATGAGTCCTGATCACAAAGAAACTGAGATCTTTGAAATCCAAAATGGGATGACAACCACCGTCCTTCTTGGAGACCACAAAGAGGTTTGAATAAAAACCCATACCTCTGTCCTGAACTGGAACCGGCTCTAGAACATCCATGTCCAGGACAGCCTGAATAGCGCCTTGAACAGATGGTGTTTCTCTGCGCCCTGAGGCGTATGAGAAGGGAAAAAGTGAAAGGGAGGAAGAGAGACGAAAGGGATCCTGTACCCTTCCATCTCCACCTGTAAAACCCACAGGTCCGCCACTGAATCCTCCCAGACGCTGTGGTAGTGATGCATACGGCCACCCACAGCAGAGTGGGGCCCTGGGTTCGGTAAGTCATACCGAAGAAGGCTTGGAAGCCTTGGGGTTGGTGGAGACCTTGGGCTTCCATTGCTGTTTGGGCTTGGAGGAGGCACGCAGAGCTGAGGGAACCGCCTGGTTCGCTGGATGTGTCTCAGTCTGGAAGGAACGAAAAAAACGATTATGCTTGAGAGGTGTTTTCTTCCTCGGGACCAAAGGCAGAATGGTACTTTTACCCCCTGTGGCCTCACTAATCAGATCCTTAAGATCTGGCCCAAAAAAAGATGTGCCTTGAAAAAGCAAGGAGAGCAAGGCTTTCTTGGAAGCAGTGTCAGCAGACCAGATCTTGAGCCAAAGAGCCCGTCTGGCAACCACAGACATGGTGGAAACCCTAGCCACCAAACGGATGGCATCAAATAAGGCAGCAGAAACATAGTGCTCGGCCTCAGAAATGTTGGAAGAAGGCGCAACATATCAGAAGTAGGAGTACCCTGATGAACAGCCAGGGTTAGCTGTTCAGTCCAGACCGCAATGGCCCGGTTAACCCATGCCGCAGCGAACACCGGAAGCATGGCAGTCCCAGCAGTGGCAAAAATGGACTTTAGGCAAACCTCAAGTTTCTTGTCAGTCCAGTCTTTCAGAGCGGACGCATCAGAAACTGGCAAGGCAGTAGACTTAGATAGCCTGGAGATAGGAGCATCCCCTTTGGGGGGGATGAACCCACTGAGCAAGTGCCGTCTTAGAGAAGGGGTAAAGTTTGGCAAATTTCTTAGAAACAGAAGGTTTCCTGTCCGGAGACTTCCACACATCAGACACAAGGCGGTCAAGAGTGGGGTTAGGTGGAAAGCAAGTAAGGGGCTTTTTAGGCTCCTGAAACACATCAGAAGGATCTGAAGAAACCTCCTGAACTAAGGGAATGTTTAGGGTAGTCAAGACAGCCCTGATCAGGCCCTCAGCCGAGGGCTCAGGATCAGCCTCAAAGGAGTCCCCAAAATACTGAGAAGAACCCACAGCAGAACATTCCTCAACTTCTGAATCCACCAACAGTCCCTCCTCAGAGGAATCTGATACGTCAGGTACTCCCTGCGGTTTAGGTAGGGAAGATTTGACTTAAGAGGGGGTCTGCCATGAATGGAAGACCCCCTGTAACTGGGATGAAAAAAGTTGCAATGAAGACCTGAACTCTTGCACCCAAACAGGCTCTAATGCATGGCTGGAGGTCCCTGGGAGAGACTCAGGGACATCAGAACATGCTGGGCATAAATGACCTGAGAATTCTCTAGGTAACCCTGAATGACATGAGGAACAGTGAGCAGTAGGGGACACAGAGACCCCAGGGTCCTTAGTCTTAGGCCTGGCCCCAAGCTCCAACGGATTAGACATTCTCACATCGTCAAAAACATTTAGTATAATGAATCACCCAATTACAGTGTGAAAGATTAAAATTTCACCCCAGAAATTGCAAAAATACACTTAATCTGCAGAGGAGAGAAGGAAAGTCCAAGCCCTGCTTAGGATACTCATTCTACAAAATGCACAAAATGGCTGCTGCAGCGGGAGCCAATCAGAAACGAGCTCGCGAAGCAAGCGCTCATGGGAAATGTAGTTTTCCCAGAATAAGTACCCCAACAATGCCGAAGCCCCCTGAGCCCCAACACACTTGCAATGGTAACCGGATGATAGAGCAAGGTCAGCCAATTAAAATGAGCCCTCTCTGAAGTCGCTACGTTGAGCAGTTGCAGAGATATGTCCCAAACTGTACAGTCCCATAGGAGTGAATGGAGCAATGGTGTCTATGCGGTAAAGCACGCAACTCAAATTTTGTCAAACTTCAAACTGTGAAATAAAATTACATGAAACATCACTAGAACAGGTTAGATGACCCAAAAAAACACTGAACCCAGTAGTGAAAGTGACAATAACCCCCACAAAAGATGCAAACCAGCAGCTAAAGGGTTAAGTTACCACATAAACCTGCTCCAAAACACCCAACAGACATACAGATAGACCAGATGAGTGCAGGAGCGTGCAATAAGAACTCCCAAGGAAAAAACCCTGTGCGTAGGGGCACTGTGGGACATGTGGACCTGAAGCACTCAAAGGGTTGCTCACCTTTCCTGCAGATCTTCTGTCTTCAGATTACCATTTTTAAAGAAGAAGCCTCGGTGACCAACTCCAGAGGAAAGAACTTGTACCCAAGATTTTCCCCCCAGGGCTTAAGGTCCACAAAACGCACCTGGATACTGAAATAGCCACATCTAAGGACATTGTCAGTTATGGTAATCGCCTGATGATGGTATTCCATTTCTAACAGAAAAATAAAACATTTCTAAAACTTTAGCAGAACTGTTCTCTTCCCTGTGTTATCTTCACCAAGGAACAAATCTTTCTGGTGCTGGTTGGCTAGCTGCAGCCAAGGAGGGAAGGTAGGCTCCACCCCCTGAATTCACTTCTAGATTTGTTCCTGCCTACCCAAAATTGCCAGTAACCTATATTGGACGACAGAGAAAACAAGATTATACGTTGTTGTCTACTAAACATTAATCCTTCAAGGCCCAGAGGGGTGGGTAATATATTGAGAAGAAATGCTTTACATATTCCTCAAGTTTTTAATGGATTACTTATTATTTGGAATGTACAGAAAAGCATTGCAAAGCAATGCGTTACCTACCCATCTGGCACTCAGAGGGTTAAAGGGATAGAAGCCTTTTATTCTGATGTTACATATTTTGCACATGCATAATATATAAAGTCAAAATGCCTATGCTTATTCTTATTGTTTTCACATTCTCCTATTTCACTACGAAAGCAGCATAAACATAAAATGTAACACTCTCCTTGTAGCAGTGAGTGCTCTGTTTGCCATCTTTTTTTTTTACATTGTGCCTTTTTTTACACTTCAGCTGCTTTCACATTTCCTTGGCAGAAAGCTCTCTGGAAAAAGGTTCAGGGAACTCATTGGTGTGACGAAAATGTGTAAAAAAGAATGATAAGAGAAATCATGGGAAATTTGACTTTACATATCATGCAGTCAAAAGTGATTCTCCCTTTAAATTATTAGAGAAAGCAATACAGTCAAGCACAAATTAAGTGAAATGCAGACACTCATGCCATTCTTTTCCAGTTGCATTTGGCTTTTAGTGGTAGTTTTTTTTTCTTTTTAATAATACTGTTTGGTATTTGGCCGATCTTAGAACAAATTAATTTGATACACCTCTAATACTTAAATTGGACATTAATACCTGCCTGCTTCAGGGGATATTAATAAGGTATTAATAAGATGAGTGTATATTTAAGCCTCATGAATTACTTTGCTATCTAAAGTAAACTACCTCGTGTAAACACTGAAATTAAATGAGTGAACAATGCCATGGCTTACATGTTTTTTAGATAATGTTTACAGCTGTTCACATGATTTAGTAATCCATAGAACTTCGCAGCTGTGCATTCTGGAGTTTAATATCACACATTATACAGCCTTAGCAAGCCACTCACCAAGAGAAAAGGTCCTGGCAACACAGTCCTGCCAAGGCTATGTATATGTAAAAGAGTAGAAAAGCAGTGAAAGAAACCAGGGAAAAGGTGAAAGAACATTGAAGAAGACTGATAACAAGGATGAAAGGTGTCAGAGACAGAGGAGTGGATGCATCACGTGATGGTTTCATGACCAGAAATTCTAATAAAGGGGTAGGCTATCTGTAGATCTCTAGCAGTCTTTGAAATGCAACTCTCATCATGACTATCCAGCCACAGAGAGTTGTAGTCTAGCAAAAGCTTGAGAGCCACAGCTTGTCCACCCCTACTGTCCTAGGAAATAAAAAGTAATGAGAAATAAAAGCAGTACCTGTAGAAACTGTTGCCATAATAGCAGGAACTCCATAGTATGTGAATGCACCATTTTCAAATCTTAATCCCTCTTTGCCAACTTCTACTTCTACTTTACCCTAGGGAGTAATATAAAATAGGATTTTAGTGTTCTTACCTCTTAAATCCTTTTCTATTTAGTCCATATGAAGCACATGGGATTGAGTCCCTCCCCCTGGAGGGTACATCACAAAAGACAGGGTCTTTGGGATAGAGATTCCCTCTTCCTCCCTCCAGCTCAAACCCCTTCCCCCGCCCACTAATTCCCAGAATTCATGTGAAGAAAGCCACACAAAAAGAAATAAGTGTGGAAGAAAAGAAGAAGACTAATACCATACTCCTCTTCCCAGGAAGGCAATACCATGAAGGTCTCTTTTTCTGGGTGGGAGACTTGTGTTCTATATGGACTAAAGAGAAAAGGATTTAACAGGTAAGAAAACTAAAATCCTGTTTTCACTTACATCCATATGGAATACAGGTACCATGGGGATACACCAAAGCTAGGATGCCCGGGAGGGAAAGTAGAAAGGACCACTCACATGGTCCCATGACATCAAAGTTCCCTAGGACTATCCAGTCTCTGAATAACCCAAGAAACAATTGTCAATGGACACTGAACTAGCACAGCACACTAAACCAAGAGCTAAAAGTCTCAGAAACTACTGGACAACAGCTGGCAGTAAAGAGAATGCTGATCTTTAAACATATAAAACTGCCTGCAGGACCTTCCGGCCAGAGCTTGCCTCAGCCAAAGTGAAGACGTTGACACTGTAGTGTTTGGTGAAAGAGCGCAAGGAGGACCAAGTTGCAGCCTTGCACAGCTGTTCAGCCAAGGCCTGGTTCTTGTAGGCCCAAGAAGCACTAACAGATCTAATGGAATGCACTGTGATCTTAAAGGGAACAGTTTTTTTCTGGATCTCAAATGCCTGGCATATGGTAGCCTTGATCAAAGAGGCAATGGTGACCTTGGAAGCAACCTGACCAGTTCTGGGACAACAAACAGGGAGTCAGCTTGCAAAGAGGCCAAGTACGGTGCACATAGAACTTAAGGTAAGTGCACTAGGTCCAACAGATGGAGATCTCTTGCCTTATCAGACAGAGGGTCAGGACAAAAAGAAGGTACAACAAGCTCCTGATTGGTGTGACACTCAGAAACCGACTTGGGAAGAAATTCCTGAGAGGTACAATGTACGGTCTTATTCTGATTAAATATCAGGAAGGGAAATTACAAGATAGACCTTATAACTCAGGGACTCAACACACCAAGACAACTGCCAAAAGGAAGGCCATCTTGAGCATCAATGGACGCAAAGATAGAGGCAAGAGGCTCAAAAGGAGGCCTCTGAAAAATGCCCAGCACCAGGTTAAGGTCCCACAGAGAAGTGGGATCCCTGAAGGAAAGGAAGGCATGAGCCACCCCTTGAAGAAACACCTCAACATCTGGGATAGTAGAAATTAGTCTCTGAAAGAGACTTAAGGGAGTTCAAGCTTAGCCCTTTGTTCACACTTCTTGAAGAAAAGACAGAACTGCAGTGTTTTTGTCCATGCATCACTTGTGAAAAATGGACCACACCCAGTGGTATTCCTTGGAAGAGATAGGCTTCCGAGCTTGGATCATTGTGGATATGACCTCTGGAGAAAATCCTTCTCGTTTTAGGGTGTCGGCTTCAAGATCCATACCATCAAAGCCAGTCTCTCCACATCATCGTACCACAGGTGACTCTGGTACAAGAGATCCAGTTTGGGAAGCAGACAGATCGGATCCTGAACAGAGGCTGACCAAGTCCGCAAGCCAAGCCCTCCTGTGCCAGTAAGGAGCAATCAGAATGACCAATGCCCCATCCACTCTGATTTTCCAGATCACCCTGGGAATGAGAGGAATCAGAAGAAACACATAGGAGAGATGAAATCTCCACAAGATAGACATGCCCTGTTTGGGAGCAGATAGTAGGAACCTTCCTGTTCGTTCTGGTTGCCATGAGATTTTTTTTCTGGCACACACATTGCTGGACTATCAGGTAAAATGCCTCTGTATAGAGTTCACAGCTTCTTGGATCTACATTTTTGCAATGAGAAAGTCTGCCAGGATGTTTCCTACCTCTAGAATGTGAATGAATGTGATGAACATGACATGGGCCTCTGCCCAGCTGAGGAGATCCTTCATCTCACTCCTTGCTACCTCACTGTGAGTTCCTCCCTGGCAATTAATGTACACCACAGCCGTAGCCAGGAATAATGAAGGAGGGATAACCGGATCCCCTAGAGCTCCAGAATGTTGATGGACATCAAGCACTCGTACACTCCATCTGCTCTGGACACCTAGGTGACCCAGGACAGCTCCATAGCCCCTCAGGCCGGCATTCGTGGTGACCAGGGCCCACTATGGGACCACAAAGAGCCTCCCCTGCTCCAGGTTCAGTACACGTTACCACCACCGGAGATCCTACCTGGCCTCATGAAAATTCTTTGTACTGAAGCCAGGCCATACAGCTGAGCCATGACCTGGTTAATGATTAGAACTGAAAGCAAAATGGAGGTAGTGTTGACTGTCCTGGTGAATCAGGACGTATAAGTACGCTTCCTTAAGATCCAGGTGTCACGGGGTGACTGAGGAATAACGACACTGACAAGTACAGATACAGTAAAATCAATATCTTTATTAAAATAAGAACAGAATAAATATGAATAGTACTTCCCCAACCCTCACAGGACCAGGTGTGAAGACAGTGCCTAAGCACTTTCCCAACCCTCACTAGCCAGGTATGGAAACAGTACAGGATCCACCGACTGCACAGAGGCCGATACCACTCTGACTATAGTATGCAATGGTAACAAGGACAGCAGTAGCTACTAATGCAGGAGAAGCTGAAATGCCCAGGCAAAATGAAAGATATTGCCCTAGAACACTAGGGTAGTACAAGGCAACAGAGACAGGAATCCCTAGAACGTTAGGGAGAGTAGGTAATGGTGACTGAGCTCCCTAGAACGCTAGGGTAAACCTACAGGAAATGGTGACTGAGCTCCCTAGAATGCTAGGGTAAACCTACAGGTAATGGTGACAGAGAACCCCAGACCACAAGGCTAGAACAGGCAACAGTGACTGAAAACCCTAGGGTATAGCCAATGGCTCAAACCGGCAACAGGCAGAAAAGGAATTTCAGAGACAAGGTCTGACAAAGTAAATCAGCACTGCTTGAACCGGAGGAAACAACAGAGCACGGTAAGCGCAAGTGGAGACAGTAGGCCAAGGGTAGGAAATGATAGGATAATCAGCTGGAGCCAGGGTCAGCATGGAGCGGGTAGTCAGCCAAAGCCAGGAGTCAGACCGGATCGGATAGTCAGCCAAAGCCAAGAGTCAGACTGGATTGGGTAATCAGATGGAGCCAAGGGTCAGACCGGAGCAGGTAGTCAGACGGAGCCAAAGGTCAGACCAGAGTGGAAGGCAACTAGTCAGGGATCAAACGGAGCCATGGAATGACACAAGAGCTTAGCGCACAGGTACACCACGAAAGGGCGAAGGAGTACTGGCAGGCTTACAAGGCCTAGCATGTAGGTGGAGACTCATACTAGCAATTACCATCAGCCTATAAGAATAGCAAATGTGCCAAAACGAGATAACCAGGAAGTAATGGCAATGTTGCCTGAAGCACAGCACGGCGGTTACAGAGGGCAATCACAGGCACCGTGATACCAGGGAGGCCAGGTACTCTACAGGCACATCGCTGCCATGTCAGAATGCAAAGATTCCATCTTGAAGAACGTGGTGACCACACACTTACTGAGGCATTTGCGGTCCAGAATGGGATAGCAGCTGCCATCCTTCTTGAAAACCACTAACTGGTTGGAACAGAAACCTGAAGAGAGCTAGGGGCCTGGAACAAGCACCAGCACCTGTTTCTACAGCAGAGTCCATGACCTCTAGAAACAATCTTGCCTTGTTTGGATCCTTCGAAACCTTTCACAAAAAGAGCTGATATGGAGGAAGGGATCTGAAATCTATGCAGTTCTCTTCCGGTATTACTGGCAAAACCCAGTGGTTTGCGGCCTTTGTTCCCCGTTTGTCAGGGGGATGCAGGAAAAAAAAAGTGACTAGAGGGGCCCGGTAAATAGGGGCCATTGCACATACGGGGCATAGAGACTCTGAATATTCTCTAGGTAGCCCTGTGCGGCAAAAGGAACAATGTGTGAGGGGGGTAAGGGAAGACTCTGAATTTTTTGCATTAGATTTACCCCCATGACCTTTAGAATGCGACATACAACTAGTAAAATATTAGTAAAATACTAGATAATGTCCCCAGAACAAAATATTAACCCTAAAGAGCCCCAAATGCATTTATCTGGCAAATGAGGGTTTTATCTGGAGAAGGAGAGGAAGGAGAGTCAGTCTCCATATAGGATAAGCAAGAGAGAAGAGGGCCACCATAAAACTGTCAGCCAATCAATCATTGAAAAGGGCATTCTGGGTACTGTAGTCTTCTCTGTTGCTTGTCGCCTTCAGATGCCTACTACTCTGTTCGCAGATCGCCATGGCCCCCCTGGACACTCAGAAAGTGGACCGGATGATAGGGCATAAAGAGACACAAAGATAGAGCCCTCCCTGACTATCGTAGCCCAAACGGTTGCAGTGATATGTCCAAGAGAAGTTCCCCCATAGAGCAATGGGGTACTGGTGGCCATGGGCGGGCTCCCATCCTTAAAGGAGTCGCTGCAATTCAATCAAACTACAACTAAAAAGACTGCAAAAGATCCCAACCCCCCTGGAAACATCAGATGAGTGTAAAAATTAAGAACCAAGTAGTGGGGGAGCAAAATAAGAGCCCCAAATGCATGCAAACACAATCGACCAAACAGCAGAGAAAAAGTTAATCCCATGAAATAACATGGAAAAAGCTGCCATCCTCACTCCAAAGCCCCTTTAGAGAATAATGAAGCTACCCATGAGTTCCAGAGCCTAACAAGGCTCCCATCAGCCTTTGTATGGAGAGGCAACACAGATCGGGACATAAGGCGGACCAGGGACATAAGGCAGACCAAGGTATTCAAAGGGTTACTCACCAGTCTTATTTCTTCAAGTTACCACCATAGGAGAATGACAGTCTCAAGAGATTCTATCAAGACATTCCCTCCACAGGGCATAATAGGTCCACAAAGCACCTGTGGACTGGGCAATCCACTCCAGGAAAGCCCAGTGATAAGCAATTTCTAATAGGAAAATAAAAAACAAAAAACAAGAAAACTAAGAGGATGGCCATGCCCCTCCAGCTTGCTTGCAGGAATTCTGGGAGTTAATGGGTGTGGGGGGGGGTTGAGCTGGAGGAGACAGAGGGAGTCTCCACCCCATGGTACATGTGTTCCATATTGGACGCAAGATAAAAAGTAAATATTTTATGGTACATGTATGGTGCAATCCTGGGGCAAAACAGATCTACCATAAGTAGCAAAAATCCCCCCCAAAAAAAGAAAAGTTTGGAAATATTAAAGTGATATTAATGCTTAATGTTGAAAAGATACATATTACAGGATTTACCCTGCTGAGTCAAATAAGGGTACTCCCACTGCTGAGAGGTTTTAGTCAACGTGTATTCCAGCTTAAACTTTCATTTTTAAAAGCAGCACTTCCTTGGCTTGAAATGTTATAGTGGTACCTTCGCTACAGTAGTCTATGAACAACTATGTTCAGTTACCATAAATCTACAGGATTCTGTAGCAACGGCGCCACTGTAAAATTTCAGGTCACAAAGGTATTGGACCCAAAATATATGAGTCTGAGCTGTAATAAATTCTGAATTAAACATCTCTCAACAGATGGAGAACCCTTGTTTTTACTTAGAAATATAACCCCCTGTAATATGTTATCTATCTATCTATCTATCTATCTATACATCCATATTAAGAGTTACTATCCCTTCAATATGTCCCTTACAGTGAAGTTGGATTGCCGCAGAATTGTTCCACTTTTGTCATTATACATATGCCCATATGTTTGTCTGCTGAATGCCACAAATGCAAAAGTGTTTTGGTTTTGTTTTGTTTTTTTCAACTGAAACAAATACGTACATTAAAAAATACAAAAAATATTACCTGGAGGACTAAAATGAAATAATCAACAGGTCGGTTGCGTTGGTAAAGATAATGCTCTGTGGCCCTTTTATTTTTCTCATCAAACTTAATTTCTTGGATTACATTTGGGTGCTTTAGAAGACGTAGTAGAATTTTCTCAGACAGATATGGAGCTTTAAAAGGTTCAACTTCTGAAAAATAACATTGATGATAAGGTTGTATATTATACAAAGAAACTAAATTATGTTCAGTCCCTCAGATTAACCCCATTAACCCTTTGAGTACCCGAGGGGTACACAATGCATTGCTTTGCATACCCTTCTGGCACTCAGCGGGTTAAGGACCTCACGGTCTGGGGGTGGGGCAATCAAGAGGACCACAGCACTTTATTTTTTCCCCATCTACGTGTTCTGTGATCACAGCCTGGCATGTAACCACTCTGCAATCACAAACTTATGTGACGTGACAAGACCGTTACCGGTCCTTAACGTCTGGACAGGGGTGACGCTCCTGGCACATCACTGGTCAGCTGCTCAAACTGGCAATTTGAATGCATCAGCGATACTGATGTGTTCAACTCGCCCATGTTACCCATGTGTGTTACTCTGGGGACTGATCACAAGAGGGAAGGCAGCTGAGAAATTGTAACAAAGAACAGAAGGGAATTACAACACTGACATCAGACTTACAGTACTGGGCTTTCACTCATATGGGCCCACACTAATTGGACATTGCAGTGAGGACTACAATGCTACAATCATATGCATGGAGGAGTGCACAGCAGACCCACATACAGTCAGGTAGACTCTCAGAGCTGCAACTCCCTTGCAGACTGTATTGATCACAGGAAAGCTACAGCATGATGAAGTTTAAATGGACAGTAATGTCCAAAAAATTTTTTTACAGTTATGTAGAGCTTAAAATTTTAATCAAATCTCTCCAAACCCTATTTCTCAAACCGCTATGGTTTGAGAGATATAGAGATTCAAAGTTCCCCCCAACCTCCCCTTCTCCTGATGTCAGCGTCTAGCTGACAGCAGGAGATGCCGGTCCAAGGACCAGCAGGCGGCTCTGCAGCAGAGCCAAAATAGCGGTACTTAAAAATAATTCATGCATTGGAAAGATCTACAAAGTGTGCTTGCAAACCAGGCACACTTTTTATACCTTTCCAAATAATTAATTCTTTTTAAGTAATGTGATTCGGGCTCTGCTGCAGAGCCTCCTCAAGTTGTAAGACTCGATTCCTCTGCTGTCAACTTTACAGCTGACATCAGGAGAAGGGGAGGGAGCAGGAAATTTTGAATCCCTATATCTCTCAAACCATAGCAGGTTTTGCGATTTGATTAATAATTTAAACGCTACATAACTGTAAAAAAAATTTTGGGACATTACTGTCCTTTTAATCTGAATAAAGTATTTGCATAATGAATGCAAACCATCAGCTATAATATGGATAATGAATTATGGCCATTTAATGAGAAAAAAATTATGAAATTGTGCCATGTGCAAAAAAGGAGTGTGACTGCCATCATGCAATATCTAAAGATTTATTGAGTGTACAAACCTGTTGCCATAAATCGATGTGTAGCCAGCAGAAGTTGTGGAGAAATCTTTACCTTCATCTCGCTGTCTGACAGCTTGAAGAGTGAAAAATCATGTTGTTTCCTCTCTCTGTGGGGGATCCTCTCCTTTTTTCTATTATCGGCTGTTATGGCAGAAGACTCGTTAATTTAATTGAATTAACTAAGACTTTTCATATGAATGCTCTTTTCAAATGTAATGAAACTCTACACAATAAATTCCGCTGAAATGTGCATGCACAGTTATCTATATATATATATATATACATATACACACACACACACACATAGTGAGAGAGAGAAAAACAGAGAGGAATTTTGTGTACTTACCAATAAAATATTTCACTTGGTCCCTGTGGAACCCAGGAACCAGGGGAAAAGTTTCCTCTGACCAGGAGGACAGGGCAATCACCTTAGAATGCTCTCTGGAGGTGGAGACTCCCTCCCTACGCCATTTTAACCACACCATTCATGTTCAGTTTTTAATGAACAGCAAAGATCAAAAGCAGAGTGGCACCCAAACCAGAGAACCCCAAGAACCACCATGACTGGAACTCATACAACAACCCTGGAGGTGAAAAAGGGAGGCTGATAATTTAATTTCTCACCGTTCCCTGGATCAAGTGCTCCTAGAGGAACAGAAGATGCCTAATAGGACATTATTCCTTTTCAGACATATTTCTCTCTTATATCCTCTCTCTACAGGTGCTTTAAAGCAGTGGTTCTCAACCTCGGAGTCGAATGACGATTTGCCAGGGGTCGCCTAAAACCATCAGATATTTTATATTTCGATTCATAACAGTAGCAAAATTACAGCGATGAAGGAGCAACGAAAATAATTTTACTGTTAGGGGTCTCCCCAACTTGGGAAATTTTATCAAAGGGTTGCGGCACTGGAGAGGTTGAGAACTGCTGCTTTAGAGGGTCACTTCCATTTTTTTTCCAGATGCCTGGGCATCTTCCTTGACAGACCAGTGGGTTTTGCGGATTGTTTCGGAAGTGTACTGCATAGATTTGAAGTCCTTTCCTCTTCATTTCTTCTTTTTTGTCAAGGTCAGGACCCAGAGCGACTTGGTCCCTTTATTGATGCCATCTCCTCTCTGGTGGACAAGGAGGTGTTGATTCCAGAACCAACTCAAGAGCGCTTTTCAAGTTTCTATTCCAACCTTTTTGTAGTTTCCAAGAACATGCCTTTCCTCTCTGGACTTAAATGCCCCAAACACTACATTGCTGCAACTAGCCTCAAGGTGGAATCTGTGCTCTGTCATCTCAGGTATGTGGTATTATAGAACAAACTATCTGGTGCTACAAAGATAACATACTGGTCCCACAGAATCCACCAATGGGCTTGAAGTAAGAAATCCACAAGTTCAGCGTGCAAGCCAAGGGCTCCCTTCAGTCCCTGCAGAATTAGAACACATACAAAACGTTGACTGCACTACTTCACAAATTGGTGTCTATGACAGGGTTAAAAATTTCCACTCGCCACCAGCCAATGGCGAGTGAAAATTTAGTCCTGGCGAGTAGAAATTCAGCTCTGGTGGGTATGTTTTGGCTTGCAGTGACGAGTAACTTTTCAGGTCTGGCTAGTAGCAAAGGACTTAAAATTATAAGCCCTGGTCTATGAGACAAGTATGAATGTATAAAAGTCAATCTTTTATTCAAATCAAAGAAAAAACCTCCAATCAAAATCCATCGCCAATCAGAGCAAAAGGAGTCATAATCCAAGGCCATTGATCGGAGTTTGATTTTGATTGGAGGTTTGCTCTTTAAATTGTAACGGTTAGTGAGCATGTCTTGATATTCACGATTAAGCGTGTGTAACGCAAAACTTAGATTTAATATATATCGTGTTATATGAAGATCTGAGAATGTGATCCGATGTCTGGAGCTTGGTAAATGTTTTTTTATCTTTGATTCGAATACAAGATTGACTTTTATACATTTATACTTGTCTCTTAGACACCATTTTGTGAAGCAGTGCACTAAATTTTTTGTATCTCAGGTATGTGTCCAGGTGAGTTCCTGGCCGCTCTGAATCTTCAGGATGCCTACCTGCATATCCTGATTCATCCAGACCCCCAACACTTCCTTTGTTTTGCTTTCAAATGTAGTCATTACCAATTCACTTCACTGACCTTCAGCCTAGCCTCAGCTCCAAGAATCTTCATGACGCTCATGGCAGCTTTGTTGCATCCATCCACTCACATGGCATTTCACTGACCCTATGTCTGTGCAACCTTTTCATCTAGGCTCCTTCAGAAGAAATGTTGGCAATTCATATCCAAGAGTATGCCCGCATTCAGGTGCACCATGGTTGGATTCTCAATCTCAAGAAGTCCTCTCTGATTCCATCCCAGGTCCGGTTCTTTCTGGAGGTGACGCTCAACACCCTTAAAGGACGAGTCTTCTTATGGAGGACAAGTTCCAGATCCTGTTCCAGGACATGTCACAGGCGTTAGCCTGGCCCTCACGGACAATAAGGGATTAAATGAGGATCCTGGGATAACAAATGTTTATCCTTGAAGGGGTGTCTTATGCTCAGATCCAAACAAGGGAAAATTAACCTGTCCCCTTAAAAGCAGGAGGATCTATGTTGGTGGCTGCATCACCCTCATGTGACCCTGGGATGTCCCTTTGTAATTCCGGAATGGAGTCTGGTCACAACAGATGCCAGCCTGAGGGGCTGGGGCACAATCTTGGGTCCCCTGACAGCTCAGAGATGGCGGACAGTAGAGGAGAGTCTCCTATCAATCAACTTAGTGGAAATATGTTACTGGTCTCAAGTGCTGACGGGAACGCCAGTGAGGATTCGGTCAGACAACTCAATGGCAATGGCTTACATCAACTGCAAAGGAAGCACTCAAAGTGAGTTTGCCTGGAAGGAGGTGCAAGAGCTCCATCATTGGGCAGAAACTCATGTTCCACCCATTTCAACAGTCCACATACCAGGAGTAGAAATCAGTCACTGAATTTCTCAGTCATCAAGACTTGGACCCAGGCAACTGGGAACAAACCAAGACGTGTTTGAACAGATAGTACAATGTTGGGGTTTCCCAGTGGTGGATCTGATGGCCTCTCACAAGAACAGGAAAGTCCCTCTGTTCTGCACAAATGCAAAGGATCCCTTAGTATTTGCAAGAGACACAATGTCCATTCCATGGAACTTTCATGTGTTTCCTTTGATTCCTCTAATTCCAATATGAAGGTTCAGGATGGAGAAGGCTCTAATTATTCTAATCGTTCTATTCTGGCTCACATCAGGCCTGGTTCACAGACCTTCTCAATCTGTCCATCCAGGAACTGCTCCATCTTTCACCAAGACCGGATGTCCTGATTCAGGGTTCCATCTGGTACCATGATGTGGTAACAGTGGCTTTGACAGCATAGCTCTTGAACACATCCTGAGACGGAAAGGTTTCTCAGACAATGTAATTTCCGCCATGGTCCAGGCTGCAAAGAATGTCTCTTCCAAATGTACCATAGGATCTGGTCCATCTTCCATCAGTGGTGTACTGACAGAGATGTGTCTGCCCAGACCTACTATCTTCCTACTGTTTTGGCCTTTTTGCAAGATGGTGTGAAAAAGGGTCTCAATCTGAGCTCTATTAAGGTACAGATCTCAGCCCTTCCAGTCCTCTTCCAGAGGTGTATTTCTATTCTGCCAGATGTTAAGAAGTTTGTTCAAGGTGTAGCTCATGCCTTCCCTTACTTTAGAGATCCCACGCCCATGTAGGATCTAAACTTGGTCCTAAGCATCCTTCAGAGACCTCCTTTTTGAACCTCTGTTCTCGGTCCCTTTACGTTATTTGACGTTCAAGATGGCTTTCCTCTTAGTCATTGTCTTCGTACGTAGCGTTGTTAAGTTACAAGCTCTGTCTTGTAAATCTCTCAAGAGTTTTTACTTAAAGCGGAACTACCATGTCACAAAATGTTTAGCTTAACTAAGTCCCCTTCTGGCGACTAGCTGCTTAGTAGCCGTTATATATGGGGGTATGTTTGGCGTGGCACTCATACATATTTTGATTAGGCAGCTTGATAAAGCGGTGGTTCACCGCGAAACTTGTAGCCTTTTTATATATCTTCTTTTATAGGTTTTATTATCAACATTAATGTTGTTTATTTTACTTTGAAATATATATTAGATACTTTTTTTGGATACCAGATGTGTGGATACTTTTTGGAGCAGAAGTGAGTGGAGCAGCTGATCCCCATCTGCTTGGTTGCCAGCCCTGGAGATATCCTTTGCTGACCATATGTAAATATGAGTACATTATTTACAATTTACTCATAGAAGGATATCTGTTGCAATACTTCACTACTGGGTGCTTTCCTGTGTGTTTTCTTCTTTTGGAGTATTCGGACCACTTGTAGAGAGTGTGCAGAGGAGGAGCAGCCTGATACAGTGTCTGGGGCAGGATAACAACCCAGAATGCCATTTTCGCTGTTTCTCATATAAGTGATGACCAACCATTATATTTGTGAGTACCCACGTGTAGGGTGACACTGGCGGTGAAACATGATCTCAATTTTGATTGCACTAGGGCGCTCCCCTTTTTCTCTCCTTTTTGTTTTTTTGCAGCAGTTTCCACCCCAGACACACAAAAACTCTATTGTATGCAGCCAGGCCTTAAGATATAACTGCATCTGCTGTGAGGCTTCTGTCAGAGATCAACATTTTAAAAATCTCAGCAGAGAGTTTATCAGAAATTGGTGGTGAAATACTCACTAATGAATGCAACTGAAAATGGAACTTTTCCCTGTCTAAAAAGGACATGTAGAACCTGTACACACATATTTAGCACAGATAAGGTGCCCACATTCCCACAGCAACCAAGGGCAAATTCTCCTGTGACTCATCTAATGTTTACCTCATCATGTGTGTGAAATGTCCTCAAACAGGGTTATATGTGGTGAGACAAGACAGACCCTGAGAAAATGGATGAATTCTCATTGGTCCAGTGTGAACAATAAAGGAGACACCCCTGTTGGTCAACATTTTAAAAGAACAGTTCACATCATTAAAGATTTCAAAGTGACTGTACCGATGGAATATTTTAAGACACAGAGAGACAGAAAGAACTGGGAGTATATACTGATAAACGAGTTTAACACTCTGAACTGTAGCTTGAACCGTGACAAGGAATTTGTGTCACATTATCCCACAAGATAAAAAATATATTCGGTCCCTTTGGATGTTAGGGGGCTGCACATCTCATTGTAAATGATGGGTTGTGTACCCCTCTGGTGTTTGGAGGTTTAACCCATACACATTCTAAGCTATCTCTGGTCAATTTCACTTGAGCTTTTTAAAAGGTAATTAATCATGTCTGAATTTTCTAGTCCAGTTCATTAAGATGTTACAGAGGTTAGAGTTTAATTTATGGCCCACGCAGAGTATACACATTCTCTAATGGAATCTGACCCTTGGATTACACAGAGGTATCCAATACATTGTGCTGCACTGTGGTGGATGGCTGCTGCTCTGGCAGTCAAGGGGTTGATGCTAAAACTATGTGTATGAGTTTTAAATTTATACATTGTGCATTCAGCCTTCATTCTTATTGTACCTGAAGAGGAGACCTAGTTGTCTTGAAAGCTTGCATCGAAAACCACTCAGTTAGCCAATAAAGGTATTATTTTTATTCTACTTATTCTATTTTTATTCTACCAGTCTCCTGCATTTTTCATGACTAACATGGTACCATGCTTTACCCTTAAATGTAGGTTTCATAAAATGTTAATCCTATTAACTTCATTATTAAACTACTGTTACACCAATAGGTCTACTTTGCTACTGTGGTGATGTTATGACTCAGCAAATTTTAGTTTTTATTAAGTAATTTTTGTGACAAAGAAAAAAGACACCTTGAAGTGAACACTTACTGTATAGATCAGTCTCATCGAGGATCTCTGACTTTATTATCTCTTCTATGATGTCCTCCAGGGTGACAATCCCCATGACCTCGTAGAAAGGGTCTCCTTCTCCTTCATTATTAACCCTCTGAACTATTGCAAGATGCGATTTACCTGATGAATTAAATATAAAAAAAATATTTTAAAGCTGTATCAAGTAAATGAGTGTTAAATAATGCTTTAGCAAAGGCTTCTTTGGGTATATGTATTAAGTTTTCTGCTAATTACCAAATAAATGCAGAAAAATGACAAATCAGTGGGTCGGATTTATAAAAGTGGTCTAAAGAAATGTGCAAATATAAGTTGCCTAGTGTGAAAATGTATAGTGTGAAAGTATAAAGATAACTATAGTTTTTTATACAACAGTTGTAAGGCTCCAAACCATGTTATAATAGCATACAATTTGAGGTAAATTTTGCTATAATTTATTTATTATCTATTTTATAGATCTTCTGCACCTTCTTAACATGTCCTCTTTTTCAAACTTACTTTGTTGCAGATGGAGCAAATGCGTTTTTTCTTTGCACAACTTGCATTTGCACAATTTTAATGCAGTAACTTTGTCCTACCAACTACTTTATAGATCCACCCCAATGGTTATTAAACTGTGTTCTGTGGATAAGTACAAGGGGTTCCACATAGCAAAAGCAGATTAAGAGAGTCAGAAAAACAAGGATGAAATGACACTGTATGTGCAGTTCTGTGATTACTGGTGTAGGTGTCATAGCTTGGGTTCACTTTTGAAATGTCACACACCAAACATCATGAGACATGAAGGTGCATTCACCATATCGCCGTGATTACAAGGGCGACATGAGAATCTTGCTGTTTTCCCAATATCATTTACTATGTAGTACTCTGGTGTTGGGGTTCCATTTACATTTACATTTGTCACATGACTTAGAGTCACAAGACAAATATGGAACCCCAGCACCTGAGTACTACATACTAAATGATCCTGTGAAGACAGCAAGAATTAAGCAGCACACAGATTAAAGATCTTATTAAGGTATCTGATATCTAAAGAGGGGATATTGGAAGAAGAAAACCGCTATACACATATTTTTCAAGCGCAATCTGATCATCTCTATGTATGTGGATATTTATACTACCACCGTACAAATAAAGATGGAATAAATAGCATTTTTTGGACAGAGGATGGTGGGAGTTGTAGTCCTGTGGCAGCTTGCCCATATATTGTATACTGTCAGAAATAGCCAAGAATGCTATGTAATGCAGATTAAAGTAACCAAGCTACGTTTTAGACGGCCACATGAGAATCTCTTGCTTTTCATGCAGGGCGAGATTCTCATGTTGCCCTTGTAATCACAGCGATATGGTAAATGTGCCTTCATGTCGCACACTATTTTGCGTGTGACATTTTAAAAGGATACCGATATATTGAACCATTTCCCAAAGGGCAATTATGTTTTCTGTTAGACTGCTCTTGTAATAAAGGGTTAGTAATGTCCAACTAAAACTTTTTTGCATTGCGTAGAGCTTAATAAGTAGAATTGAATGCAAAAAAAATGTATCTCTCAAACCGCTATGGTTTGAGAGATAAGTGCATTCAAAGTTTGATGTTTCCTGCTGTCAGCTGTAAGCAGGAGATCCGTGTCGGCCAACACGGAGGCTCTGCAGCAGAGCCAAAATCGCGTTATTTAAAACTAAAGATTTCCTTGGAATAGGCTAAAAAGTGTGCCTGCTTTGCAAGCACATTTTTCAGACCATTGATGATAATAATGTTATTTCCAACCACATGAAGATCACTTCACACTCAGACAAGAAAAGGACCAGCGTATATTAGTGCTGCTGCAATACTTTTGTCTTGTGCAGTGAACTGTATACTGAGACATGTTCCAGTTAACAGCTCTGTCATGTACTTTAGAGTACAAATCAACATAACCATCATTGGATCTACTAAGCATTGTAAGGTAAAGAGAAAAGACCAGGGGAAAAAAGTAGAAAGACCTACAACACCACAGCTGAGATGCACTAAAGTTTGATAAAGGCTCAGGATGGTGATGTTATGTCAGAGGCACATCGCCAATATGCATTAATATCCACATGAATTCACCATGCCTTCGACAGGTTTATCATTTTGCGCTGAACACATAGAGAATGCCACATTTCCATATGGAAATGCAGGTTAATGAGCCATTGTCATATTAATGTGTGTGTGTTTATATGTTAATGTGGCACATTGTCACGTGCACTAAACTCTGACAGCAGCCTCTATTGTAGGGAATTTACAGTCCCAACGTCAACTGCCTGAGGTTGATGATGTTGGGATCTCCCTGCAGCTTTCTATGGAGCCACATATTATAGGCCTGTCGCACTAGTCATCAGAGAATGAGCCACAATATTTCTGATAGTAAAAATTTCAGGGCCTGATATGTTTTCTAACCCTTTGAGCACCAGAGGGTGTGTAATGAGACCTCTGCCACTGAAGGGGTTAACTTAGCTCACCTCTTCTAGACACCCATACAGCTCCTGTAAGACTTGTTTCCCCACTGATTGTGTAGAAACATTAACTTAATGCACTTGTTATTACTAATGGGTTAATCGCCACATTGACAGAGACTCTCCTGTTCTTCATGCGTGCAGTCTGGGTGTTTGTGCCATATGTGCTTGTTGTGCGGACAGCCCTCTCCTACAGCGGGGAGTGTAAACAGTACAATGAGCTCACACACACACAGGCATGTATAAAACTTCTGTGCTTCACTTCTATATAGATGCATGCATTTAACCCCTGGAATCAGTCATTGGCAATCTGAGGCCTCCCAGCTTCTACGGACTATAACTTCCGAATTGTAGTCCTCAACAGCTGGGGGGCTCAGGTTGCCCATTAATGATCTGGAGGATACAGTACATAAGTGTTGACTTCGCTAATGTTCTTGGCGTTAAATTACCCTTGTATGTCTCTTGACAGCAATGAGATGAGACAAAATGAGCGGATGTCAGCGAAACTGCTCGACAAAGTCAAATCCACTCACACTGTCAGACACACCATGTCTTGCACAGTCTGGCAATGTGAGCAGATGTGACTTCATCAAGCAGCTCCACAGAAATATGCTCCTGTTATCCCATGTCAATGCTGCCAAGGGACGCCAGAGAATAGTTCAAACCCAAGAACTTTAAATTCATATCATCTGATCTCGCTAGAAGGCATTTACATTTGGACAATCATCTGATACATCCATTGGACAAGTCCTGGCTTGGGATAGTCTCGTAATCTTTATAGTGGAAAGTTCTATAGCACTTGTTTCTTTGGCCCCTTTGCTCTTTGTTTACAGAGACTGTTTTACGAACGGTTTGATTATCCTTCTGTGTCACGGGGTGTAACACATTGGTTCAGAATTCAAAGGGTTAACATGCTCAGCGTCTGCACTGGTTACAGACCTTTGGGAACTATATTAAGATGCCTAAATCATAGTTAACAGGCAGCTGTTTTATAGTCACGGTTTTGCATGGAATTTCAGCTCCCTAAACTTCGTTTGCAATACCAAATGCACAAAAATCATTACACGGAGTATCTGCCCACTGTCATTCTGTCAATCCTGTAGCAGGAGGGAAGTTCTTCATATGAAAAATTAAAATAAAACATGCAATTGCTTCCATCATTTTAGGAGCTCAGAAAGTGCAGTGTGTATATAAGTGTATCACATTGCCTCACAGCAATAACATTCACAATATTGTTTGTAGGAAATTTATTATATGTACTTATAAATTAGTCTGTACAACTAGAACACATTGGTCTTGTTATAAATAGTTTCTTTCATTACATAAAGAGTTTTCAATAGGTCATTCTTTTTGTTATATCGCTATAACCCTTTGAGTGTCAGAGTGTTATCCAATGCATTGGTTTGCAATGTGCTGCTTACACCGCTGGCACTCATAAGGGCTGAATGAGGGCTGCTACTGTTCTTGGTGCTGAAGTCTCTTTGCATCCTTTCTGCTTTCTCCTGCCCACCCCAAGACATTGAGAACTTTTCACCAGGATGATATGCTAATGATTACAGTCTCTCCCCCTCCTCTTGCATCCTCAATTCTTAGTGCATATGGAGATGTGCTCAATACACGTCAACACACATCTTCACAGAATCGAACTTTAGTGCATCTCTCCCCTCATTTGATGTAGGTGAATGTCTACTTTCCAAATGGCATGCCTTGCATACCTTTCCTTCATAAATCTAACAGCTTTGGCCATTTAGAGCATGAAACCAGTTTCAGGAAAAAAGCATGCAGGTGTAGTTTTGTGCTTCTAGAATCCCCCTATGGTATGCCAACCAGCGATGTATCTTAGGCTAGGCCGACTGGGCCTAGGGCGGCACTTTACAGGGGGAGGCATAAAAAGTACCTGGTTGAAAAGGGCACTGCCCGGCCTTTTCTGCATCCTTGTAGTGGAGACACACTAAAAATTGGATTGCGCCCGCCTCTGAGTAGTCAAGAGTCCTCATCTAGCACTGAGCACAGCACACAGATGGAGCTGAGCCTCAATCATATGAACAGAAGTCATTCCAGAGGCACACCAGGCAGTTGCTATGAATTGCCATGAGCGGCAGGTCAGAGAGAGAGAGAGAGACTTCGGCACCAAATAATCATGTGTCGATTAGCCACTTCAGAGAGGAGTCAGTGTGAGAGAGATATGGTACCCAACGCATTGAAATGCAATGCACTGGATACTTTTGGCACTCAAAGGGTTAATTCATGCTAAACAATTAATTACTGGCACTCCTTTCATTAAAAAAAAGACTAGAACTAACAAACCGTCATGCACGATTTAAAGGTTAGAAACCCAATAAATGATCCCAATTTTATCTTTAAAATGTACAAAAAAAGGCCAGAAAAAGAGCATAGTTGGAATCTCAGGTTACATTGACTTTAATGGGGAGGCATAATACCTAAGGCAGCCATCCCTCCTGTCTAAACAAGGACATAACACATTTTCTGCACTAAGTTCGGCAAAGTTCCTGCAAGGGAAGAACAAGTCTGAAGTAAGTCAGTTGTTTCTTGTTAAAATTTGTGTATTTTTATTTTCAAGCAATGTCAATAGATATCCACAATAATAATTTCAGTGTTTGCATTTCTGACACTGCAGCTTTAACTACTGCCAGATGTCCTGAGCGCATTAGGACTAACATCCATTCAGCTCAGGTGTGTCACCCCCTTTCTGGAAGTCCTCAACCTTCTAATTGGCATAACTGAGGCTTCGTTGAAATGCAAATACAGCCGCTCCAGTAGTAAGAAAGGAAGGCAGCAAATCCTTCCTTGTCACCCCATGGATCACCTATCCTACTGGATAGGTGGTCCATGCTAGGGGGGACATCAGGAGGAGTCCTGATGCCCCCCTCAAGGTCTGAAATAAATGTCTATTAAAATAAAGCGCATATAACCTATATTACACATGGGTTATATGCTCTTTACTAAAAATGCTGGCAATTGTCGCCTGCATGGATCATCTATCCTACTGGATATGTGACTCATGCTAGGGGGGTGTCAGGAGAGGTCCTGATGTCCCCCTTAAAGTGAACTATATATTTTTAAGAAATGTTACAATAATTATAAGAAAGCCCATATAACATTTGTTACATGGGCTTTATTGAAAATGCCAGCAACTGTCGCCCGCATTGATCACCTATCCTACTGGACAGGTGATCAATGCTAAGGGGTATCAGGAGGGGTCCCAATGACCTCCTTGAGGTCTGAACTATATTTGTTTTAAAACAATGTAACAAAACATAAACCTATACACATACAGGCAAGGTATGCAGCCGCATACCTTGCCTATTAACCCTCTGAGTACCAGCAGGATACCAAATGCATTGGAAAGCAATGCCTTGCTACCTCTCTGATACTCAAAGGGTTAAGAGTTGAATAAAGGGAAATGTATGTCGAATAAAGGGATATGTATGACTAACACAGCATGTCGATTGGGAGCAATATATGTCGAATTACTAAGAGGGGGGTTATTATATCAAAGGAGGGGCACTCTATGTCGGATTTCTATAAAGTGGGGAACAACATTGTGTATGAGCCTCATATACACTGCCTGACACTCCCAGCCTTTTTCCCTTGCCCAGGCAGTAGCCATGGGGATTTTTGGCTAGAAGTGGGCAAGGGGAAAAGGCTCGAGAGGGTCAGACAGTGTACATGGGGATCTGTGGTTAACAGTGGTCAAGGGGACAAGTGTGGGGGCCAAGTTGTTTATATGGTATTCTACGGCTACCAGTGGGCAAGGGAACAAGGCTGTGGGACAAGTGGTAGCCACAAATCCCCATAGATGCTATGTGACCCCCAATTTTGTTCCCCTGTGAGTACACAACAATTATCATATATGATACATAGGTTACGGGATAATTGTTTAGCGCTTGGTGTACTATTTTTGTTTATTTTAGCCCTTTGAGTGCCACAGGGGTAAGCAACGCACATCCCTATGGCACTCAATGCTGACCATGGTGCTGAAAGCCTTCTCTTTATTCCCCTATTAGCCAAGTAGGGAAGCAGAGAGAGGGTGCTGTTCAACTTCAGAATTGTCATAGTGTTGGTGATGTGTTAAGTGAGGAAATCCCTTCCACACCGACAACAGGTCACTGCCCTCCCTGCTGTTACTGCATAGGAAAGTACAGGGAGATCCCAACTTCGCCAACCTCAGGCAGGAGCAGTTGAGACTGTGAACTCCGACAGCAGAGGCCGCTATCGGAGTTTAGTGAATGTGTGGAAGTGTCACATTAACATATCAACACACCCCTTTGCATACAAAAGTGTCTCATTATGCCTCATTTCCATATGGAATTAGGCCATTGTCGATGTGATGAATGAAAATTCGTAAACCTGTCGGATTGATGTCGATGTGGGCATATTGCTGTTGGTTGCTGGTGATGTCTTACACACTTTAGGGAATACTGTCGATGTGCCTACGACACTGCTCCGACAGGACATCAACATTTTTAGCCCTCTTCAAATTTTAGTGCATCTAGGCCTGTGTGTTTAGAAAGTGTGAAAGGGAACAAAGTTAGTAAGCACAGCTTTATAGATGGTTTAATATGTACAGTCATCCATTCATATATTTTTTAAATACATATTAGGGTAGCTCAGTAAATCATTCATTGATTAAAAGTAGCTTCCATTAAACAAAAGATTAGAGACCCCTGGACCAGATATATACTGCATTGAACATCAGCACTTTTTGGACAAGAAGTAATAAACTGGTGCTCTGGTAATCTCTAGCCAGAGGAAAAAGGCTGATCCAAAACTGGATCAAAAATTAACTTTCCCAAGAAGACAATAACATATAAAAAGACCCTGAAAAAGACATCAGCCTAGAAGACCTGAAACCTCTTGCTTCCAGCAATATGTTTGGAAACACACAATGAACGGGAAAAAAGGTTACAGACACCCTTACAGCTCCAAAACTTCAAAGTCTAGAATAATAACACTTCCCTTCCCTACAGGGAATGAAATTATCCCTTCAGATGCCTTTGGCACTATATTCAACAGGGAAGAAAGGTAAACTTCAGCATACCATTAGATTAGGAGTCCAAACTCTTACCATCCTAACTTAAAAGGCAAGTTAAAAAACCAGCTTGAGTGAAGGAAACTGTATCAAAAGACAACGAATGCAATACCAAGACATAACTGAATAGGACAAAAGAGCCTCTTCAACACCAGCAGGGTATAATAATCTCCTTTTGATTACTATATCGTAACAGAAGAAATAGTAACCATCTCAGAGAGGGGAAAAAAAACATATAACATAATAGGATGAAGAACCCTACAGCATCTAAAATACATAGAACAGGACAGAAAACATCTGTTTCAAAGCTTAACCTCTGGAGTGCCAGAGGGCTAATCAGTGCACTGCAGTGATTGTGTGTCAAATGCTCTTGTAGCACAAAATGTGTAAATAATCATATGGCTACTGCTGAAAGGAGTGAACCCCCAGTCGGAATAGCTGAATGTAAACAGTACCAAGAGAAGGACGCAATAATTACATCCCAGTACCAAAGTGACAGAGCTAGTTATGCTGCCACCATCAATCGTAGCAAGTGATTTCCACAGACAAGAGGATCACTGGACGGGAGTGCTCATGGAACAACCTCAGTAAAGTGTAACCACTTCAGTTTTATAAAATTTCAGAGTTTAAAATCATCACACGTGTAACAATGTCCCACTTGGGGGGGATACAAAAAGAGAGACATGTCTGTCTGATGCTAAACCTAAGTGTTCTTGTCATGCACAAAACGTGTTAGGCGGATGTGTTTCTCTTTCTGTATCCCCACCATGTGGAACATTGTTACTAGTTTGATGATTTTAAACTCTGAAATAAAAGTGCTTACACTTTGCTGAGGTGGTTCTGTGAGTGCTCCTGTTCAGTGGTCCCCTTAAGAAAAATAGTATACAAAATCATTGTGAACATGTTACTGTACATGGGCAGGAAAAGAACCTTTGAAAAGGGCTGCATATATCGGGGCATCTGTTTTGTTTTATGTTATGTACAAACCTTAATACACAGTTGTCTCAATACATCCTGTTTCTCACATGACCCACATGGGTCATAAAGGCAGCAGACTACCTGTGGTAGAATCCAATTCTCTGGGAAAAACAGTTATTAGTATTTTCCCACACGTATGCTGTTTTAACAGAGGTTTGTACATAACATAAAACAAAAGAGATGCCCCGATATATGCAGCCACATATCTATGAAGGTTACAGCTGTCAGTTGCTTTTGGTCATCTTCCATGTGGCAGTAGGTAAGGACAAAAAAAAAAAAAAAATCACAGTGTGGGGTGGAGAACCTTCCACCTTCCCTGTTGCTCTGAATCATGTCCCTTTCACGTGTTATTGGCCAAAGTAGGTGCTGGAGCCCAGGAGCAAAGTGGTGCACACACATGTAGGTATATTACAAACTGAGGAGGCCTAGATATAATACAAGCTTCTCAGGATATAGGTTACAGCATAGGGGTAGATCCAGACAAGTTACCATAGAAAGAATGGTAGTGAGGCAGCCTAAAAGTCAAGGGGCACGGAAGTCAACAAGGGTGAAAAAGGCAAGCTAGGTCAGCAACAGAATACGCACAGAGAGAAGGCTTGGCTGCTAAGGGAAACAAAGACGAAACCACCACAAATGTGAGAAGTGGCTGAGAGACACAACACACCACAATATTCATGACAGGTTCACCACACACTCTGTAACCCTAGGTAAGGAGCCTGTATGCTCTGTCTGTCCATTGGTTTTAGGATGGTATGCAGCGGAAAGGGATCTGTGAATACAAAGACCTTGACAGAAGGTGAACCGAAAGAGGGAGGTGAATTGTGTTCCCTGATCGGAGACAAGGGTCTCAGGAAGACCACTGAGGCAAAAGATCTCTCTTGCAAAGAGCACTGCGGTACTAGAAGCAGAAGTTAGTCCCTTAGAGGGAATAAAATGTGCCATTTTCATGGATCTATCCACCACTTCCAGAACACAATCATGTCCCTGTACTGCAGGAAGATTCGTGATGAAGTCCATAGCAATTTCTGACCACAGACAAGAATGCACAGGTAGCAGCTATAACAGACCAGCAGGCCTAGAGTGCAGATCCATGGAAAGGATGCAAATGGGACAGGTGAGAAGGTATATGTCAATGTCTGTGCATACCTCAGGCCACCAGAAGGATCGAAGAAGCAAATCCTTTGTCTTCATCTGACCATAATGACCCGCAAGCAGGGACTCATACATCAGCTTGAGGATCTCAAGGCGGACTAGTGGAGGTATAAAAAACTATCTTTCTACATGAGGACTCCACTGTGCAGAGTAAGGAGTTGTTGAAGTGGTGGAACGTATTTGGATACAATCCTGATGAGAAGAAGAAAACGCTGCTAAATGTTCTCGTTGGGGTATTGTCTCTGCTTGCAGAGTTCTTGTTCCACACTATCACTACATGATAGGGCATCTGCCTTGCTGTTCTTGAAATCAGGTCTGTAGGTAATTGTAAAGGAAGCTAGAGGGGACCACGTTGCCCTCAGCCGTCGTTCTCGGGTCTCTCCTTCTCAACCGCGGATTGCACAGCCTGGTCTCTACCGGTCAAGCATTAACCGTCTCGATCGATCACCGCGGTGTCGCAAACTCCATGTCGAAGTTGACAGGAAGTGGTAGCGGCATCGACTTCGTGTCGGAGTCAGAAGAAAGCCAGACGAGCAGGAAAAGAGTCAAACGGACTCACTGCCAGAGTTGGGTCGCACACTGGTACCACGAGCCATAGAGAGTGAGGTCTCTACTCCCGGTCAAAGGATAACTGGAAAAGTGTCGCAGGAACAAGATGTCGAGAAGATTCCAACATGCTGTAAGCTCAAGTCGAATAGTCATTGGAACCACAGGAAGGAGAAGATGGAGTCCACGTCGCGACTGACAGCATACGAAGTCGGGTCTCAGGAAGCTGGCAGCAGGTGGTCGACAATTCAGGATACTTGGCGCAGATGGGTATCAGAGTGCACTTTAGACCATAAGGAATACAAGACTCCAGGACTCCTTGTTCATTCAGAGTAACTCAACTTTATTAAGCAACCCACACATTTTTATACACCAGAACCACATTGAAATACATGGGCAGGCAGGATACAATAGGTGACTCACAGGGATAATACAATCACAATATACCAGACAAAGAACCATCAACAAAAGGGCCCAGCAATAACAATAACACAGACAGGATTGCATTACTACACCAAATGCTAGCAACAAATGGTACAACACAATACAAAGGGCCAGACGTGATTAAGTTAACACACCACAGGGGGACTCAATACAGTTCACCATAGTTAATTGCTGGAGTGGATACAATACACATCTTAGGGACAATGGCCCAAGGTTGGAGCCTTTGTTTGACTACTTTGAATGTCCTGCTCCAACCTTGACCAATCACTGAGCTGCTATGGTTCCCTATGTCAGGCCATGGAAGATATTTGCATGCCTACTTCAGGGATTCGATTGAACCAGCTTTCGCCTCTTGCCCCCCACCATCAAGCATTCGATCCGATGGCGACAACCGCACACCAAGCCGGGAACCTCCGACTGGTAGTCGGTGAATCGGTGAACCTCGTACACGCCAATACATTTAAATACAGACTATTCACCAGTCTCTCCTCCTAGAGTGGTCAACACTCTGAACACAGGGCAGTTCTGTGGATTAAGTTCTGTTCGCCCCAACTGCCTATTCATATAAGGGCTCGACACAGTCTCTTAATCCAGTCCAAGGGCTTGCAAGGTCATACGACCGGTCCCAGAGGAGTGTCCAAACAGGGCAAAATGTCCACAGTCTTTTGTGTTCTTTGGGTAACAGTCTCAGGCCCAGACAAGGGCTCCAGTAACGGACTATGATCCGTTACAGTAATGTGCAATCTAAAGTGGTGAAAGAACAAGGCCCACAATTGCCTGCGGTGGACAGAGTCAAAGGGCAGACTGGAGTTATTCTAAGTTGTGGTGATCCACGTAAGATGTTTAGCCACCTCCTGCACGTGTTGCCACTCTTCCAAAGCTTGTTTAGTAGAGAGGAGTTCTCTGTCTCCGTGTCAGTTTCTCTCAGGATCAGTAAGCCGCCAGAAGTAGAAGGCCACAAGATGCAGTTGCTCAGATACAGAACTGTTCTTACGGTTGTCTGGGAGGCATCAACCACCACTATGAAGGGTCTCTGAGGATCAGGAAGAACCAGCACCAGAGCTGAGGTAAATCATCTTTTAAATGTAACAATAGGGTTTTGGGCCCATAAAAAGAAGCTCTGCTTTTGGGTCAAGGCAGTAATGGGCTGGATGATCTGTGATAAATTCTGTATGAATCGGCTGTAGAAGTTGGCTAACCCTATAAATCGTTTAACCCCTTTTTTGATGGTGGGGCTGACCAATCTACAATAGCGGACACTTTCCAATGATCCATCTGTAAGCTTTTAAGTGATAATATATACCCCAAAACTCCATTGTATCAGTATTGAATACATGTATCTCCAGTTTGGCATAGAGATTGTGTTGTCGTAGATGTGCAATGACTTGATTAATATGAAGTCCATGTTCCTGAACAGAAGTAGAATAAACCAGAATGTCATCAAGATAAATGATGACAAAGACATCTAGGTCTCTAAACACATAATTCAGGAAGAACTGGAAAGTAGCAGGTGTATCACAGAAAATAAATGGTATCACAGTGTTCTCATAGTCAAAACCAATGAAATGGCTAGCACCAGCAAATATATAAATTCTGAGCATAATCTAACGAATAGTTGGGTGCACTCAGAGATACAAACACTTATACCACAAACACATGGGACAATACAGAAAAGTCCAAAAAAGGAATCCCTTCAAATGAGGCACACCACCCAGGATTATATCAAATCATAATTATTTTATTGGGTACAAAAACAATGATGACATCACAAGATAAAATTAAAAACAATTAAAAACAATCAAACAATAAAAAATCCAATAAAACAATCAAATCCAATAAAATCCAATAAAAAATTATTGTAAATACATAATGGCTAATATAGTACATAACAATATTTATATATATATATATATATATATATATATATATATATATATTTATATATATATATATATTTATAACAATGTATATAGTACATAACAATATTTTAATAAAGATATATCATTTACAACAAAAAGGCCATAATGTGAAGTAATTAGGTACCACCACTTAAAGTGCAATGATCAGTGCAAACACATAAAACAATAATCCCCATTAGTATCAAAACATAAAGAAAAATACTAAACCAATATATTGTAAATGGTGATTTGAAAATCACCAAAAATATCATGTGATGTCATCATTGTTTTTGTACCCATTAAAAGAATTATGATTTGATATAATCCTGAGTGGTGTGCCTCATTTGAAGGGATTCCTTTATGGGACTTTTTTGTCTTGTCCCTTGCGTTTTTGGTATGTGTTCTCATAGTGACCATTTCTGGAATGGAATGTAGTCTTCCACTCACCACCCTCCCAATCTCTTACCAGATTATATGCCCCTCTATGATTATAACCATCCATTTTTCTTGCACATAAAAAAAGATACCAGCTCCAGACAGAGATGTGAAAGGGCATATAAAACCATTTTTGAAGTTCTCCTCAGTGTATTCCTTGAGGACTCTCCTCTCTGTTTCTGAAAGGGGGTGTATAGGATTGAAGTGAATGGAAGCACCAGGTAGAGTACAAGGGAGAAGGACAGTTGTATACAAGATGTGGAGACAGGTTGTCCGTTTTCTTTTTTCTCAAAGACACTGCAGGAATCGCTAATCCCTCTTCATTGGGTGTCCTTGGCTCTGAGCACAGTGAACTCCCATGGAGTGGGGAAAAAATATTGTTTGCAGGGAGAGGAAGAGAAGCCTACGATACCAAGGTGCCAGTTGATGGCAGGATCATGTAGACTAGGACAGGGTAACCCAAGAATGAGAGGAAACATATTACATAAAACTACATTGAATTGTATATATTGACATGTCCGGATCCTAGGGAGAGTAATCACACTGGACTGTAGTGGACTCCCATCTACAACCTGTATGTGAACAGGAGACGGCTTGTACAGAGTGGGTATAGCCAGAGTCTTGTTCGTGAAACAGCCATTGGCCCCCAAGTCCATTATGCCATGTAGTGGAACAGCATCCCTATTCCACTGCAAAGAAAAAGGAATGGATAAATGAGGGGAAGTATCCCTAGAAGGCAAAGGCACACAAGCAGGAATTAGGAGCTTACCTCAGTGTCTTCAGGATCTCTCTTTACGATCACATATAAGGTGATAGGACTTGGTACAATAAAGACTGAAGTTTTGAGCTCTTCTAAGTGATCTTTCTGCCATGGTGAGAGGGCCTCGAAAAAAATCTATTTTCATAGGTTCCTCGATCACCAGTGAATAAGTGACTGGAGGAGCAAACATAGAAGTATAACAACATCGTGGAGGGCTGTCTACAAGGGACCTCTCCTGACACCTATGTCTGATGACCAAGCAAATCAGGGCCTCAAGTGAAGAAGGCATACCAATACGAGCCAGTTAATCTTTAATAGGATCAGAAACGTCTATTCTGAATTGATCCAGTCATGCTGGTTCATTCCATTTTGTATCTAAGGTTAATCTCCTCAAGTCAGTGACGTATTCTTCAACTGGACATCTGCCCTGCTTCAGTACTTACCGGGAGGCTTGAGATGTGGTTGCCTTGTATGGATTGTCATAAAGGGACTCCACAGTAAGATAAAATGAAGGCCAGGTTTCCAGTAAGGAACTGTTGGTCTGCAGTAGGTAATGGGCCCAGGTTTGCGGTACGCAGGACATTTAGGACACTACCGTAGGACTTTAACAAAATCTGTAGCATACATACGGGGCTTGAGCGAGAAAAGAACCTAGCAAGAAGTAATAGGGGACAGACTGGAATCCAATAGAAGATCCTCTAATACAATTGCCGGAGAGGCATGGGTCCAGGGGCTAGGTAAGGGTTCCTTGTAGGGGCTTTATGGTAGAGCAAAAAGATCAAAGTCTGTGACATGACTAAGCATTCATCAGTAAGAAAGAAGTAAAAAAAAGAAAAGAAAACCTCTGAGACTGTAGAGTACTCCATATAAGCAGGACATTTAAAATTGAGAAGCCGAGTTCTATGTTTAAAAATGGTTAAGTGAGATTAACCTTCTCCATAGGACTTTTGTTTTAAGTTGCCTGCCTCCTAGTGGAAAGAGCTTGACCCCATGGTCCCTGTGTCCCTCACAGGATGAAAGAGAAGGCAATATTTGAACAGAATGTAATATTTACCTGCTAAGTATATGTATAAATTATCAGTCATTTAACCCTTTGAATGCCAGAGGGGTATCCAACGCATTTAAACGCAATGAGTTGGATTCCTCTATGGCACTCAAAGGAATAAGATATTTTAATGGACTCTACAATGTACTTTAAATACACACTTTAGCAAACACAAGACCAGGTTATAAAGAACCTGATACACGTCTGATTTTATGTATTAATTTTTTTTTTATAAAGCCACTATTGCAATTGAAGCATATGTCAAATTTGTATATATTTGCATGTTAGCAAATATACCCCATCAGCGTATATTTTTACAGTGATATAACCTATAGGTTAACTTTACTATCTTCAACATAAAAGCAATCCTGTTTATTGTAAAATTATAGATATGTGACAAATGGATAGACACACACCAAAAATGTCTTAAGTAGTTCTGTAAATTGAGAGAATTAGGTATCTCTTCATTGTACAGTACTACAGAATGCTGAACATGAATAATACTTATAACAATTAATGTAACAATAATAATAGTACCAGTGAAGGGTTGTGAGTTGTTCTTTACAACCAACAATAAATGTACACATTTTGGTTAAAGCTACAATCTAAAAAACAGAAATAAAACACTTGCATATTGTATAGAAAAGCTGAAAATATTAAATACTCTTTTGTAATATATAAGACACCCTAAATTAGAGATTCATGATAATATGTAACATGACAAAGACTTGCACCAGTAGAGGAATGAAAATGTAAATTGATTTAAGTTGGGGTTTTAACCCCTTGAATTCTAGAGTTCTCCAGTTCACTGTTGGAAGCCTCTCTAGCATACACAAAGTTAAAAGCCTTGTTTAAATAATTGATGAATTTGGTAAATGTTTATTTGTGTCCTATTGTGCTTCTCTTTAGCAGCCTGAATTTGGCCCTCAAACGGCTATAACTGCAATATAAACCGGATGTTGTAAAGTCTTACGTTTTATATAATACTAGTTGAAGAGCCCGTTACACAGGCCACAGTGCCACTGCCACCCAGTCGCGGGGCAGTCATGCTCAGTAGAGACTGGCCGCGCCACGGCTGATACAGAGCTGGACGCTCCTTCTCTGTATCAGCCGCGGCGCGGGCAGTCTCTACCACGCATGACTGCAGCACGCGCAGTAGTGTCTACTGCGCATGACGTGGCGTTACACACGTTTTAGCGAATTATTATATAGGATAGAAGAGTCATGCAATAAAGCACATGTAAATTAGGACTTTAGAAGAGACATTGTTAAGCAATTTTCTGCGCTGCTCTACAGAAAATATACACCAAAACTAGGAATCGTTCTACATGACAGAAGCATGTATTGACCTGAATGATTGCTATTATCGGGCAATTGCTGTTGCTATCATTACATAGTCCAGTACTGAGGGGTAGATTTAAAGGCAGCAGTTAAGTTAAAAAAACACCAACAGGTGTTTGAACATGTAGGAAGCTATACAAAGGGCCATGGAATGAACTGCTAACGGCAGTTCATCCAGTATGCCGACTGCAACACTAACGTGTTTTGGCCCATAAAAAAAAAAAAAAGCTCCAAGTTGCCATTTAAAGCACTGCGTTAGCTGAAAAAAACCTGATAAGGGACTCACTTATCGCACAAAACTTAAGACCCGGTTTAGTTAGCCGTAAAGTCCTTTATTGGATATTTTGCCAGCTAACGCTGGATGTATTGATATGGGGCCCTAAGCCCCACATCAATACATCCAAAGTGCCTAAAACCTGCCCAAAGTTAGTAGGATTAACCCTATGAGTGCCAGTGGGGTATAATTACCCCGCCGGCATTCACAGGGTTAACCCGAATAAGTAAAGCAACATTGCATTAACACTTACCATTAATCCTGATGTCCAGCGGAGTCCTCAGCTTGCTGGTCCTTCTGTTCTGTCTTCTTTCTTCTATCTTCCACCTTTTCTCTGTAAAATAAAATAAATGTACTAAAATCAAGCATGAAAGAAACATTCCAGAACCCTTTGAGTGGCAGAGGGGTACGCAATGCATTGCAAAGCAATGCATTGCTTACCTCACTGTCACTCAAAGGGTTCAATATTAGTGCTCCATAAATATACCCGTATATGCCTCCATGTAATGGCCCGAAGAATAAATGCCAATGAATAAAAAAGCTCCACATATACATAAATCAATGCGATTCAATAATACCCAAAATTTAACTTAGCTTTTAATTATGTGTCTCATTTACAAGAATAGTTGCTCAAATCTAATTGGCTGGGATGTGAAGAACATCCCAACCAATGGCAGTAAGGGCAATTGAAGTGAGCCTGCCCATATATAAAGGCAGGCTCACTTCAAATGCCCTCAGTGTGTTATGGGCATTGGCCCATACACAGCTGAAGAGAAGCGTTGTGGGACATTTGCGTCTCTGCCGCCCTCGCGGCCGCTCCAAGCAGCGGAGACACATAGTTAAAAGCTAAGTTACATTTTGGGCATTAATGAATCGCATTGATTTATGTATATGTGGAGCTTTTTTATTCATTGGCATTTATTCTTCGGGCCATTACATGGAGGCATATAGGGGTATATTTATGGAGCACTGATATTGAACCCTTTGAGTGACAGTGAGGTAAGCAACGCATTGCTTTGCAATGCGTTGAGTACCTCTCTGCCACTCAAAGGGTTCTGGAATGTATTCGTTCATGCTTGATTTTAATACATTTATTTTATTTACATGGAGAAGACAAGACTGAAGAGAAGGCAGAAGTAAGAAGAGAAGACAGAAGGACAGAGGATGACAGGTAAGGGTAACATGGATCAGTTAACGATCGGGGCTTGTCAGTATGTCAAGCACCGATAGTTAATTGTTTTTCACTGTTCAGTTCCTAATATCGCTGCTTTTAGCAGCGTTTTGGGAACTAAACGCACAAAACGGACGTTCAGCCACAAGACTGTTTTTGTCGCTTAACATCCTTTGGAGTTCTAGCTGGTAGGGCCTTTAAATACCAAGTTAAATGTGTTAGTTTAACAGCAGGTATTCACTTTGGCCCTACCAGCTATGTTAACGGCTGGCTTTAAATCTACCCCTAGGTCTGCTAGCTGTAAGTTACTACATCTCTCTCTGTATCATGATTGTGAGGAGGATTCAGTTTGCTGACAGGCTAAAATAACAACAGAAAGGCTTCCCACGGTGGTAAAGGGTTAAAAGATCCCCTTGATATTCGTAATAGGGATCACAATCTATAAACTCTCTGGCTTTCGTTGGACTATAACCTCCATCAGTTTCAGCTAATGATCATGGGAGTTATAAAATTAAGGTACTAGAAGTCCAACAACAGCTGACAAGCCTGAGTTTCCTCCCAGCACTTAGAAGTTGCACCACGAGCTACCGCAGCTGCACCACTAGGAAGAAATAAAAGTTCCCATTGATTTACATTTGGCTTTTAAACCCTTGAATGCTAGATAAGCTTTCAATGCACTGCAAGATAGCTATAGCATTCAAGGGGTTAAAATCGCCATTTAAATCAATGGGGATTTTGCTCTTTTAATTCACCCCTGTGGTACATTTGGGTTCCAGAATTACTCCATTTCTTTATTGTACATCTGCCCAGGGGTGGACAACAATATAATACACTTTAGGAAACGGACAAAAAATGTAAGAGCCGGTAAAAGAGTTAATGTAAACATATTTATATAAAATACTGTCAAAGTGTAGCAGTCTGGAGCAGAACTGTAGGTGCTCTGACTACCAGGATTTTTATCAGCGCTGCCCACTGATGCCTAGAGGTATTGGGAAAGAGATGCTCACCCTTCTTGAACTCCTCCAGCACCGCGTCCAGTCTGGTGTCATTGAACACACAATGAAGCGGTCGGTGGTAGAAACGGGTCACAGTCTGTAAGGGTGTGCAGTCATCAGGGTCCACAAAGGCCAGGTCCTTTACAAAGAGGATATCCACGATGTTGGCTCTGTCTCCCCCCTCATACACGGGGATGCGAGTGTAGCCGCTGCGCAGGATCTCGGACACTGTGCTGAAATCCAGCACCGCATCAGATCGCAGCATAAAGCAGTCCCCCAGCGGGGTAAGCACGTCCTCCACCGCCTTAGTCCTCAGCTCCAAAGCCCCCTGGATGATGTTCAGTTCTTCCTTCACCAAGTCATTATAAGGGTCGGCCGCCCGCAGGGTCTCCAGCAGTTTTTCACGGGTGTAGAAGGTGCTGATCTCCTGCCGCAGTGCACAGTCCAGCAGGCGGCTGAGTGGGAAGCAAACGGGGAAGGCAACAGCCATAAGCAAGCGGGTGAGCCACACGGTGCGGGAGGCGATGGCCAGCCCGTGCCTGGAGCACACGGAGTAGGGGGCCACCTCCCCGCATAGGAAGACGCACACAGTGCACACCAGGACTGGCAGCCACAGACCTCTAATCCCAACCGGTGAGAAGGGAATGGACGAGCACAGCCAACCGGCCAGGGAGGCATTGGCCAGAACATGCCCCAGCAGTAGGGTACACAGCAGGTAGGTGCCGCGACCGCGTACTGACTGGACCCGCCGGGCGTGTTCTTTCTCCGCGGGGGAGCCGCTGTTCTGCAGCACCCGGAGCTCAACGGGGTCCAGTGACAGTAGACTGAGACGGAGTCCGCTAAACAGAGCCGAGAGGCCCAGCAGCAGTAGAGACACCATAGCCAGGAACCACATCGGCATCCCCTCTGCATCCTCCCGCACCTCTAGTACAAAGTGGTCCCCTGCATGGTGCTCCCAGTTGCGGCCGTCAAAAGCACACAGCGAGAACAGCTTTCCTTTCTCCCCCTTCCGCAGCTCCCTCACCCGCACATCCACCACAGCTGAGCCGCCCGGGCCAGGAGACGGCTGCAGTGGCCCCAGCACCTCCACGTCAGAGGCCCAGGAACCCTCGTCCTGACACGGATTTGATCCATGGAGTCGCGGCTCTTCGATGAACACAAGCCTTGGGCTGCTGTCGTTCTCTGTGGGGGCAGGGGACGAGTTCTGATGCTGATGCGGCTGGAGTTGCTGACCAGGGAGCGGCGGCTGGAAGTACAACCGCAGTGTGAAGCGGGTCCCCTCAGCTGCCCGCAAGGTGCCTCCTTCCAAGGACACCCTTCCTCCAACCGTGTCTTCCGGCCGAAGCCCCAGCAACCAGAGAGAAGCGGGACGGGGAGAGAGGGAGATGAAGAGAAGAAACACGGCTCCGGAACCGCACCTGCCGCAGGCGGCCTCCACCATCCTGAGGTGACAGTGACAGGAGAGGGAAGCACGTGACCGGCAGGAGAGCGCGGCCGGAGCCCTGACAGCGCGGTCACGTGACACAAAGCGGGGTTTTGCTGTTGGCTGAGCCCACGTGGGAGCACGTGATCGCAATCCTAGCTGGGAACTGGAATATGGAATGGCGGCATTACATAGTAAATCATCTCTAGCATGCTCCGGACCTATAATAAAAGCGGCACTCGAAGTTTTCTCCCATGGTGTCCAGTGTGTTCTCTGGTATAGGGGAAGACGAGACAATCTCTTTATGGAATCACACATCCTATTTCACCACAAAAAAACACAATTCCATTTACCTTACTGTACCATTCCTTTACACTTATATAACCTATCTGGTGCTAGAATATCTCCAGTGCCCTTGAAACAATATGTTGGAGTCTAGTTTTCAAAGGTTCAGTCTACTTTTTTCCAACCCATACTTTGAATTTCTAGCCTTATCATGCAACACTTTGGTGGACTTGAGGCCCCCATATATATCCAATGGAGTGAATCTGGTTGCTTGGTATTGCTTGTTAACTCTCCAAAAAAGCCCACATCATATTTTTTGTTTTGTTTTACATACTATCCATTCCTGCTCCACCATAACCCATTTGGTGCTAGAGAGGCCTTCAGTCAGGCCCAGACTGGCTATCCGGCATACCGGGGATTTGCCCGATGTGCCAGTCCGGGAGTTTAAAAAAAAAAAATAATCATTAAATGAGTTTGGGCTGTCTTTCATTTTCTGAAAGACAGCCACCTCGTTACAAGTTTCCTGGTGGGCGGGCAATCAACGTGTGGCCATGCGGCGCACCGCACGTGATTATAAGTTCCGCCCATGATCCGCCCCATAGGCTGCTCAAAAAATAAAAATGGGCTACTCATAGGGTGACCACGTTTCCGTTCTGCCATTCCGGGACATGTGGTCACCCTACCATAAAGCCTCTTCATCTCCACATTGCCCCTTGATGCCCTACTTTGAGTCCCTGGTAGTCTAGCGGTGTGGAAAGTGCTCTGTGCCTCCTCCGGCACAGAGCTGAAGCTCCCGCGCGCTGTGCTCAGTAATGCAGAGCGCTGGGAGATGATGTCATCTCCCAGCGCTCTGTATTACTAGAGCGCTTGCCTCCAGGAGATCAGCTGGATTGCCGCCCTGGATGTCAGCCTGCAAACGGTGTGTCACATCATGGACACCGCGAGGGAGAGCTGATTTATGCTACCAAGCGCTCCCTCGCGGCGTCCATGATGTGACACACCGCTTGCAGGCTGACATCCAGGGCGGCATATATAAAAAAAAAAAAACACAACAAACACTGGGTCCCCTCTGCCCCCCCCCGGCGATGCCACTGAGAGAGTGACTGTTTGTGCTGCTGTGTTGGTGGCTTGGCTTCATTCCGGGACACTTCATTGTCCCGGTGGGAGATGACCTGGGACGCGGGACATAGGCTTCAAATAAGGGACAGTCCCGGACATTCCGGGACCCGTGGTCACCCTAGCTACTCAGCCTTAAATGCCTGGGCCTATTTTTTGTCCCAGTCCGGGTCTGCCTTCAGTGCATTGCTTTACAAGATGTTGAAGACCTCTCTAGCATCAAAGTGGTTAATGTATTTTTTAGATCCCTTTTTAACATTTTTATCCATAATGTGCAGACCTTTGGTGTTCCTGAGGGTCATACATATGGTCCTTGGTTGCTTATCACTGCACATGGAGTGATTTAGGCAGCACTTTGCTGCAAAGTGCATAACTGGTCTAGACCTTGATATTCATCCTTGGCAGTTTAGAAAGGTATCTAGCTTGAATAGACCTGGAAAATGCTTTGCTTGCTTTCAAAACTAAAATACCTTTCTTGCTTCCAAACTTAGTGGGAAATACACTACAATAACTGTCTCCTTCTTAGTCCTGGGGATCAAGTAAGTCAATGATACCTCATTTCAATCCCTGCTCTCTGAACAGAAGAGGGTGCAGCTAAAAATAAATGCAGTACATACAAAAGCAATATTTTTACATGCCTGAGGATGATCACACTTGCATTAAGGCACATTTGCTTTCTCCAATCTGCCATTGCTGATTTTGGTTTTCTTTTGTCCTAGGCTCAGGTATGTACAGACATCCCTGCTAAACACTTGGAAACACACTTTCTTTATTCAGCCTCTTTCTCAGGCATTGCCCCCTCTTTTAAAGGCACAGAAGCATGACTACCAAACAAGAGAATAATTTTAAGAGGCAACACAGGTTATTTGAAATTCCAGTATAAATAACTAGCGTCAAATATGTTTACTTTGTGAAAGGGGTGCCAGTAAGGAGGCTATGAGCCCTGAACTGCAGTCACAAACTTTAAAATAGAGCATTATCTAAAGAAAATCAGTCTGCTGTCCCTGCAGCTCTACTGTATCCTGCTGTCCTGGAGCTGCTAAACCAACTACATCATTGTAATGTGTTGGGGACATATTTAGGGCTTAAGAGATTAAAAAATATATATATTGTGACATTTAATTTGTTTGCTAGGATACAACTGGTTTGCCCCAGAATTGCTCCATTCTTGTAATTTTACATATAGCCCTAACTATCATATATGAATGGTAGATATCTTGTGAGTACTCTGATATAATACTTGCACCGATTTAAATGTGTAACTTACATAAGCTCTAATACCCTCTCCCCCCAATTTATATGTTTAACCCTTTGAGTGCCAAAGGCAAATAAATGCGTTGTGCATTCCCTTTAGTACTCAAAGGTTCCAGGTTCTTTTACATGCAGATAGCCAGTGCACCCTTCCTGATTGCCTCATGTCTCACAGTTCACTCAGAGTTATTATAAAGCAGAATTTCTCAACAGTTGTCCTCAAGTACCCCTAACAGTGCAAGTTTTCTAGGTCTCCATTTCTGAGCCCAGGTGAACTAATCAGAATGAACAATCCAGTAAGAACACTCCTGTACTTAGACAAGGAAATCCAGAAATCATTCACTGTTAGGGGTAATAGTGAACCACGACTGAGGAAAAGCTGTCTTAACTCATTGTTGCCAGTGTGGTATCCAACGCATTGCAAAGCAATGCGCTGGCTGCCCTTCTGGCACTCAAAGGGTTAAAGAACCAAATTGGGGGGTTCTGCCACTTTACAAATATATGACAAGGATAATTCAAAGTATTAACTGACAAACATTACTTCTTAATTAACAGAGGTGATTACAGGGATTTTTTTCAATGGGAGACAGCAACAATATTTATGTGTTTATAATGAAGGTATGTTTTATTGCTCCTAAAAGCAGACCTGTCACCATAAGTTATGTTTCATTAATTTTCAAGGGAAGTAAAAACTGACTTTGTTTTGTGCTAACCAATGGTTTGTGATATAAAACATTTTTGATAATTTAACATTTATTTGTTGGTGGCAAAATGTTGCACACGCGTACACACACACACACACTGCGCTATGAATGAATGCAGTGAGTGATATGTTCAGCCTCAAACATAACTATTTGTGCATTGTGTACGGAATTAGCATAAAGTACCACACCGTGGCTCCATTTGTCAAAAATCTATTAGCTTTGAATTCTCTGTAAAACAAACTAAACCTGTCTTAAAGTTACAGGTCCAAATAAAACTATGCTCCAAATGTCCCTAACATTGAAGGGGTTTGACTCTTTGAGCTCAGAGGGGTACGCAATGCATTTTGTACACCTCTAGCACTCAAAGGGATAACATAAGAATGAAATCCCCCGCAGCATCTGTTAAAAGACTTGACCCCTTTCAGCCCACTAGATGGTAGACTTCCACAAGATATCACTGCAACATTAGTGACAATGAATAAATAACATTTCCGTTTTGTAGCGATGTTTACGCAGTGCATAATATAAGCAATAGCAAAATAGAACTATCCTTTCACAAGTTAACAAGCTGCGTAATGTTCAGCAGGGCAAGAAGGTTGTCATCCCATACCAGGGGCCATATTCATGAAGCTAGGGAGACAAATCAACTGCACCATAAAGAACAAATACAAATTCTCAGAAGTCGTTTTGATTTAAATGGGACTTTTACTTTGAATCCTATAGAGGTCTCAGACACCAATTTAAATAAGTGGGTGTTTTAATTTGTCCCCAGTGGTGCAGCTAGTTTACTTCATCACTGCACATCTTTAGCTTCCTGGATATAGTCCCAAGTTCCAACATAAAGGAGTTTTATTGCACAGTCAATGTTTCAGCATCAGTATTTATGCATATTTGCCGACTGTCAATGATTTTCAGGAAGAGACCCTGTTTATAGATCCCTGTCCCTGTAAAGTAAATTTCAACTTTATATTCCATATGCTTGTCATTATAAGGTTAATGAAGTTATGTGCTTCCCTACATATGACTATTGCATATTTACTTAACTTCAACAACAGTACAGAAGTTAATATAGTACCAGACTGTGTATCCCTATTACCCATGCAGTGCTGAAGGCAAACAGTTCTGCCATCTAATAAGTACTATAAGGAGGTAATCCTGCCTTTTCAAAATTGCTGGGGTTAACATGGATATGCAGCCTAACGATATTATCTCTCTGAGTGCTGGAAGCACACCACCCAATGAGCACTTTAAGGAGATATGTCTTTCCTTCTAGACATTCAGGGGTTAATATGGTCAGCTTTAATTACAACGATATAATGAACAGCTGCACATACAGTGGGGCAAAAAAGTATTTAGTCAGCCATCAATTGTGCAAGTTCTCCCACTTAAAAAGATGAGAGAGGCCTGTAATTTTCATCATAGGTACACTTCAACTATGAGAGACAGACTGAGACAAAAAATCCATAAAATCACGTTGATTTTTAAAGAATTTATTTACAAATTATGGTGGAAAATAAGTATTTGGTCAATAACAAAAGTTCATATCAATACTTTGTTATATACCCTTTGTTGGCAATGACAGAGGTCAAACGTTTTCTGTAAGTCTTCACAAGGTTTTCACACACTGTTGCTGGTATTTTGGACCATTCCTCCATGCAGATCTCCTCTAGAGCAGTGATGTTTTGGGGCTGTTGCTGGGCAACATGGACTTTCAACTCCCTCCAAAGGTTTTCTATGGGGTTGAGATCTGGAGACTGGCTAGGCCACTCCAGGACCTTGAAATGCTTCTTACGAAGCCACTCCTTCGTTGCCCAGGCGGTGTGTTTGGGATCATTGTCATGCTGAAAGACCCAGCCACGTTTCATCTTCAATGCCCTTGCTGATGGAAGGAGGTTTTCACTCAAAATCTCACGATACATGGCCCCATTAATTCTTTCCTTTACACGGATCAGTCGTCCTGGTCCCTTTGCAGAAAAACAGCCCCAAAGCATGATGTTTCCATCCCCATGCTTCACCGTAGGTATGGCGTTCTTTGGATGCAACTCAGCATTCTTTTTCCTCCAAACACGACGAGATGAGTTTTTGCCAAAAAGTTCTACTTTGGTTTCATCTGACCATATGACATTCGCCCAGTCCTCTTCTGGATTATCCAAATGCTCTCTAGCAAATTTCAGACGGGCCCGGACATGTACTGGCTTAAGCAGGGGGACACGTCTGGCACTGCATGATTTGAGTCCCTGGCGGCGTAGTGTGTTACTGATGGTAGCCTTTGTTACTTTGGTCCCAGCTCTCTGCAGGTCATTCACTAGGTCCCCCCGTGTGGTTCTGGGATTTTTGCTCACTGTTCTTGTGATCATTTTGACACCACGGGGTGAGATCTTGCGTGGAGCCCCAGATCGAGGGAGATTATCAGTGGTCTTGTATGTCTTCCATTTTCGAATAATTGCTCCCACAGTTGATTTCTTCACACCAAGCTGCTTGCCTGGTGCAGGTCTACAATTTTGTTTCTGGTGTCCTTCGACAGCTCTTTGGTCTTGGCCATAGTGGAGTTTGGAGTGTGACTGTTTGAGGTTGTGGACAGGTGTCTTTTATACTGATAACAAGTTCAAACAGGTGCCATTAATACAGGTAACGAGTGGAGGACAGAGGAGACTCTTAAAGAAGAAGTTACAGGTCTGCGAGAGCCAGAAATCTTGCATGTTTGTAGGTGACCAAATACTTATTTTACCGAGGAATTTACCAATGAATTCAGTAGAAATCCTACAATGTGATTTCCTGTATTCTTTCTCCCCATTCTGTCTCTCATAGTTGAAGTGGACCTATGATGAAAATTACAGGCCTCTCTCATCTTTTTAAGTGGGAGAACTTGCACAATTGGTGGCTGACTAAATACTTTTTTGCCCCACTGTATGCAATTATTAATGCACAATAGCAAACATGTATCTATGAGAAGTAATACTGCTCCTGAAGTATATATATATATATATATATATATATATATATATATATATATATATATATATATATACACACACACACTCCCCAGTTTATCTGACGGTTTCCATGAACGATCTACAGTCTGATTGTTCCTTACTTCTGCCTGCCAGAGTGCAACTTTAAAAGTGTAATAATTACCACTATTAGAGTTGGGGGATACTGTCACAGCTTTAATTGAGGTATAAATAGTATTAATCTCTTCAGGTCTTAGGGGAGCTGACTGACACTTTTGAAGTATTTTGGGGTGTGAGGCCTATTATTTCTTGATTTGGTTGATGTTATCTGCCACCACTGGGTTTGGAGGGATGCTGTCTTCCACTAATGATTTGGAAGGAGTGCCTTCATTGATTTTTAAGAACAGCGTTGGTTAGGAAGGGTGAAACTTAAAGGGATAGTAATGTTTCAAAATAAAAGCAGGTCCAATTAATCTTCATAGTATTTGGGCCATGGAGAGTATTATTTCAATATTGTCAGAGTTGTAGTTCAAGAGTAATTGAATGATAAAGTATCCCCCTCCTGCCCCTTTTACTGATGTAACACTGCTCACCTCAGAGCAGACAGGTGGTGTCCAGATAGATTGCAGAGAGGTACAATCTTCAATTAACATAAGGGATAAACCAGAAAAAAACTGTCAAGGGGGCATGGTTCCCATTGTTCTCCCATTGTTCTCTAAGAAGATTGTCCCTTGCTGTTATCTGTCTGGTCTTAAGACCAGATTCCACATCTGAGGAGAGGTGGCTTACACTAGGTAAAATGGGCAGGAGGGTGTTACTTTATCATCCAATTACTATTGAACTACAACTTTGACAGTATTGAAATAACACTCTCCATGGCCAAAATGCTACGAAGATTAATTGGAGCTTCTTTTATTTTGAAACATTACTATCCCTTTAAGGGAATGGGTTGGGGTTCTTGGTGTGTTTATACCTATATATATTTCCAGTTTGTTGTTCATACATTTTCCATTGTATATCATACTGAGGTAATCCTGTACTGGTCTAAATTGATGTTATTCTGGTCTCATGAAATAGTAAAGTGAACTCTAGGGGTAAAATACATTAAGACAAGAGAAGTTCCCTGATTGAGGTAAATCTCTCCAATCTGATATATTGTTTTAGGAAGCCATGTTTTCAGGAGAGAGACTCTATAGTGAATAAATTCCAAAGAATAATGTAGCAATTTGACGTATCTTTCTTACATGGTCTTTATGTAATCCTGTAGTGCCATGCTGATTTCATGCATTATTGTATCTGCTGTGCTTGTCTTACATAAAAATGCTGGTCTCATGTAATACTGCTGTTTTCTTGTGTTGGTGTATTGTCATGCTGTCTTCTGTGAGACTTGTGTTCTGCCCTTATTATGTGATAATCTGCTAGTCTCAAGCAATGGTGTATTTCCTTCCTGTCTCAGGCAATGTGGGCCCTTTCCAACAGACCTGGATGACCACTTGTGCAGTTGGCCCAATTCCTCTCTCTTTTCTCTAATGAATCCCATAGTCCTTGAGAGAATCCATGCCAACAATCCCAATGGTTGTCTTACTCTTTAGGTTTGCTCTGTAACATGGGGACTCTGCCTCTCTGTAAACATTATATCCCCATATTTTTTGTGGTTCCTATGCCATTGCCACATAATTTTCAGTGTAAAAGGAATTTACCTCAGTGGGTCACTTACTGTGAAGGACAAGGTTAGTGGAGCTATGCGGAGCACCCACATGGCACAGCAGAGCTGCCACATCACAGGATGAACCACAGTGGAAAATTCCTCTTAGACTGTTAGCTCTGTGGTGCCATGATATGGGTTATATATTGTAAGATCTGTGGTATCATCTTAATCTTAGATTATAAGCTCTGTAGTGCCATGTTAATGACTCATGGCCCCACAGAACTTGCTCTTCATAGGACATGGTGGTAAACTGTATACCACAGTTCTTGTATTTCACAGGAACTGACCCATGGTGGGTAATTCCTCTAGTTTATAAGTTTGTTGGTGTCATGTGGGTCAAACATTGCAGACTTTTAGCTCCGTGGTGTGATGCAGGGCATGTATCGTAGATTGTATGCTCTGGTGTTATGTGAGTCATACATTTTAGATTGAAATCTCTGTGGTGTTATGTGGGTGACCCTCATGGCTCTACATACCTTACACTTTAAAGCGGAAGTACCATATTAGCTAAAGTCGCCCTGCAATACTTAGGCAGGTGGCAACTAACTTAATAATAGTTATTTTACCTCTCAAAAGTACCCCCTTGTAAAGTAATCATTAATCTTCAGAGACTGACGTCCAGGTTAGTGCAGTCTGTGCGCCTGTGCCGTCAGTCCCTTCCGGTGCCGTTTGGGCCAGTGCAATGCTTCTGAAGGGAGACCGGGACTGACAGCGCAGGTGCATAGACAAGTTGTCTGCACTGATGTCTGGCTTCTGGTCTCGGAAGATTATGGATTACTTTACAAGGGGGTACTTTTGAGAGGTAAAATAACTATTATTAAGCTAGTCACCACCTGCCTAAGTACTGCAGGCCGACTTTAGCTAATGTGGTAGTTCCGCTTTAAAGAACGTGAACCACTGTGGGTGAATCTATTTATGAGATGTTTTGGGCTTAGTTTAATAGACGCAATGAATCATTATCATTGAAGTAAATTAAAAATACAGCCAAAGTGGGAGCTCTATTCATAGTATATATGTGTAGTCAAATATCCATTGGGGTGTAGCAATTAAATGTGTGAGTACAACCATTATGTTCTGAATTTTAAGCAGTGCTGAACTTCATTCCCTTATGAAACTCCATTATTGTCTCTGTTTTATTAATGTAAAAGGGGCTTTTAAAGCTTTGAATGTTAGGAAGGACTGCAACGCATCACAAAGCAATGCTTTGGATATCCTTCTAACTTTCAAGGGGTTAAATGCTCTATTTAAATCATTGATCATTGGGGACATTTTATTGCCTCCAATAGTACAGTTGGTTTGCTCCAGAAATACTACATTTCTTCTTAGTGCATCAGTGTCACAGTTTGAGAACCCAACCTTGTTCCACTGTCCACTGATAGTTACAAAATCATGCATGTACTGTCTGACGCTCCAGCCATGTTCCACTGCTCCTGTGATAGTCATGGAACCACATATAAACTAACACCCAGCTTTGTTCCACTGGTAGTCACAGAACCACACATACACTGTCTGACATCCCAGCCTTTCCACTGTAGTCACAGACCCACACATACACTGTCTGATACCCCAGCCTTGTTCCACTGTCCACCGATAGTTACAAAATTATGCATGTACTGTCTGATACTCCAGCCATGTTCCACTGCTCCTCTGGTAGTCATAGAACCATATATATATACTAACACCCAGCCTTGTTCCGCTGGTAGTCACAGAACCACACATGCACTGTCTGACATCCCAGCCATGTTCCACTAGTAGTCACAGACCCACACATACACTGTCTGACTCCCCTGCCTTATTCCTCTGTCCACTAGTATTCACAAAACCACACATACACTGTCTGACACCCCAGCCTTGTTCCATTGGTAGTCACAGACCCACACATACACTGTCTGACACCCCAGCCTTGTTCCATTGGTTGTCGCAGACCCACACATACACTGTCTGACACTCCAGCCTCACATACACAGCCTGACACCCCATCCTTGTTCCATTGGTAGTCGCAGACCCACACATACACTGTCGGATTCCCCTGTCTTGTTCCACTGTCCACTAGTATTCACAAACCCACATGTACACTGTCTGACACCACAGTCTTGTTCCACTGTAAATCAAATTAATTACAGGGAGCAATAAAACATTCTCATTGATTTTAAATATTGCTTTTTATCCCTTGAATGTTAAAGAGATTTCCAGCTCAATGCTTTGTTACATGATGAAGACCTCTAACTTTCAATGAGTTAAAAGCCCCATTTAAGTAATTGGAATTTCGGACATTTTAATTTATCTTCTGTGGTATAGTTTGTTTTCCGCAGAATTGCTCAAATTCTCCTTAGCACATCAGCCTCAGTGTCTTTGTTCAAAGGTTATTCACACAGAGAGATTTTATTTCTTTAATAAAATGTATAGAAGAGTTCTTGTACCATATGTCACCAATATAAAGGAAAGTCACACAAACTCTTTTCCAAAAAATAAGTGGTTTATTTAATTTAAATTTCTTGGTCTTTTCCTAAGCGTACAAAGATAACTTGTGAACTTGTGCAGTGCATAATCACTCTTTTGAGCTTGCAGCATTTGCCTTTTTTGTTTCCCATGCTCCTCCATTCATTAGCCAAGAGTTTCCTTTCTTCTGCCAAAGCTTTTTCCTCCTTGGCAGAAATTTTGATATACAAAGTCTTACCATTAATCTGCCTTCTACTGGCCTAATGTATTTCACGCTTCTCCTTTTGCTTTGCATGAAAACCACCTCCACAAAAGAAAAAAATACAAGTATAGTACCAACTAGCTCATAGTTTAAAACAAGGCTACGCAAACAGGCCCTCCATCTGTTGTTGGACTACACATTCCATGATCTTCAGCCAGCTTTTGACTAGCTGAACATAATGGGAATAATTTTCCAATTTTATTCACTATTAGTGTTAGTGTTTCTTGTCTGGTCAGGTTTAGGGTTACCACCCAGCCGGTATTTTACCGGCAGGCCGGTAAAAAATTGGCTTCTGTCCAATGTTAAGTCTATGGACGGAATGCCATGGCCGGTTTTTTTTGGAAGAAAAGGTGGCAACCCTAGTCAGGTTACATCCCATAACTCTATGATTGACAGAGGGGTATGCAACGCATTGCAAAGCAAAGCAATGTGTTGCATACCCGTCTGGCACTCAAAGGGTTAGTACTGTTAGGGCTAGTACTGTTAGTACTGTTTAGTAATACACTACTGTTTTCTACATTTCTAAGGCCTTGCACATTAAAGCAAACTGGAAGAACCAACTGCACCATAGTTGACAGATTCCCTTTGATTCATATGGGGCTTTTAATTAACCACTTGCTTTGGGGATCTCTCTTATTTAAATCAGTGGGAATTTCTATTTGTCCCCTATGAAGTAATACTTACATTGTCATGCGATGAGTAACATTCAGGGCTGGCCCTAGGTTAACTAGGAACATGTGAGAAAACTGGCAATGGTGCCCCCCATGTCCGCCAAACCCTCCCAAAACACATATAAAAAAAGAATATATGTATGTATACTGACAAAATGGATCTTTCCATTGCCTGTAAATTTGTTTTTTTTTATTCTTTATGTGTTGCGCCCACCTGTTCTCCATAACGGATTAATCCACAAAACAGTGTACAGACCAGTGTTGGTGAAATGGATAAGAGGGAGTCTTGTAGTTGATAGGCCATTCAGGGAATGTTGAGGTTATTTAAATCTGTGGTGAAGTTGCATTTAACCCCTTAACAAGCTCAGGTGAGTGTACTGGTTAGCTTAAAGGGATAGTAATGTTTCATAATAACAGCAGCTCTAATTAATCATCATAGTATTTGGGCCTTAGAGAGTGTTGTTCCAATTCTGTCAGAGTTGTAGTTGAAGAGTAATTGTATGATAAAGTATCCCCTCCTGCCCCTTTTACTGATGTAACACTGCTCAGCTCAGAGCAGCAGGGAGGTGCCCAGGTAGATTGCAGAGAGGGACAATCTTCAGTTAAGACAAGGGAAAAAGCTGGAAAACCTGTCAATGCGACACGGTTTTCATTGTTCTCACAGTAAGAAGATTTTCCCTTGCTGTGAGCTGTATGGTCAAGTAACCAGATTCCACATCTGAGGTGAGCAGTGTTACACTAGGTAAAAGGGGCGGGAGGAGGATACTTTATCATTCAATTACTCTTGAACTACAACTCAGTCAGTACTGAAATTACACTATCTATGGCTCAAATACTATGAAGATTAATTGGAGCTGCTGTTTAGGTGAAACATTACTATCCCTTTAAGGATTTAATACAGAAATGTGTACACAAGGTTGTTAAAAGGAATGAGGGTGGTTTAGTTGAAAGTCTGTTCTGGTTGTGTTTTAGTTTATGTAGCTGAAAAAGCACTTAACCCTTAATGGAGCACAGTGTTGTTCAAGGTTTTGAAGCAAGGAATGTTGGTGCTACTGAATTGTGATTTTTGAAGGGTGTGCATTGCACAGGTGTGTTACTACAAGTGTTAAGTCCTAATGATGATACAGAATGAAGGGGGGAAAGCTCCTCCAGGGAATGCTTTGCCTTAACCCTTTGAGTGCCAGATGGGGTACGCAACGCATTGCAGAGCGTGACGGTGCAATTAACTCAACACTGTTTTTGGCTCCTAATTTGAATCTTTGTATAAATATATTCAGACATCAACCCATGTCGGGTTGCCCTGATGAAGGTCCCTATGCCGGGACCGAAAACGTTTGGCTACTACAAGGATTGAGTAATAAAGCCTTCCTCTATCTTCACTTGCAATGCTGCTCGTGTTCATGATTTACACAGAGGCCCATAGGTGATAATGCATATCAGGCATGCTTGAACTGCAGTTTTGCTATTACAGAATGCTTCCAAGTTGCAGCATGTGCCATTCTGGTTATTCTAAGAGGAGAGTATTGCCTGTGTGAATTGGGGGCTATTTCTTTTTTGGGGATTCTGCATAGCATTCAGATAATACCCATGTGACATTACCTTTATTATTCTCCCGTTCACGTGAGTGGAATACTTACTTTCACCCGTTTCAAGTTGCTATATTAAATTATTTTAATATGCTACACTATATTTATGCTTTCTTCCCCCATTCCTTTTACTTTGAATCCACCTCTGTTTCTCTCATCATCACTCTGAGTTCAGCATATTTTTCAGTAATGAACAGATCTTTTAATGGTTCCTTTTAAGCTCTTGTAATTTTCTACAGATGCATCTAATATTTTGCCGAAGATTTATGTTCTAAGTTAGATGGATCTTATACTGAAGTTGACTCAGTTTCCAACAGCAGATGGAAAACATTTTGGGTGTTCTTTCTTGGCTAACAAATTATATGATCAGTGTACATCAATCAGAAATACTCACTTTATTAAATTAAAATCTGATAGTATTGAGTAAGTGTACATGATTGTTGACCTTTCTAAAACAGATCTGAAAATGTTTATTGTCCACAGCAGACTGGAATCAAATTAAATGATAATTGTCAAATAAAGATTTCTGAAGGTGGAAGGGCTTTTGCTATTGAGGAGAAGAATGCTGTAAAAGTAATTGTTGGCTTCATATAGCCCTATGAGTGCCAGCTGGGGTATTCAATGTATTTCTTCGCATTGCACTACAAACACTTCTAGCACATCAAAGAGGTAAGATGAATCTTCCCATTAACACTGTGAGAAATCACAATATTATAAGTCTATAATGTTAAAGTTAAAGACTTGAACTTTCTGTAAGGTAATATTAATTACATATATGGATTTATACCAGGGCTGTCCAAGTTCAGTCCTCAAGGGCCAGCAACAGGCATGGATGTAAGGATTTCCCTGATTAAGCACAGGTGAGTTAATCAGTGGCTCATAAATTTTGACTGATTCACTATGCTTAATCAGGGAAATCCTAACATTCTGGCCTGTTGGTGGCCCCTGAGAACCGAACTTGGACAGCCCTGATTTAGATATTGAAAGCACATATTTTTTATTTACTGTAATTTTGATCTTTCTTTAATCAGTTCCTATGTGCTGATATGAAAATGAGAGCTCCTGCGGAATTAATCTTCTGTATAATGGCTGGTGTCATTCTAGATCATGATGGTGTAACCGTTGTAAACTACAAAACCTGGATGAAGGTTCGGTAATGTCATTCATGGACACTTACCACAGACATTATTATGAAGTTACATCTGTGCATGTGGGCAGACTCCTGCACTTCCAATTCTTTTTTCTTTTCCCTTATTCCTTTTTGTTAAGAGTTCTAAAATGTCCAGTAGAAACCTTACATAGACAATACTAATAAAATGACAATTCACTTGAACCTAACAGAGTAATATCACAACCCAGAATTTCTTACCGGTGAGTAATACTGATGTGCTAACATGAACTGGAGCAATTGTAAAGCAAACCAACTGCACCATAGGGGACAATTTAAAAAATCCCAAAATTCCAATGGATTTAAATGGGACTTTTGACCCCCTAAAGCTAGATAAGTCTCCAACAGATTACAAAACACTGCTTTGAAGACCTCTAAAGCTATCAAAGGATTTAACATGGTGAAAATACTCTTTTGGTTAAACAGTCAATATCTGAGAAGGAGGAGACATGGAGAAAATAGTTCTATAAAGTGAAAACAAATGGATTTATTTACTGAATGCTATTAATTAAACAATAAATTATAGTGTCTTCTTATAAGTGGTATGGCTTCATACTGAGCTTTGATATTTCCTTCAGTAATATAATCATTTTATATATTCCCAAGGATAAATATTGGTTCTGTGTGGTTTACTTACTACACCACTGAAAGATTCAGTAGTGAATTAGTTATATTCGATAGGCCAGTAACAAACTAGTATAGGCTATTATATTCTAAAAGGTTTAGATGAGCTGCTGTTTTTTTAAACACATTTTTTATTGAATATGGCTTTGAGAAAGTAGCAGTGAAGCTACGAAACGCATTAGCCTATGTAAGAAGTTAGCCAATAGGAACATATAGTTTTAAAATATTATGATGTACTTTTTAGTACCATTGGTAGAATTTTTTATGAATGTTTTTATATAATCAATATATGTTACCTGATCCATTTATTTGTTATTTTTGTACCACAGTCTGTCACTCTTCCTCTGCTCCCCCCTCTCAATTCAGCCTCTGGCCAATGAGAGCACTCCAACTTACATGCAGAAATCCTCTGTCATAGGAAGAGGCTGGATCGAGGGAGGGGAGCAGAAGAAGAGTGACAGATGTACAGAGTGACAGATATACAGAGCTGTACCCACAGTGTGTCCGGAAGGAAGGCACAGGACCAAAAGATCTGGAGAGACCTACAAAGGGAGTTAACCAGTAGATGTGATACACTAGAGGCTAGTTTTAACTCAGAAGATTGTTAGTAGCATTGTAAAAGATATGTTTTTGCACAAGAGGTGGTGGATGTTATTTAAAGATGTCTGCACTTAGATGATGTCTAGCTAGTTGATGTCTAGTTAGTTGCTGTAGTGATAGCCCAGGATAGCCATGATTGGCTGAAGGAATGTATATTATGTATCACATTTGTCTGGGTTGTACAGCATGAGTCAATTAGGTGGTTCTTATGATGTATGTGGGATTGTGGGTAAAGGAAAAAAAGGCAGAGCAGCCGGTGTCAGGACCTGTTCCATCATGTGCAGTCATGCTCTTCCTGTCTCTCCTGCCTCCCTTAGTTAATTCCTGCTATTACTGCCTCTACTTCCTGCATTTCTTCAACCATAACTCACAGCCTCCTAAATTACCTCTTCACAATCAGTTTGTTGGTAACCCTAAAGAGTTAAGAATCAATGCTCCCTCTACTTCAGGAATCAGATACATTTGCCAGGCACCAGGCACATATAACCTTAATGATATCACTGCTAAGGGAACAAGCTGTAACCAGTGTCTCACCACTTCTAGACCTCCAATCAATTACTTTATCTAATACTGACACTTTTCTAGCAGCTTTTCACTCAGTATTTGAGGTGCCTGGTTATTAGGCTGCAACAGAAGCTCCCCTCCAGCAAGCTCAGAAGCCTCTCTCAATATATGATAGAGAGAAGACCACCTTTAATGGGTAGTCTATGAAATGAAAATGCAAACTGAACACCAAAGAAATTCCAGACACCTTGGAGGAACCAATAGGAACTATTTGTATGTCCTTGGAAAACAAATTACTGGAACAAAACCAGGAGCATGAAATGATCAGTCTCACAGATCATCTGTTCAAGCACCTCTATGTCTAGCTCCTTGTTTAAGCCTCCTACAGTCCCATCCGCAGACCCAGAGATGCCCTCTGAAACCGTGGAGGAAGGACGAGTCACTTTCCTCTCTGAAGAAGAAAAAAACATAGCAGAGGCTTTGGTCTATGCCTCTATTGAGGAGGACAAGAACACCTGGTCCACTGCTGCCCAGTAAATCTGGGAAACACTCATACTTAGGGCAGTCCAGAGAAGCTAACCTAAGTGTTTCTGCAGTCCCCACCATTGATACATCCAGTCTTCAATTACCTGTCACTTTGTCCTGATTTGACAAAAATGTTCCGTTGATGGTACATTTTAGATTGTGGAGCCACTGGTATGTTTATGGACAAATCTCTTATTGCTTTTCATAAAATTGCACCTAAACACAAACTCCTGTAAGAAACACCTCTGTGGATGGTTCTTCTTTGGGTGTAAGGCTCTGCTGTACCATTCAAAGCAGATCAGGACACAAGCTAAGGACTGGTAAATATTTTTTATTATTATTGTGCTTTTAAAACATATGGAAACCCCTTTATCAATCAATTATATACTAGGTCATATGAGAGAATTGTGTACATTGAAGTAATGTAAATAGTATATGGTACTGGACCTAATTTTTGATTCTGTGCAGTAGTATATATATATACACACACATGTGTGTGTGCTATGATATGCAATTTTGGCATGTCCTTCTGTATATATATATATATATAATGCATAAGGTCTGATTCTGAGTTGATTATTGATAGCTACAGTATATTGATTGGTGTCTAATATGCTAACTTCTTGTCAGTGTGCAATCCTGAAAGTTCATGTCTGTTTCTCTAATTAATCTGTGGTTCTTTTAAAAGGTTCTGTTGTATATGCCAATTGTTTATACAATTGTGTATGAATGTCAACTGTAACTGCAGTTTACTCAAAGAAAACTGTTACATTTAGTGTTTTCATTATTTTGGATTAAGGCGATAGAATATTTATTTGTCTGTGGGTATGACTTCTCCCATCTGGTTGGAGGGGAATTCTACCAGACAAAGAAGCATACACATCTTGGAATTATCCTTGCTACAGTGAACTGTACATTTTCTGTGTAGTAATCCATATTTCAGTGCTATTTCTTTGACTAGCTTATATGTAGACATGTTCAAAAACATAATATGATACTGATTATTGTGGGATAATTAAATGTATTGCTGAGAAGAGTATTTTGATGTACAAAACAGTCTATACGTATGTTTAATTCAGTATGCAAGCATATTCAAACAGCCGATTAATAGTTTAAAATTTATATAATCTAGAACATTTAGTTTCACAGTATTACAAATTATTATTGCAAAGTGGCACAATGTTTCTTTGGTGACATTCTGCTAAAAAGGGCACATCTTACAAAAAAAAATTCAAGAGATCAGTAGAGTAAAAATTATGCCTTTATTGTCTGAGTGTCTTTGGATGCAAGCTTTCAATGCAACTAGGACTCTTCTTCAGGCATTATAAGAATGAAAGCTGAATGCATAATACATTACTTTAAAACTCGTGCACATCATGTTAAAGGGATAGTAATACTTCATTTTAACTTTATTTTATTTTGTAGGCATTAAAAAAACATGAAGAATGATATAAGTCTTATCTCTGAAACCTTTATGGTTTAAGAGATATTCACAAACAAAGTATCCCCCCCCTGTTCAACCAGATCAGAAGGGTGGTGCCCAGGTAGACTGCAGAGAGGGACAATCTTCAATTAAGATAATGGAAAAAGCTGAAAAACTTGTCAAGGGGGGAAGGGCTTTCATTGTTTTCATACAAAGAAAATTGTCCCCTTCTGTTATCTGTACTGTCATACAACCAGACTCACATCTGAGAAGAGATGGCTTACACTAGGTAAAAGGGGCGGGGAGGGGAACTTTGCTTGTGAATATCTCATAAACCATAAAGGTTTGAGAGATAAGACTTATATCATTCTTCATGTTTTTTTAATGCCTACAAAATAAAATAAAGTTAAAACGAAGTATTACTATCCCTTTAACATTTAAACTCTTGTTTGCTAGAGAGGCAATAGGTTGTTCACCACTCTTATATTTGGAAGGTTAACCAGTGCCATAACTCTGTCTTAGTAAACTTGACACCCTGTATAATTCATTATGCCACTTTAGCCTCCAGTGTAATTACACTACCCATCACTGTTATATGCTAAAAGAACTAAATTGGTTAACACTCAAATCTAGACGTGCCCTTCACCTTTCTTGCTTAGTACACAACCACTTCTCTGGAAAAGTACCAGACTACCTGAGCAGTATGCTCACTCCTGATCTCCATACTAACTATAACCTCTGCTCCACTGCTAACAACTCTCTGTGTACACCACAATACAAGAAAGAAGCAGGAAGATCTGCCTTCTCCTTCACAGCTCCAAAGGCCTGGAACAATCTGCCTGAAATAATCAAATCTGCTTAAAAGTAAATGTTTCTTTATATTAACTATATATAATTTTAATACTGATTATGTATGTATATATATATATATATATATATATATATACTTGAAAATTAGAGAAATCTCAATGTATTCTTTTCTGGTAAAACATTTTCTAAATAAATAAAAAAAATAAAAATACATTCCTTAGACTGAGCCATCTCTGGTTAAATTCAAAGGAGTGTGAAAAAGGTGATTCATCTTGTTTGCATTTTCTAGTCCACTTCAAAGAGACTTTTCCAGAACCTATAATTTATGGCCCACATTGAGTAAAATTTGACCATTGGGTGCCACAGATGTAGCCAGTGCATTGTGCTGCAATGTACTGGATGCCTCCAGGGCCGGATTTACATCTCAGGAGCCTGTAGGCACAGAAATCTGAAGCGCCCCCCAACCCCCATTGGCCATCTCCACAATGCTCCAAATCTCCACATTGCCCCCCATCATCATATTGCCCTCAGATTGCTCCCATCTTCTCCACATTGCCCGCATCACCTCCACATTGCCCCATCATCTCAACATTGCCCCCATCATCTCAGCATTGCTCCATCAGCTCCATATTGCCCCTATCAGCTCCACATTCCCCCCATCAGTTCCATATTGCCCTCACATTGCCCCCCATCAGCTCCAACTTGCCCCCCATCATCCCCATATTGCTCTCACATTGCCCCCATCATCTCCACATTAAGTTTTACATGGTCCCCCCCAACCGTTTCCTACCTCCCTGGTGGTCCAGCGGCAGGCGAGATCTGTGCTTCTGCACAGACCTGTAGCTGCTGGAGCTCCCGCGTGGTCTTCTCTTGATGTCATCTCCCAGCGCTCTGCATTACTAAAGAGCCGGGGGAGCTCGGCAGCTACAGGTCTGTGCTGAAGAAGGCACAGACCTTACCATTGGCGGGTGGCACGGCACGCCACTTTAAAAAAAAAAAAAATAAAAAAAATATATTGAAAATATATTGATTCCAAAGTCAGGCGCCCCTCTGTGGGGTGCGCCTGTAGGCAGATGCCTACTCTGCCTTATGGCAAATCCGGCCCTGGATGCCTCTCTGACAAACAAGGGGTTAGATGTTAAAATTATGTGCATATCCACTAATGTCGTAATATGGCATACATTATTATTTGTTAATTCATTTTTGGAGTTATTAAAATAAAATGTAATATTTTTACACAATTATGCATAATTGATTTGTAATCAATACATTAGCAAGATATTAAACAATCTCAACCTCATATTTTTATGTGCTATATACAAGATAGTAATTCATATTTTTATTGGTTGTTATTTGGTCTCCTGTGCTGTATTCTTACCTATAGTGCTGATACAGTCAACTATACAGTTTCAATTCATATAGCTCAACATGCTGCAATCATTTCTCATTCTTCCTTGGCACTTTTTATGATCTGAGCTCTTCTCCCAGCAATCCTCTGATCCTGGGGTTCCTTGGCTGTGAAGCCATAATCCACATACTGATCATTGTTTATTGATGAAAAAGCCATGGTCAGATACAATCTGGCAATTGCTGAACTGGCAACAGAGCCATTGTGCTTGTGCAGAGTTAAACTTTTCTGGGATTTTGAAGGTGCACAAGCACACTGGCTAAATGGGGTCTTGTGCCATCACTGCCAATTACCAGTGGTCCAGACAGGAAGTGGAAGCTTTCTCTTCCTAGTCTTAGCGGAGCACAGTTTGGTCAGCCATGATACTTTGAAAGTATTAACCCATGAGATTCCAGAGCAAGTTAGCAGTAGTCAGGGGCACATAGCCAGTATTTTAGCTAGTTTAGTGTAGGAGAGTTTATTGTTGCTTTTAAGGGGAACTCTCACCTGTATTAATGTTGCCTTCATTTGAATGCTCCTGTGGACTGAATCTGTAATTTATTTATTTATTTTTAATATAATGCTGTATTCTTCTAGATATTGGCTATTAAAATTAATCCAATGACATCACTTCAGGACAGGCAGCGGGTCAACTCTGTCGCAGAGCCTGTCAGTCTTCGTCTATTCCTGTCCCCAAGTACCGCCTCATTCCCACCTCCTCCGATGAAGCAGGATTTCTCCATGTGAGATGGAGCATTCTCTTGCCAATGAGAGCGCTCCAGCTCACACGGAGGAAGCCTCAGCCAGAGTAGGAAGTGAGAACAAGGCACTACTTGGGGAGGGGAACAGATGAAGATTGACAGACTGCGGGACAGAGCTGTACCGCAGCAGAACTGACGTCACCAGATTAACTTAAAAAGCCAATATCTCAAAGAATACAGCATTAAATAAAAAAAATAATTTAAAAAAAAAACAAAGCAGATTACAGATTCAGTCCACAGGAGAATTCAAATGAAGGTAACATTAAACGAGCAGTAAACATTTTTTTATGAATTCCTATGTGTTATTGAGCTTTTCCTGTAGAGTAAAAAAATTGTTTGTTGTATTCAAAATTTATCATGGTTCAAATAGTCAGGAAGTGAATTTACTGTGTGTTTACTTCCTGAAAGTTCTGACAGGAAGTGACTCAGCAGTTTCTATCACATTCTATGGAGAACTGTATGTCAATGATTTTCCTCTCCATTAGAATGTAACAGAAAAACTAAATGGAATTTGTCCACTAGCGGGCACTATGTTGATCCAATTATGTTGAAGGTATCCAAGGGGTTAAAACAAGAGAACCAATTAGGTTGGATATCTTCACATAAATAGATAAATGACAATATTAAATAATTTTGAGAACTTTACACTATATTAGGTATTGACGCTACTTCACAGAAAACAATTGATTAAAATAATCAATCCCGCATTTTTGTGCAAAAATAAATATAATTTATTTAAGTGAAATATACTATATATAAAGTGTAAACAACAATGATATAAAGGAGTGATCAGCAATTATAATAAATATATAGTAACTCAAACCACAATTATCATCATGAGGATTACCAGCAATTAAAGGGTTAACCACACATAGGTATATTCAGAGGTATTAGATAACAATAATTGCACTCAGCAGCATAGAAAAGGATAATTGATCCTTACCGTTATTAAAATACAGTTGGCAGCAGTGTATATGAATACCCCTGTCCCAGAAACTGTATAAACTATGCTAATTGAGGTTTAAGGTATAGTGTCAGATGAGTCAACTTTAATATGAAGTCAGGTCCTCTGACAATTTTCCTTGTACCATATGCAATAGTCAAATTTAGAGACTAACTGGAATAGAATCCCAGATTTAAATCACTATAATTTTATTATCTACCGATTACAATTTTTGCATACCTTCTGAATAAAACCTATAAATTGCATTAAACATAGTCAATAACAGATTATACCAGAAAATACTTAGAATCAATTCAGTAATATATGTCTAGACAGTATATTAAACTTCGTGCAACATATATCACAAATATGACTATAGCAATGTTATGAAAAACCTATAGGGTACTACAAGGATTAATCCACTTATTAAGATAGGGTGCCCCACCCAAGATGGCAACTTCTTTTGTCTAATGAAAGTTTAAAAGAAACCTTCACTTTACAAAAGCTAGGCCTAGTACACACACAAAGAAACACCACAACTAATTAGACAAATAGCAGTTAAAGGGTTAATAAATGAATTCAAATAATTCCCCAGATCAATATTAGCTATTATAACCTTTCCAGAAACACAATATTCTAGAAATAACAGAATTTATATTAACTAATATATAAACCAAGCTATTTAACTATATTACACTTTTCTGGCAAAATATAACAATTTACCAATAAATAAATGAATTCTGCTTAATTTCAGAATTTCCAGAGCTAATATAGCTTATTATAATAGATCCCAAATGGTTGGCCAGTCCAGTTAAGACAAATTATAAGAAAATTAGGTTTCTTCAAAGATAGCAGAAATGTGTATATGATTCTGAACTTTTGCAGAATTTAAATAAGGAAAATATATAGTTACCAGTCCACTAAGTGTTTCTTTGTATCTTTCAGCTAGGTACACTTCTAGAACAGGAGCCACCAGGAAAGAAAAAGCCAGCCCAGACCAAGAGGAGAAAAGCCCCTTTTCTCTCTAAACTTGCATATTTATAATATGAAATGCCTCTTATCAAAATCTGGTCTGATTGGTTAAAGAACCATCTCATTATACAGTGACATCACCAGTATTACCTGATTGGGTGCTTCTAACCCTTAATTTTCATATGACATCATGCATTAATTATGATAACAATATGAGGAATTTCAAGGCATCAGTAATAACGCTTCACATTCACAAGATGGCCCTCTCTCTCCATGTTAAAATTTTCCTTGATAATTTGAGAAACATTAGTAATGACATCTTGTCTGGCAATCATCTCAAAAGGGAAAGATCATAAGTTTGTCAGAAACCCTATAAACATGTTATTCTACCAGACTTTCTCACATAGTAGTACATCTTCTCCCCAGACTTTGAGATTTTCTCATAAGATAATAATACTGCTTGAGACTGTGGTTGTCTGCAATTCGATATCAATCACCATAAAAGTCACCAAATATTTTCACTCCCATATTGAAGCAAAGAGACCCATTGTCTCTGTTACATGAGGTAATTTAAACACATTTTAAACACAGGTTTTTAGAAAATTTGGTTTAAAAGTAAAATTAGCCATTTCCTCCCCATCATGGCAATGTCTCTGACATAATCCCCCTTTTTAGCATAATTTTTCTAACTTGATTAAAGTTCTAAAATATTAATGCTAAAATTGGAAGAGACTGTTTGTCATCTTCTTCCTGTGACTGGGATCGTCTCTGAAGTTATCACAATTCTCTTCAGTCCATCAACTAGATAATGGCACAAGCTTGTTTCCAAAATATGAAGTACTTATTGTATAAAATAGATACAACTATGGTGGCGCACAAATGAAACAGAGAGGTATAACAAATCCTCAGCAGCCGGACCTAGAACCACTACTCCACCAGTTCACAAATCAATATATTTCAAAACATGATCTGGCGCTTCGAGTATTTGTGGGAATTACGTTATGCAAATATACACAGAACAGTACACAAAAATCTTAAAAATCGAAGTTCCTTTAATCCAATCTTCCGAACAGAGATGAATAAAACAAAAAAATACAATTTCAATATTCCATAACACATAAAAATATATAACAATATAATAATCTGAAGCACTTCAAACACTCCCTCTGTTATAATGCCACAGATAAATATATAAAATACTGGAGGAATACAACTCTGGGACACCCCAAACACCAAAGAAGTCACGATGCCACAGATGCTTCCCTAATAGTATACGTACAGCATATAGAAAGCCACCACGGTAAACGTATACACCATATGGCAATCCCAAATGCGGTATAAATTACATCCACATCCTCAAATAACCCCCAATAAAAATAATATATAAAAAACCTCTACTAACTAACCCTATCTATATACCGGTATATATAAAAAAACAAAAAAACATACAAATGTATGTGAGCAGAGTTGAGAAACAAAGTATAGTCCCAGGAAGAGTCGTCACGCTACAAAGTAGCAATAAGATCCTTGTCGCTGTATATAATGTTCTGATCAAAGGTGTAACTACATATGGTATAAACAACAATCCATATTCCTTCCTCACACAATTCTCTGGTGTATAACCAATCCACTCCGTCTTTCAAACCGGTGTAATAACTCGACACCCGGTTGGCATATACAATACACAGCAGTGGATATTAAAAGGTCGAAATGTTCCAATACACCACGTTGTTGGCATTTATTGCTTAAACAAATGCTCTTATAATAAGTTACACTTATCTGATATCCTTAGAGGCTAGTCTCCATAAACAGCTGAACCACCTCTCTTTGCTGAGTACTCGATCCTCATTCATCAGCTTCACAGCGTTTCTGCCGGTTAGCTTCAACCATCAATCGACGTGTTTAACAGCGGTCATAATTCAGACCTCCTTTCTTCCGCTTCCGTCCGGTCTTACGATAGGATCACTCTTCCGCCACCGACTAGTATTACAAGTCGGGCTCTCAATCCATGCTCATTCCAACGCGTTTCAAAACCACCCGGGTTTCTTCTTCAGGGAATTAGTGTATATATAAAGCAACATCCTCAATGTCCCTATATACCCCTATGCTCCTCCCCCCCATAATACAAAAACACAACACCTAACTCCCTCCCTAATTAATTAGGGTGTGGATCCTCCAATGAATACGTGAAAAATAAAAATAAACTAAACACAACTCTATTGCTAATCTAATGCAACATATTATTCTACACCAAATATAATTAACCCCATCCTCACTGTAATGTTCATAATGATACAAATACAAATATTTATGCACATATAATGAACCATTCCCTAACACACATACACCCATTTATTGTGACCGTATATTAACCCTTTAACATTCTTCCATCACTAAATGTAACAGTGATCATCACTTAATTATATGCATAGGATCAAATGGAGAAACATAAGAGGAGACAAATAAATGAACTCTAAATTCATGTGTAATAACACACATGAATGACAAACACTAACCCCTAAAGATCCATTCCACCTATCATTTCCCACTCATTCCAAAAAAAGTCATGGAATGTTTGGGAAAATATATAAGTAAAAAGAATATATCTAACCACGTTGGCTTAAAATTAACTTTATAAAAATCCAAATATTTCCAATTCAGCGTTTAACCCTAGGGGAGCCAGTGTGTTCATATTATAGATCCATTGGCTCTCCCTTCTAGACATTTCCTTAATGAAATCACCCCCTCTCCAATTTTTCTTCACAATATCAATCCCACAAAATTTCATATTACTAATATTAGCATCTTTACACTGCAAGAAATGAGATGATAAACTGTGTTTAGTGAAACCAATCTTTATATTATAAATATGTTCACGTATTCTCTCTTTCAACGGACGTTTCGTTCTTCCAATATATTGTTTCATACAGTGACATTGAATCAAATAAATCACTCCTTTCGTGTGGCAAGTGATGGTCTGTCTAATCCTAAATTTCTCACCAGTTGTATTCGACATAAAATGCTTCTCATTTTTATTCTCACGACAAGAAGTACACCCCAAACACCTACCACACTTAAAAAAACCGGAACCATTGGTCAACCAGTTCCTAGAGGCAATCTTCCCAATATTATTCTGTACAGTAGGAGCCAACATGGTATTTAAACTAGCTGCCTTAGTAAACACAATAATTGGTCTATCGGGCAACATATCCATCAACATTCTATCTCCCTTCAATACATCCCAATGTTTATTAATACTCTGTCTAACTTTAAAGTAATCTATACTAAAAGGAAGAACAACAGAAATCTTTTCATCCCTTTTCTCCCTAAAATTTGATTTTATTTATAATCAAAAAGAATTTGATTTTATTTATAATCAAAAAGAATTTGATTTTATTTATAATTCTATATAAAAAAGAATTTGATTTTATTTATAATCATTATTCCAGGCTACCTGTTTTTTATTTTCTCCCAAAAATACACAAAAGTGTGGAAAAACCCCCAGGCCGTCCTATCATTTCGGGGATTGGCTCTTTAACGGCCAATTTGAGTAAATATATTGACAACTACTTACAAAGTTATGTTAAAGAGTTAAGAGCCTATCTTAAAAACACGACTCATATTATTAAAATATTAGAAAATTTAGAATGGCAAGATCATTATATATTGGTGATAGCAGATGTTACATCGTTGTATACGATCATTGATCATGAGAAAGGGGTGAGGGCAACTCGCTACTTTTTGGAGAAAAAATGTTTGTTGACCACTTTACAGATTGATTTTCTATGTGGCCTTATTATGTTCATCTTGACTCATAATTATTTTTGGTATGGAGGTGATATTTTCCTGCAGTTGCAGGGTTCCGCCATGGGCACCAGGTTTGCGCCTAGCTACGCTAATTTGTACATGGGGTTTTGGGAGGACCAGTACATTTGGGGTGAGGGTAGGTTGGGCGCAGACCTGGTGTTATGGCGAAGATACATCGATGATGTGTTTTTTGTGTGGGGAGGAACTGCCGAATCTCTCAATCAATTTATTGAGTATATCAATGACAATCAGTACAACCTTAAATTTACAGTGAAGTCAAGCAATAGGGAAGTTGAGTTTTTGGATCTAATGATTTATATAGAGGAGGGAAAGGTTAAAACCAAAACTTTCTTTAAACCTGTGGATTGTAACAGTTATATTGCTTTGAACAGTTGTCATTTTCCTCCTTGGCTCAATAACATCCCGAAGGGGGAAATGATGAGGATTAAGAGGAATTGTACAGACAATTTGGTGTTTGAGGAACAGGTTGGAATCATTAAAAATAGGTTTTTGGAAAAGAAATATCCAGAGGAAATGCTTGAAGAATACTATACACAAATTGAGAGGTTGAACAGGGGCTCTTTATTGGAAGAAAATAATTTTAGGGAGAAAAGGGATGAAAAGATTTCTGTTGTTCTTCCTTTTAGTATAGATTACTTTAAAGTTAGACAGAGTATTAATAAACATTGGGATGTATTGAAGGGAGATAGAATGTTGATGGATATGTTGCCCGATAGACCAATTATTGTGTTTACTAAGGCAGCTAGTTTAAATACCATGTTGGCTCCTACTGTACAGAATAATATTGGGAAGATTGCCTCTAGGAACTGGTTGACCAATGGTTCCGGTTTTTTTAAGTGTGGTAGGTGTTTGGGGTGTACTTCTTGTCGTGAGAATAAAAATGAGAAGCATTTTATGTCGAATACAACTGGTGAGAAATTTAGGATTAGACAGACCATCACTTGCCACACGAAAGGAGTGATTTATTTGATTCAATGTCACTGTATGAAACAATATATTGGAAGAACGAAACGTCCGTTGAAAGAGAGAATACGTGAACATATTTATAATATAAAGATTGGTTTCACTAAACACAGTTTATCATCTCATTTCTTGCAGTGTAAAGATGCTAATATTAGTAATATGAAATTTTGTGGGATTGATATTGTGAAGAAAAATTGGAGAGGGGGTGATTTCATTAAGGAAATGTCTAGAAGGGAGAGCCAATGGATCTATAATATGAACACACTGGCTCCCCTAGGGTTAAACGCTGAATTGGAAATATTTGGATTTTTATAAAGTTAATTTTAAGCCAACGTGGTTAGATATATTCTTTTTACTTATATATTTTCCCAAACATTCCATGACTTTTTTTGGAATGAGTGGGAAATGATAGGTGGAATGGATCTTTAGGGGTTAGTGTTTGTCATTCATGTGTGTTATTACACATGAATTTAGAGTTCATTTATTTGTCTCCTCTTATGTTTCTCCATTTGATCCTATGCATATAATTAAGTGATGATCACTGTTACATTTAGTGATGGAAGAATGTTAAAGGGTTAATATACGGTCACAATAAATGGGTGTATGTGTGTTAGGGAATGGTTCATTATATGTGCATAAATATTTGTATTTGTATCATTATGAACATTACAGTGAGGATGGGGTTAATTATATTTGGTGTAGAATAATATGTTGCATTAGATTAGCAATAGAGTTGTGTTTAGTTTATTTTTATTTTTCACGTATTCATTGGAGGATCCACACCCTAATTAATTAGGGAGGGAGTTAGGTGTTGTGTTTTTGTATTATGGGGGGGAGGAGCATAGGGGTATATAGGGACATTGAGGATGTTGCTTTATATATACACTAATTCCCTGAAGAAGAAACCCGGGTGGTTTTGAAACGCGTTGGAATGAGCATGGATTGAGAGCCCGACTTGTAATACTAGTCGGTGGCGGAAGAGTGATCCTATCGTAAGACCGGACGGAAGCGGAAGAAAGGAGGTCTGAATTATGACCGCTGTTAAACACGTCGATTGATGGTTGAAGCTAACCGGCAGAAACGCTGTGAAGCTGATGAATGAGGATCGAGTACTCAGCAAAGAGAGGCGGTTCAGCTGTTTATGGAGACTAGCCTCTAAAGATATCAGATAAGTGTAACTTATTATAAGAGCATTTGTTTAAGCAATAAATGCCAACAACGTGGTGTATTGGAACATTTCGACCTTTTAATATCCACTGCTGTGTATTGTATATGCCAACCGGGTGTCGAGTTATTACACCGGTTTGAAAGACGGAGTGGATTGGTTATACACCAGAGAATTGTGTGAGGAAGGAATATGGATTGTTGTTTATACCATATGTAGTTACACCTTTGATCAGAACATTATATACAGCGACAAGGATCTTATTGCTACTTTGTAGCGTGACGACTCTTCCTGGGACTATACTTTGTTTCTCAACTCTGCTCACATACATTTGTATGTTTTTTTGTTTTTTTATATATACCGGTATATAGATAGGGTTAGTTAGTAGAGGTTTTTTATATATTATTTTTATTGGGGGTTATTTGAGGATGTGGATGTAATTTATACCGCATTTGGGATTGCCATATGGTGTATACGTTTACCGTGGTGGCTTTCTATATGCTGTACGTATACTATTAGGGAAGCATCTGTGGCATCGTGACTTCTTTGGTGTTTGGGGTGTCCCAGAGTTGTATTCCTCCAGTATTTTATATATTTATCTGTGGCATTATAACAGAGGGAGTGTTTGAAGTGCTTCAGATTATTATATTGTTATATATTTTTATGTGTTATGGAATATTGAAATTGTATTTTTTTGTTTTATTCATCTCTGTTCGGAAGATTGGATTAAAGGAACTTTGATTTTTAAGATTTTTGTGTACTGTTCTGTGTATATTTGCATAACGTAATTCCCACAAATACTCGAAGCGCCAGATCATGTTATGAAGTACTTATTGTTCTCTTCAATATATGAAACAATATCTCCAAATAGGAAACCAATATACCAAATTGGTTGATAGTGAGAAGTGGTATCTAATACGAATAGTTGCTTGGCCTACTCAAGGATCTCCTTAGTTTTGGCTTGAACTGACTCCCAGTTTTGGATACAGGTGGTGGGAGAAATATCAAATTTCTTCTTTGATGGTGATCATGGGAACATGTTAACAAAACTCCTCTGGGATATAAATTCTTCTCTGTTAGGATGGTCTCAGGCATCTCTTGTCCAGTGGTTCTTGATGAAGACACTGTAACCACACTTGGCTTTGTCCGGAACTCCTGTCACAGAAGAAGGATGATCCACATCATGGCTTGGTTTTGGCCTTCCATAGCAATGGCGTCTGTCAGCCAACCTCAATCTTTTAAGAACTCTCTGGTCTAAAAGAAATGACACATGAGTGATCTCATATATGAAACAATTGTTGCATGCATACATATATTACATCACAGTTTCAACCAGTAGCCCTATGATTTTGGTACTGTTAAGGTTACTGTAGATTTATTTTGCACCAGTTTGCTTGTGGCCCTCACTAGCCTTAAGCTAAACTAAGATAATCTAACACTCTTTGCTCTGTTCTTCCTCCTTTCACAGAGGAATTACCCTCAGCTGTATGCTAAAAACAAAACCTTGTCAAAAGGATAAATAAAATTAGCATAACATTTTCAGAGAATTGTTGAGCAGCAATTAATTTGTTGACGAGATATGTTAGAGTGTTAGTGGGGAACATACATGCCACACAGACATACAAAAGAGAGAGCAACGTTTTACTGAAACAAAAGAAGACAATAGACCCAAACATGTCAATGTCATTTGGACAATCAAGGATGGTCATCCATCCTATGATTGAATTAGGATCCTTGTTCTTCTTCGGCTTCTCCTTCTATGATCTGTAACTGGGATTTAGGGTGACAAGCACACAGTTGGTTTATATGAACCCACTTTTCTAAAGTCTCACCATTATTAGGGATAGAAACCTTATAAGCAACTGGAGATAATTTACCAGTAATGATATATGGCCCTCTCCATGAGGGTAAGAATTTCTTCTCTCTTACCTGGTTTCTTGCAAAATTGTACAGATAAACATGATCATTTACCTCATACTCCCTTTGGTGGTCTTTAGGTCATAGTAAGTCTTATTACTTACCATTGCTTTCTCCAAATTTATCTGGGCAAAAGACAATTGCATAACATTGACATAGTCTATCATGGGACTTAATTGCTGTGGTAAATCATCACCTATAATTCACTTGTTATAGGGGATCCCAATTACTATGACTATATGTGTGAATGCTTTATTACCGATTTTAAATTTTAACCATGTGATTCCCAATACGTTTAAGGGGTTACCTCCTACACTTATTAGGGATCCATCAAATGCTTTCCATACTGGCTTCACAGTAGCATCCTCCATAATTTGATAATAATGGGAGCTATACAATATGGTAGCTTGTGACCCTGTATCCAGGAGGCTGGAAATAATTAAGTCATCCAGCTCTTGCAATGTGACAACAATGAAATATCTCCCTTCATATTCATGCATTTCACATAAATAATTGCAATGTAAAATCGTCTTAGAATCCCTCCACTGCCTGCAAGGGTTAATTCCTGAATTTATAGGCGCAGACTTGCTCCCCACTGGGTCAGGTTGTACAGCTGCAGCATCTCCCTTCACTTCTCCTCCTTCTTCAACCTGTTCTGAAGAAATGCAGGGAAAAGAAGTGACATCATCAGGGATGGACTTATGTGTACCTGGCTGTGGGTGAGATAAGGGAAAACTATTAGAGTCAACCAAAGCATTTACATCCTGTAAAGAAAATGTGTTAGCATTACTGTTGGCTAAAACATTACCGGTTATTGTAGGACTTACATAGGGCAAAGCAATGGTATTCTTTTCCCCTAATGCCTGCTTACCCTTACCCTGTTCTGTTATTGAGTGGCAGCTGCCACTCCTGGGGCTGTCCCTAAAAAAGGGTTAGATCCCTGCTGAGCATTAGAACTAGGGCTTTGGCCTAGCTGTGCCATATTAGCCATCATTTTGGCCATCATGTCTGTCAGGTTGTTAACCTGGACCCTGAGACTTGCCTGTTTCTGACCTTGGTTCCCAGAAGCACACTTATTGTGTTGCTGATTTTGCTGGGACTTGGACCCCTGATTATTGGAGTTTTTACCCTTTTGGAACTTCTTGGGAAACTTGGATTTATTTTGGCTTTTATTGTATCCCTGGGACCTTTTGAAAATTGGTTTCTTACTATTTGAGTTATTAGACCCCTGGGAACTAACAGAGGCAGGCCCCTTCTGTCCTGGTGCCTGGTTATGAACCGGTGGAGATTTTAACACCTCTGCATAGGTTCTCTTGTCAGATTCAAATGGCAAACTTTCCTCAACCAATGTTTCCACTACACACTGGGGGGCAGGCTTCTTGTCCCTAGCTGGGGTATTCTCACTCTGCTGGGTATTATATAGCTTAATTGCTTGAGTGAGTAACCAATCTAGTGACAACATGGGTGAATAATCCATAGCTAGATTAGTGTTCATATACCGAGGCAGAGCATTAAACAATAGTTCCCGAAACTCCATATCACCGGTTGCTAGCTGCCTCCATTACAGCACCGGTAGGGCTTCCGCGTTGTCCAGTATGCGGTACTGGTTTACTCCATATCACCGGTTGCTAGCTGCCTCCATTATAGCACCGGTAGGGCTTCTGTGTTGTCCAGTACGCGGTACTGGTTCACTCCATATCACCAGTTGCTAGCTGCCTCCATTACAGCACCGGTAGGGCTTCAGTGTTGTTCAGTACGTGGTACTGGTTTGCTCCATATCACACCGGTTGCTAGCTGCTTCCATTACAGCACCAGTAGGGCTTCAGTGTTGTCCAGTACGCAGTACTGGTTTACTCCATATCACCTGTTGCTAGCTGCCTCCATTACAGCACTGGTACGGCCTCCGTGTTGTCCAGTACGCGGTACTGGTTTACTCCATCTCACCGGTTGCTTACATTACCAACTTTACAGCACCGGTAGGGCCTCCCTGATTGTCCAGTATGTGATACCGGTTTGCTCCACATTACCATCTATTGCTGATGCTACCTACGTTACAGCACTTGTGGGGTTGTTTACTCAGTCATTGTGTTAGGCTGCCTTGCCCGGTATATTGGCAAGGCCGGTAGAGCCTCATTCATATTGTTGTACCATTCTCAGGCTGCCTTGCCCGGTATATTGGCAGGGCCGGTAGAGCCTCCTGTATTCCTGTGTTGTCAGTTCCAGGCTGCCTTGCCTGTTATATTGGTAAGGCTGGTAGAGCCTACATCTTCTCATTGTGCCGTTCTCCAGGCTGACTTACCCGGTATTTGGCAAGGCCAGTAGAGCCTACTATACTGTATCTTTGTATGAGTTACTATTTTGTACCCATTGTGTATGTTTCATATATGTATGCTCCGGACCCGCGAGGGTTCTCATTAACTTTTCAATAAAGTTGTGATTTTATCTTAACTCTGTGTCTGAGTGTCAAAACAAACCGTGACACCTACTCAGTGTGGGCATTGTCCTCCTGTTAGGTTTGAGCACTGGCTTCCTGGTAGAGGATAATCTGTGACTTGTTAAGAGGCTCTGAGGTGTATGGTGTGTGAATTGCTCTGGGATGCTACCCTCATCCTCACTCCTCAGCATGAAGTGTGAATCATGAGGGTCACCATCCCCTCCCTCCCCAGGTGAGTGATCCTGATGACTTACTTTCCTGTCAGGACCAATACCTTGTTCCTTCTCAGAAGGAGGATTGTCAGGGTGAGAGGCAGTAAAGGCCTGCATTCTATCCAGGGCCCACCCTTCCATGGGTCCCTTGGGTCCATGGACCCAGGCGGCACTCTGACAGGGGTGGCATTTTGCCACCCCAAGGCATGTTATTTCATGCGCAGCATCTCCCCATTGCCTGCACTGATGACAGTCGGGACCGTGTCACATGCGGAGACACTGTGTGGAGCATGCCAGGGTTTTCTTCCTCTGTTCAGAGGCCAGTGCAAGTTTAAAACTGGCGCCCAGACTGACGAAGAAAATCTCAGCATGCACCATGCTACGTCTCCGTATGTGACACGGTCCCGGCTGTCATCAGTGCGGGCAGTGGGGAGAATGATTAAAATGCAGGAGAAGAGATAGCCAGACAAGTGGAAAAGAGGGAGCCAGAAGGAGAAGAGAAACATGCAAGGGTAGGGGGGGGGGAGAGGCACAATGGATGAAAAGAGGAGAAAAAAGAGGCACACGGGTGAAAAGAGGGGATGAAAGAGGCACAATGGGTGAAAAAAGAGGCACAAGGGGTGAAAAGAGGAAAAAATGGCACAAGGGGTTAAAAGAGGGAAAAAAGAGGTACAATGGGTAAAAAAAAGAGGCACAAGGGGTAAAAAGAGGGGAAAAGAGAGGCACAAGGGGTAAAAAAGAGGCACAAGGGGTGAAAAGAGGGGAAAAAAGAGGCACAAGGGGTGAAAAAAGGCACAAGGGGTGAAAAGAGGGGAAAAAAGAGGCACAAGGGGTGTGAAAAAGGCAAGGGGGAGAAAGAGGTACAAGGGGTGTAAAAAGGCAAGGGGTGGAGAAAGAAGTACAAGGGGTAGAAAAAAACATCATTACAGTTGTATGTGGTTTTAGGGGTAGAAGAGGGGTTAATATAATTAAGGATGTGGCAAGTTTTGATGTGCAGAGGCGGTGCAGCATTTCATCCTTGGACCCAGGCGGCACAATGTCTTGGGCCGGCCCTGATTCTGTCTGACAATTCCTGAATCTGCCTGGACAAGATATCCAATGTCCCTTGATCCATTGATATATCCCCCTTAGGGGCACTATCAATGGACTGGTAGTCCAACACTTGCTTCTGAAGTTTGGCATTCTCATGAGCCCACCCGTCTATATGGGATTGGAGTTGCTTAATGTGTTCTCGCAAAGTTTGGTTCTCACATTTTACATTAAACAGATCAGCACTGAGGATAGAATGCTGTTCTTTTGCAGACCACACTTTCTCCATATTATCTTTATACCTGCTCTCTAGCCCATTTACATGGTGCTGGAGAGACTGAATTTTCCTCTTCTGTGTTTTTACTAGATTGTGGTAGCCACATATATCTTTCTCTAACTTATAGATTCTTTCAATCTTAGCCTCCAGTGTTTGTTTTAATGGCTCCATATTTTCTTGCTTAGCCTCTAATTTGTTTCTCTGGAAGGCTATTATATTTAACAATCCGGGCACGATTAATAAAATCTGTACATCCAACTCCTTTGATTTGGTTTGTTCTATACATTTATTTAAAACTCGATAATAGAAGCTATTGGGTTGCCAAATTTTATCAAATTGGGATTCCACCCTTAACTCTATATCATCACTCCATTGCTGTGCATCACTTTTAATTTTTAGGCGAGAATGGATGGCATAAATTAACCTACCTCCTACCGACCATTTCATGGTTTCTCCTGAGATCTGTTCCATTGGATCAGACACAGAAGGAATTGACTGAGACATGTTAATGCACAAATATGTTACTGTGTAATATATCTGCCAAAATAAAATTATTTGACAAATGTGTCAACCCTGTGTATAGATCTCAGCAGTGCCTCCAATGATGTCAAAAATTATGTTGAAGGTATCCAAGGGGTTAAAACAAGAGAACCAATCAGGTTGGATATCTTCACATAAATAGATAAATGACAATATTAAATAATTTTGAGAACTTTACACTATATTAGGTATTGACACGCTACTTCACAGTAAAGAATTGATTAAAATACTCAATCCCGCATATTTGTACAAAAATATATATAATTTATTTAAGTGAAATATATTATATATAAAGTCTAAACAACAATGATATAAAGGAGTGATCAGCAATTATAATAGATATATAGTAACTCAAACCACAATTATCACCGTGAGGATTACCAACAATTAAAGAGTTAACCATACATAGGTATATTCAGAGGTATTAGATAACAATAATTGCACCCAACAGCATAGAAAAGGATAATTGATTCTTACTAGTGATGAGCGAGCACCCCAATGCTCGGGTGTTCGGGTGCTCTGACCGAGCGCCCCCGGAGGCTCGAGTGCTCGGCCGACCACCCGAGCCCCATTGAAGTCAATGGGAGGACTCGAGCATTACACCAGGCACCCCCTGCTCTGATGAGGGGAGGGTGCCTGGTCCATAGGAAAAGAGCAGAAAAGGATGGAAACACCACAGAAATGGTTCAGGGACAGCATAGGGAGGATGTCTGGATGCATCTTGGACTCCAACATCGCTGCTGGGAACGATCTTTCGCCCGTAGTACGCCATTTTTACAGACTGACCATAAAACACACAAAAAGGAAAATAAAAACGACTTTAGGCGAAAAATTGTTACCAAACAATATTTGCTGTATATTTACTTGTATATTATCTGCAAATTATCCCAAAAATTTCCTTGATTTTCTGAAGTGAGGCCATGATTAAGAGGGAAACGTGCGCAGAGGCAAATTATCCCAAAAATTTCCTTGATTTTCTGAAGTGAGGCCATGATTAAGAGGGAAACGTGCGCAGAGGCAAATTATCCCAAAAATTTCCTTGATTTTCTGAAGTGAGGCCATGATTAAGAGGGAAACGTGCGCAGAGGCAAATTCTCCCAAAAATTTCCTTGATTTTCTGAAGTGAGGCCATGATTAAGAGGGAAACGTGCGCAGAGGCAAATTCTCCCAAAAATTTCCTTGATTTTATTGAACTGAGGCCATGATTAAGAGGGAAACGTGCGCTGAGCTGACCATCTAAAACATTATGGGTGAGGGTCTGCTGCAGAGCTGACCATCCTAAACATTATATGCGAAGGCCCGCTAGTGAGCTGACGCTATAAAACATTATATGAGAGGGCCCGTTAGAGAGCTGACCCAATAAAACATTATATGAGAAGGCCCGCTGGTGAGCTGACCTATATAAAAATTGTCAAACAGGGCCCGCTGGTGAGCTGGCCCTATATAAAAATTATATCACAGGGCCCGCTGGTTAGCTGGCCCTATATAAAAATTATAGCACAGGGCATATGGAAGAGGAGGATGAGAAGATTAAGAGTCAACCATATACCCGTTTTTTGGGTGGAAGGGGTGAATGGGAATACAGAGTATTCCCATCATTGTAAATAACATATATAAAGTGAGTTTATGTTCCCCCGGGGCTTTCCTCCAGTGGAGTGGAGAAGTCAGGGGAAATCCAGGCCTTGTTCATTTTTATAAGTGTCAACCTATCAGCATTGTCGGTGGAAAGGCGGATACGCTTATCTGTTATGATGCCACCAGCAGCACTAAATACCCGCTCAGACAGAACGCTGGCGGCAGGGCAGGCCAGCACCTCCAAGGCGTAGAGTGCCAGTTCATACCACGTGTCCAGCTTGGACACCCAGTAGTTGTAAGGCACAGAGGGATCATTGAGGACGCTGACACGGTCTGCTACGTACTCCTTCACCATCTTCCAAAACTTTTCCCTCCTTGTGACACTAGGCTGCGCATCAGGGTGAGGGTGCTGGCGGGGTGTCATGAAGGTGTCCCACGCCTTGGAGAGTGTTGCCCTGCCTTTGTCGGAACTGCTGTGTGCTCCCCTTTTCTCCCCTTCTCGGTTGGCCAAGGTAGCACGTACTCTGCCGCCAGCGTTGTCAGATGGAAAATTTTGGAGCAATTTTTCAACAAGAACCTTCTGGTATTGCACCATTTTGCTTGTCCTCTCCACCGGAGGAATGAGAGATGAGAAATTCTCTTTGTAGCGGGGGTCCAGAAGGGTGAACACCCAGTAATCCGTGTTGTCTAAAATGCGTACAACGCGTGGGTCACGGGAAAGGCAGCCTAACATAAAGTCAGCCATGTGTGCCAGAGTACCAACAGGCAAGATTTCGCTGTCCTCACCAGGGGGATGACTCTCAATATCCTCATCCTCTTCCTCCTCTTCTGCCCACCCACGCTGAAGAGATGGAACTAAAGTTCCATGGCTACCCTCTGTAGCGGAGGCAACCGTGTCTTCCTCCTCCTCCTCCGCCTCCTCCAATTGTCGCTGAGAAGACGAAGTGAGGGTGCTCTGGCTATCACCTTGTGTAAGCTCTTCCTCCCCCATTTCCACCTCTTCCGCATGCAAAGCGTCGGTTTTAATTGTGAGCAGCGAGCGTTTCAGTAGACACAGAAGTGGGATGGTTACACTGATAATAGCGTTATCGCCGCTCACCATCTGTGTCGATTCCTCAAAATTGTGTAAAACCTCGCAGAGGTCTGACATCCATTCCCACTCCTCACTTCTGATTACAGGAGGTTGAACGGAGAGGCGACGACCGTGTAACAGCTGGTACTCCACTACTGCCCTCTGCTGCTCACAAAGCCGGGCCAACATGTGGAAGGTGGAGTTCCAGCGCGTGCTCACGTCACACAGCAGCCGGTGAGCTGGCAATTGTAAGCGCTGCTGCAGCTTCAACAGGCCGGCCGAAGCTGTAGATGACTTACGGAAATGTGCACACACACGGCGCACCTTGGTGAAGAGATCATGCACATTGGGGTAGGTTTTTAGAAATCGCTGAACCACTAAATTAAATACATGCGCTAGGCATGGTACGTGTGTGAGCTTGCCGAGCTCCAAAGCCGCCACCAAGTTACGCCCATTATCACACACAACCATGCCTGGTTGCAGGTTGAGTGGCGAGAGCCACTGCTCGGTCTGGTGACTAATCCCCTGCAACAGCTCTGAGGCCGTGTGCTGTTTGTCCCCAAGGCAGATCAGCTTCAGCACGGCCTGTTGACGCTTCCCCACTGCAGTGCTACACTGCTTCCAGCTACTGGCTGATGGGGGAGTGGCGCTGCGTGTAGAGAATTCGGAGGTGGAAACGGAGGAGGAGGAGCCAATAACGTAGGTGCTGGCGGAAACCCTGATGGAGGTAGGGCCCGCAATCCTCGGCGTGGGTAGCACCCGTGCCATCCCAGGGTCCGAGTCGCTCCCAGCCTCCACGACATTCACCCAGTGTGCCGTCAGGGAAATGTAGCGTCCCTGGCCACAAGCACTTGTCCATGTGTCAGTCGTTAAGTGGACCTTCCCAGTAACTGCGTTGGTCAGGGCACGGGTGATGTTACGGGACACATGGTGGTGTAATGCGGGGATGGCACACCGGGAAAAGTAGTGGCGGCTGGGGACCGCGTACCGAGGGACAGCTGCTGCCATCAGGCTGCGGAAGGACTCAGTGTCCACAAGCCTAAATGGCAGCATTTCGATGGCCAGTAATTTGGAAAGGTGTGAGGTTAGTGCTATGGCCTGTGGGTGGGTGGCTGGGTATTTTCTCTTGCGCTCAAATGCCTGGGGTAACGACATTTGGACGCTGTGCTGGGACAGGGAAGTGGATGTGGTCGCTGATGGTGCTTCAGATGGTACAGGTGCAGGGCGGGAGGTATGCGGGCCTGCGCCTTCGACAGGCGATTGGCCGGCACCGAAAATAGGGGAAGAGGAGGCAGTGGTGTGGCCTGCAGACACAGATGGGTGATCCAGGCGTTCCTCCCACTTATTACGGTGCTTGGATGCCATGTGTCGGATCATGCTGGTGGTGGTGAGTTTTCTAGTGTTCATGCCTCGGCTCATTCTGGTGTGGCACAGGTTGCAAACTACAATTCTTTTGTCGTCCGCACTTTCCTTAAAAAAACGTCATACCGCGGAACACCTACCCTTTGGCAAGGTAGATTTACGCAAGGGGGTGCTCCGTGGAACATTTGCGGGCCGGTTTGGTGCGGTCCGCCTTCTTTCTGTAGCCACACCACTGCCTCTTCCAGCCTGTTGCGGTGCTGCAGATGGCTCACCCTCAGGACTGCTGTCATCGCTCGGCTCTACACCTTCCCAGGTGGGGTCAGTCACCTCATCGTCCACCAAGTCCTCCTCCACTTCCTCACTCTGATCATCCTCCTCATGTCTTGATCCCACCACATACTCAGTCATTGACAACTGTATAACATTCTCCTCAACAAGGTCTTGAGACGGTAATAGTGGTTGATTTAATGGCAACTGTGTCTCATCATCATCATCATCATCCACTACTTCCTTTGACCTTAAATGCCGTTCACATCTGTCATCTTCTTGTGATTGGGTACCCTCTAGAGGTTGTGAATCAGGGCACAAGATGTCATGTTCCTCTGCAAGCGTGCTTGGAGAGAGGGTCAAATGAAGGATTGGTGATGAGACGAGCTCCTCACTATATCCCAGTGTGGGATCACTTCTTTGACCAGACCGTGTATGGTGGGAGGAAGGATGATCAGAGTGAGGATTATGTTGACCAGACTCTTGGCTACTGAGAGTGGACTTGGTGGAAGACAGGGTGGTGCTTAACCGACTGGAAGCAGTATCAGCTGTCATCCAACCGACCACCTGTTCGCAGTGGTCGGACCTCGAGAGTGATGTCCTGCGACGCCCTGTGAAATGAGACATGAAGCTAGGTATGGTGGATGTCTTTCTTTCTTGTGCTCTGGCACCAGGCACAGTTTCTCCGCGTCCTGACCCGCGCCCTGAACTATCAGGATCACGTCCACTTCCCCGTCCCTTTTTACCCGCCTTCTTCATCTTACACGGAATATGTGACTTTAATATTTTAGTTTGAAAACTTAACAGTATTTCTTCCTATTCTGCAACTGTGCAGAGTACACAGAATAGGCTGCTAAACTGCGGTGACGCACACTGAATGGAATATGTGACTTTAATATTTGAGTTTGAAAACTTAACAGTATTTCTTCCTATTCTGCAACTGTGCAGAGTACACAGAATAGGCTGCTAAACTGCGGTGACACACACTGAATGGAATATGTGACTTTAATATTTGAGTTTGAAAACTTAACAGTATTTCTTCCTATTCTGCAACTGTGCAGAGTACACAGAATAGGCTGCTAAACTGCGGTGACGAACACAGAATGGAATATGTGACTTTAATATTTGAGTTTGAAAACTTAACAGTATTTCTTCCTATTCTGCAACTGTGCAGAGTACACAGAATAGGCTGCTAAACTGCGGTGACACACACTGAATGGAATATGTGACTTTAATATTTTAGTTTGAAAACTTAACAGTATTTCTTCCTATTCTGCAACTGTGCAGAGTACACAGAATAGGCTGCTAAACTGCGGCGACGAACACAGAATGGAATATGTGACTTTAATATTTGAGTTTGAAAACTTAACAGTATTTCTTCCTATTCTGCAACTGTGCAGAGTACACAGAATAGGCTGCTAAACTGCGGTGACACACACTGAATGGAATATGTGACTTTAATATTTTAGTTTGAAAACTTAACAGTATTTCTTCCTATTCTGCAACTGTGCAGAGTACACAGAATAGGCTGCTAACCTGCGGCGACGAACACAGAATGGAATATGTGACTTTAATATTTGAGTTTGAAAACTTAACAGTATTTCTTCCTATTCTGCAACTGTGCAGAGTACACAGAATAGGCTGCTAAACTGCGGTGACACACACTGAATGGAATATGTGACTTTAATATTTGAGTTTGAAAACTTAACAGTATTTCTTCCTATTCTGCAACTGTGCAGAGTACACAGAATAGGCTGCTAAACTGCGGTGACACACACTGAATGGAATATGTGACTTTAATATTTGAGTTTGAAAACTTAACAGTATTTCTTCCTATTCTGCAACTGTGCAGAGTACACAGAATAGGCTGCTAAACTGCGGTGACGAACACAGAATGGAATATGTGACTTTAATATTTGAGTTTGAAAACTTAACAGTATTTCTTCCTATTCTGCAACTGTGCAGAGTACACAGAATAGGCTGCTAAACTGCGGTGACACACACTGAATGGAATATGTGACTTTAATATTTTAGTTTGAAAACTTAACAGTATTTCTTCCTATTCTGCAACTGTGCAGAGTACACAGAATAGGCTGCTAAACTGCGGTGACGAACACAGAATGGAATATGTGACTTTAATATTTGAGTTTGAAAACTTAACAGTATTTCTTCCTATTCTGCAACTGTGCAGAGTACACAGAATAGGCTGCTAAAATGCGGTGACACACACTGAATGGAATATGTGACTTTAATATTTTAGTTTGAAAACTTAACAGTATTTCTTCCTATTCTGCAACTGTGCAGAGTACACAGAATAGGCTGCTAAACTGCGGTGACGCACACTGAATGGAATATGTGACTTTGATATTTTAGTTTGAAGACTTAACAGTATTTCTTCCTATTCTGCAACTCTGCACAGTACACAGAATGTGCTGCTAAACTGCGGCGAAGCACACTGAATGGAATATGTGACTTTGATATTTTAGTTTGAAGACTTAACAGTATTTCTTCCTATTCTGCAACTGTGCAGAGTACACAGAATAGGCTGCTAAACTGCGGTGACACACACTGAATGGAATATGTGACTTTAATATTTTAGTTTGAAAACTTAACAGTATTTCTTCCTATTCTGCAACTGTGCAGAGTACACAGAATAGGCTGCTAAATTGCGGCGACGAACACAGAATGGAATATGTGACTTTACTATTTGAGTTTGAAAACTTAACAGTATTTCTTCCTATTCTGCAACTGTGCAGAGTACACAGAATAGGCTGCTAAACTGCGGTGACACACACTGAATGGAATATGTGACTTTAATATTTTAGTTTGAAAACTTAACAGTATTTCTTCCTATTCTGCAACTGTGCAGAGTACACAGAATAGGCTGCTAAACTGCGGTGACACACACTGAATGGAATATGTGACTTTAATATTTGAGTTTGAAAACTTAACAGTATTTCTTCCTATTCTGCAACTGTGCAGAGTACACAGAATAGGCTGCTAAACTGCGGTGACGAACACAGAATGGAATATGTGACTTTAATATTTGAGTTTGAAAACTTAACAGTATTTCTTCCTATTCTGCAACTGTGCAGAGTACACAGAATAGGCTGCTAAACTGCGGTGACACACACTGAATGGAATATGTGACTTTAATATTTTAGTTTGAAAACTTAACAGTATTTCTTCCTATTCTGCAACTGTGCAGAGTACACAGAATAGGCTGCTAAACTGCGGTGACGAACACAGAATGGAATATGTGACTTTAATATTTGAGTTTGAAAACTTAACAGTATTTCTTCCTATTCTGCAACTGTGCAGAGTACACAGAATAGGCTGCTAAACTGCGGTGACACACACTGAATGGAATATGTGACTTTAATATTTTAGTTTGAAAACTTAACAGTATTTCTTCCTATTCTGCAACTGTGCAGAGTACACAGAATAGGCTGCTAAACTGCAGTGACGCACACTGAATGGAATATGTGACTTTGATATTTTAGTTTGAAGACTTAACAGTATTTCTTCCTATTCTGCAACTCTGCACAGTACACAGAATGTGCTGCTAAACTGCGGCGAAGCACACTGAATGGAATATGTGACTTTGATATTTTAGTTTGAAGACTTAACAGTATTTCTTCCTATTCTGCAACTCTGCACAGTACACAGAATGTGCTGCTAAACTGCGGCGAAGCACACTGAATGGAATATGTGACTTTGATATTTTAGTTTGAAGACTTAACAGTATTTCTTCCTATTCTGCAACTCTGCACAGTACACAGAATGTGCTGCTAAACTGCGGCGAAGCACACTGAATGGAATACGTGACTTTGATATTTTAGTTTGAAGACTTAACAGTATTTCTTCCTATTCTGCAACTCTGCACAGTACACAGAATGTGCTGCTAAACTGCGGCGAAGCACACTGAATGGAATACGTGACTTTGATATTTTAGTTTGAAGACTTAACAGTATTTCTTCCTATTCTGCAACTCTGCACAGTACACAGAATGTGCTGCTAAACTGCGGCGAAGCACACTGAATGGAATACGTGACTTTGATATTTTAGTTTGAAGACTTAACAGTATTTCTTCCTATTCTGCAACTCTGCACAGTACACAGAATGTGCTGCTAAACTGCGGCGACGCACACTGAATGGAATATGTGACTTTGATATTTTAGTTTGAAGACTTAACAGAATGTGCTCTAATCTGCAACTTTGCACACTAAACAGAATGTGCTCTAATCTGCAACTTTGCACACTAAACAGAATGTGCTCTAATCTGCAACTTTGCACACTAAACAGAATGTGCTCTAATCTGCAACTTTGCACACTAAACAGAATATATGTTTTTTTTTTTGTTTTTTTTTTTTCCCCCCACACAAAATAACCTGCTGCCCCCACACACAGTAGTCCTAAAAAGGACTTTTGGTTCTTTTTTTTTCACAATCGCTTTTTTTCTCCCTACACTGACTTTCCCTTCCTATCCTCATCTCTCCCTGGCTAAGACTGAGCCGAACTCGCTGGTCAGGTGCTATACAGCACCCGACCACGGGTTCTGGCCAGCCAATCAGTGTAATGCCAGCAGCCAACATGGCTGCTGGCATTACACTGATGTCAGAGCCTCCCTGCACGTTTATTGGCTGCGCAGCAGCCGCAAAACGTGCGGGGAGGAGACCCGAACATGGCGGGCGAGCACATGCGGTACTCGTACGAGTACCGCCATGTGCCGAGCAGAGCGATGCTCGAGCCGATCCGAGCATCGGCCGAGCATGCTCGCTCAACACTAATTCTTACCATTAATAAAATACAGTTGGCAGCAGTGTATATGAATACCCCTGCCCTAGAAACTGTATAAACTATGCTAATTGAGGTTTAAGGTATATTGTCAGATAAGTCAACTTTCATATGAAGCCAGGTCCTCTGACAATGTTCCTTGTACAATATGCAATAGTCAAATTCAGAGATTAACTGGAATAGAATCCCAGATTTAAATCACTATCATTTTATTATCTACCGATTACAATTCTTGCATACCTTCTGAATAAAACATATAAATTGCATTAAACATAATCAATAACAGATTATACCAGAAAATACTTAGAATCAATTCAGTAATATATGTCTAGACAGTATATTAAACTTCGTGCAACATATATCACAAATATGACTATAGCAATGTTATGTAAAACCTATAGGGTACTACAAGGATTAATCCACTTATTAAGATAGGGTGCCCCACCCAAGATGGCAACTTCTTTTGTCTAATGAAAGTTTAAAAGAAACCTTCACTTTACAAAAGTTAGGCCTAGTACACACACAAAGAAACACCACAACTAATTAGACAAATAGCGGTTAAAGGGTTAATAAATGAATTCAAATAATTCCCCAGATCAATATTAGCTATTATAACCTTTCCAGAAACACAATATTCTAGAAATAACAGAATTTATATTAACTAATACATAAACCAAGCTATTTAACTATATTACACTTTTCTGGCAAAATATAACAATTTACCAATAAATAAATGAATTCTGCTTAATTTCAGAATTTCCAGAGCTAATATAGCTTATTATAATAGACACCAAATGGTTGACCAGTCCAGTTAAGACAAATTATAAGAAACTTAGGTTTCTTCAAAGATAGAAGAAATGTGTATATGATTCTGAACTTTTGCAGAATTTAAATAAGGAAAATATATAGTTACCAGTCCACTAAGTGTTTCTTTGTATCTTTTAGCTAGGTACACTTCTACAACAGGAGCCACCAGGAAAGAAAATGCCAGCCCAGACCAAGAGGAGAAAAGCCCCTTTTCTCTCTAAACTTGCATATTTATAATATGAAATTCCTCTTATCAAAATCTGCTCTGATTGGTTAAAGAACCATCTCATTATACAGTGACATCACCAGTATTACCTGATATGGTGCTTCTATCCCTTAATTTTCATATGACATCATGCATTAATTATGATAATAATATGAGGAATTTCAAGGCATCAGTAATAACGTCTCACATCCACAAGATGGCCCTCTCGCTCCACGTTAAAATTTTCCTTGATAATTTGAGAAACACTAGTAATGACATCTTGTCTGGCAATCATCTCAAAAGGGAAAGATCATAAGTTTGTCAGAAACCCTATAAACATGTTATTCTGCCAGCCTTTCTCACATAGGAGTATATCTTCTCCCTAGACTTTGAGATTTTCTCATAAGATAATAATACTGCTTGAGACTGTGGTTGTCTGCAATTCGATATCAATCACCATAAAAGTCACCAAATATTTTCACTCCCATATTGAAGCAAAGAGGCCCATTATCTCTGTTACATGAGGTAATTTAAACACATTTTAAACACAGGTTTTTAGAAAAATTAACCAATTCCTCCCCATTATGACAATGTGTCTGACAACTACTAAGGAAAAAATACATAGGTTTAAACTGTAATAACTCTGTAAAAATGCGCCTCTTGGCAGTGGGAGTACTGCTATTTTACTCCACAGGAAAAACCCCACAATATATATTTTTTCATAAAAAAAAGTTTACTGGTCCTTATATATAGATGAGAGTTCCCCGTTAAGCAATTGAGAACTAGAGGTGTGTGCAACAACTCTGCACACATTAATTTCTATCTTGAGCACAGGTAGTGGATATTTTGAAGTGTATTACAATGCCAGTGCAAATATTTAAAAGTATTTTGAAGAGGTTGCTTGGAAATAAAAAAGAAACCACCCATATAACGAGGTATTACAGAAGAACATCATAATTTAGATTCAAGATATTTGGCTATTTTGCTTAAATGGAAAAATGCAACAATAGTCAACCATGTTCCTATAGCATTTCATTTCCTGATTACAGGCTATAAAAACGTAATTATTTCAGGATTTAATGTCTAAGACAGCCTTGTTATTGTGGCTGAAATATGTGTTAGGGTGTGGCATGTTTAGTCTTATTTCCATGAATATTACAAAATGTTTGGACACCTTACTGGAACGAAATCCATCAGCACCAATCCTGGACATTGAGGCGCATGCACTGAGGACAGTGGAGCAATTCTGGATCCAACCATCTGCACCATTAGGTGGAAATCTATTCTCAACATTTTCACTGAGTTGGAGCCTTATGCAGAAAACAAAAGGTGAGCAATTCAGAAGCATGCCATCTGCACTGTAGGAGAGAAATCGAAATCCCCCAAAGTCACATTGATTTAAATGGGGATTTTAACCCCTTGAATGCTAGAGAGGTCACAATGCATTTGAGACTTCTCTAGAACTCAAGTGTTTAACCCTTTGCTTTGCAATGCGTTGCATACCCCTTTGGCACTCAAAGGGTTAAAAGCCACATTTCCATCAAAATTAATTTTTATTTGCCTCCTGTGGTGAAGTTGGTTTGCTCCAGAATTGTTCCATTTCTTATAGTATTTTGCACCTTGATCTCTGAGTGAAATTCATTTGGTTTGTTCAAAACTAACTGCTACATTTTTACTCTGTAAGACAAAAGGCGTTATCTGGTTATAACTTTCGTGCAGACATTAAAGGGGAACATTCACCTCTTAAAAAGTTTTTGCCATATATTTAGTTATTAAAGTAGTATTAGGAAACGTGTTGCTGTTTTTTTTTTTATTAACGTACTTTTAAAGATATTTAATCTTCAAACTGTGCATTTCTGTACGTGGAATCTTCGGCACAGCCTCCTCCCACCTCCCTCCAAGCTGTCCCAGGGAGCGCGTTCACGCTTCCCTTCGGTGTGGTGTCAATTACTTCTATCGTTATAGCAAGCTCTGGTTATCATTATACTGAGGTTGCAAGCTTAGTATAATGATAACCGGAGCTTGCTGTAATGATAGAAGAGATTCACACCATACCGAAGGGAACGTGTACCCTGGGGCAGCTGGGAGAGAAGTAGGAGGAGAATTACGTAGCACTGGGAAGGCATGAAGAGCTGAGCCGAAGATTCAACGTGCCGCATTATGTGGAAGTGCATAGCTTGAAGATTATATATCTTTAAAAGTACGTAAATAATAATAAAAAAAAACACATTTCCTAATACTACATTAATAACTACACATATGGTAAAAACTTTTTATGAGGTGAATATTCCCCTTTAACCCTTTCACGACCATGGTCCTGTGAAGTAACCTTTCCTTAAGGACCGCTTTGAAGATTCCGATGTGCCGGTACACGTGACCTGTACGCGTACCGGCACGCAGCGCTGGGGACTGAGAGAGAGACCACTCCAGTCTTGGAGCGGTCAATTTCACTCCCCGTTTTTACTTACAGTGCTCCCGGAGGAGCGCTGTAAATAAAATGTACATGACGTGCTATGACTGTCACCTGTCCTTAACGCAAAAACTGCGTGACGGTCATAGCACGCACGCGGTCATTAAGGGGTTAAAGTAAATCTATCAGTTTTTGCCAGTACATGGTCTGTAATTTACTAAAGATCAAACTGCCCCATTAAACGTAAAAAAAGAGGGTGAGCAAAACCATTTTCTATTATTTCCAATCTCGCTCTATAGCTGTAGTGACAAGGGCTTTTTATACACTAGTGCAATTTTTGGACTTTTTAGTATGTCATTATTCAACCATATTTTCCATCTAATTTATTTAGTACACTCACACAATTTATATACTGTTTTTTAAGGATAAGTAGGGCTTTCTTTTTTTTTTTTTTCAAAAGAGCTTTATTGAGTTCAAAGGAAGTACATACATGCACATAATAAGAAAAAACTCAGTATAACATATCCATGTACAAATTTGAATAGTACATCCAAAGGTGATATATATCGAAAATAGTACAATCATTAGAAAACAGAGGAATAATAATAAGAACAAATGTAAAGGGTTTCCCATATATATATATATAGAGCCTTCATGTAAGAAGGAGAATAGAGGGATGTAAGGGGAACCCCGAAGTTGAGTGTAACAAATGAGGAGTAACAGGTTGCACATTATACATGAACAACCCATAAGTAACAGAGACATAGCATCTCAGAAATCCAATAGTGGGGAATACAGAAGGGAAGAGTAGGAGGGAAGGGAGAAAAAAAAAAAAAAAGGTGGTGGGAAAAGAGGGAGAAGAGTCCCAGTGGCTCCTCTGCCCAACATATATAATTATCCATTGATGTCCACTAACATAGACCATCGTAGAGAAAACATGTTCCACCCATATAGGTGACCAGAACACATAAATGTGCGTGGGCTAATGAGAATTCAAATAACAATAGAAGGCCTGTACCGGGTCCAAGCAGTCCACTCGGGGGGGGTTTCCATCCCCCCTCCTCTGGAAGCTCGCCACAGCACATGCATATGGTATGCATGGTCCACTCGCTGTCGCCACTCGGCCACTGAGGGGACAACCATTGACTTCCAGTGGAGTGGCATAAGGCTTTTCGCTGCATTCGTAAGATGGTAGGGCTTTCTTTTGATACCACATTTATATATATAACCCATCATTTACCCCCACAAGTACGTGGCCGGCACTTAAGGAACTCGGATAATTTTTTTTTTTGTGCATCCGGTTCAGGGCTCCCCATAGTGTGCAGCCGTTCAGGGAGCCCTGAAATCCATGACGGTCCTGGCTTTTCATGGGTCCTTATGGCTTGCCAACCCATGGCCTTAAGGGGTTAATTTGATTTAAATATAAAAAGAGGAGAAAATTTAAAAAACACAACATTTTCATAGGGTTTTCTTGTCATGATTTGTATACATTTAGTGCATCTGATAAAAAATACCCCCAAATATATTAATTTACTTGTCCTGAATATGAGAGTACCCCATGTGCCTAGGATTTGAATCTCTTTTTCACACTTACAGGGTAAATATTACAAGACTAGTGTAAAAGCCCGTGTACACGGGCCAAGGACTAGGTGATATTAACCGTTTGAATGCCAGAGGGGGACGCAACGCATTGCTTTGCTGGTCCTGCTCTGCGTCCTGCCGCCGACGCAGTCATGCACTGTAGAGACTGCCCGAAAGCACAAAATGCTCCCAGCACATAACTCCCAGCATTCTGTGCGTTCGGGCAGTCTCTACTGCGCATGACGACTTCTGACAAACATCCTAGCGAATTATTATATAAGGAGGATGAGCACCACTGTTTCCAAATGGTAATTTTTCAAGACTGTGAACAATTAGGAGAGTGCTCTTATTACATAGATATATATAATCTTAATAAATGAATAAATGAAAGAGGTGGTAGGATACGAATATTTATTACAAATAGATAAGACTGTTAATACATATCTAGAATAGAAATAGCTAATGCATGCATGCAAAATGCTATACAACTAAATGATAATGGTTCATAAATACACAGAGTCTAAGAGCAAAACAGAATTACCTCTCCCGTCTATACGAACAAGCCTCTGAGTTACTGTACCATTATCATTTAGTTGTATAATATTCTGCCTGCATGCATTAGCTATTTTTATTCTAGATGTGTATTTATAGCCTTTGGGTCAGAACCCAAAAATACTTTACAAAAAAATGTTTCTGAAAAGTAGACAACATAAGGTAATTCATCAGTAGAATTTTGGAGCTTTTCATGCTTTTCCACAAATATGTTTTTTTTGCATTTTATGCATTTACATAACAGTGTTGCTTTGGATTTCAAGCACCGGATATTTGCAGATGTAAAAACAAAGACTTGATTTGCTTTCAGTTACATCTTCTGAATATGGAAATGCCCCACAAGCATAAGTTTGTCGAGGTTTGGGGAAGCTGCTGAGCCACATTTGGAACCTGTGAGTTTCCATTTTCAGACATGTCATTTTCCCAGATTGCTTTACAGGTGCCATGTCACATTTGGGGCAGTTTAGCAGTTCTAACATGTCCCCTTAAATGTCTATATTTTTGAAAACCCAGGGTTTTATTCTAGGTACATTTTGACACTTTTCATGCAGTGATTTTACCACCAATCCCTCCCAAAACCTGCAGAAAAATCATCTTTTTTCACACTTATATTTTAATGTTGCTGTGGATTTCAAGCTCATGATATTTTGGGATTTTTAAAAATGCATCTCTGAGTATGGCAGTGCCCTGTATGCATTGGATTGTCAGGTTTTGTGGGAGCTACTGAGCCAGTTTTGGAACCTGTGGGTTTCCATCTTCAGACATGGAATTTGCTTCCCATTATATTTTTAATAGTGTTTGCTCTAAGGAGACATGTAATTAAAAAAAAAAAAAAAAGGGAGGGAAGGATTTCTTCATAATCGGAGGAGATGGTAACAGGTAGCAACTGGGGAGGGGAGGATTTCTTTGTCAGAGTAGGAGGTGGTAATGAGTAGCAACTGGGGAAGGGAAGATTCCTTTGTATCAGAGGAGGTGGTAAAGGGGGGTAACTGGGGAGGGGAGGATTCCTTTGTCATTGGAAGAGGTGGTAATGGGGAGCAACTGGAGAGGGGAGGATTCCTTCATAATCGGAGGAGATGGTAACAGGTAGCAACTGGGGAGGGGAGGATTCCTTCATCATCGGAGGAGGTGGTAACGGAGAACAACTGGGGAGCGGAGGATTCCTTCCTCATCGTTGGAAGTGGTAATGAATAGCAACTGGGGAGGGGAGGATTCCTTCCTCATCGTTGGAAGTGGTAATGAATAGCAACTGGGGAGCGGAGGATTCCTTCCTCATCGTTGGAAGTGGTAATGAATAGCAACTGGGGAGGGGAGGATTCCTTCATCATAGGAGGAGGTGGTAACGGGAATCAACTGGGGAGGGGAGGATTCCTTCGTCATCGGAGGAGGTGGTAACGGGGATCATCTGGGAACGGGAGGATTCCTTCATCATCGGAGGAGTGTTCAGTACACTCAGAAACGGAAGGTGTTGGTAAAAACACAATTTTATTTGCACACAATTAATAACAGTAACCCTCGCGGGTCCAGCATACAGAGAAATGGTAACTGACACAGGACAGGTTACACAGGAATGATTAACCCACACGGGTCCAGTATGTAGAGCAAAATACAATACTGACACAGGTCAGGTAAATCACAATTGATACAGTGTAATTATGACAAGAGGCACCACTGGAGCCAATGACTGAGTCGGCCCTGATGTATGGAAGGCCCAATGTGATACTCTAGGCTGACAGTAACAACAGCGACTGACAGTATGCGACAGATATGCCAGCAGGTGTCTGGCAAGGCAACCAGGACGGAAGGCTGCTACAGTGGACGCCCACTGGAGACTACCAACAACGTGAGTCAGTGCTAGTGCCAAGGAGACATACGCCAAACGGAGACTACAACCACAATACGTAGGCCCAGCACCGCCCCCGAAGGGGTTAACGAACGCTAAGGTCTGTAACGGGAAAGCAACTTGAAGAGCCCAACTGAACCCAAGAGCAGCAGACCAAGCGATCGTGGTGCTTATAGGAATGCTCGGAGGATAACACTGGCACTATGAGTGAGCGGATCATGGACTGGACTACCAAGCAGTACCGGAGTACCGGAGCTCTGCCAGATAACAGAAGTGTGAGCAACTGTGAGCATAGAAGGATCAGCAAGCAGGAACAGAACAGAAACTTCACCCAGCCGGGTCGGTACACGGAGCAGGAACGTCAGCCAAGCCGATTCGGTACACGGGGCAGGATCGCCAATCTCGCCGGTTAGGTACACGGAGCAGGAATGCCAGACGAGCCGAGTAGGTACAAGGAGCAGGAATGTCAGCCAGGCCAGGTCAGAACAGGTAGCAGGAACGTCAGCCAATCCGGGTCGGTACACAGAGCAGGAATGGTAACAGGCAGAGTAGTCAATCAGTCCGGGTCATACACTGGTATCAGTCGAGAACGGAACAAGTGCTTAAGCAACGGATACACCACAAAAGGGAAACCCATAAGTGACAGCCCAAGGTATATAAAGCCTGTCACTGGGAGGAGCTATACAGCGCAGCCAATAAAAAGGCACCAGGAAGTAAACATGTCAAAATGTTGCATGAATCACGGGCACTGTGAGAAGGAGGTGGTAACGGGGAGCAACTCTGGAGGGGGGTGCTTACATTAAAAGGCCTAATTTCTCAGTCAATACAGCATTTTAAAAAAAAGTGGATTGAAAATGTATTGCAATAGAAGATTCATATAAGAAGGACTTTACTGGAGGCGAGAGTTCCCCTTTAATGCAAAATATTGCCAGGTTTTAATTCTTTTTAACTCTATGAGTGCCGCAGAGGTATCAAATATACTGCTTTGCCATTGGCTGGTGGAAAATAGTGGGCGTTGTAGTCTGGAAGCAGCTATTGTAAAGCATTCCTATTGTACAGCGCTGTGGAATAAGGTGGCACTATATAAATAAAGAGTAATAATAAAAATTTAAAACAGCCATCATGTTAACCAACTTGGCAACATACTTATAGACATAAAAAGTGATCTGAAACTTTAATCTGCCCAGTTCATCAGTGCGCAGTAAAAGCTCCATTTAACTCAATGGGAATTATTCCCTATGGTACTGTTGGTTTGTACCTAAATTGCTCCAGTTCTTCCTAGTACATCAGCTTCACTGCTGCAACACCTTCTAAATGCTGCCTTCTTCTGCCAAGAGATATTGTTATCTGTGTGAGCTGAGATGTGGGACATGATGGAATTTCTGATATACTGGGCAGGAAAAAAACATATAAAACATGTAGAATTGACTTCTTTATTGCTAAATAGGTCAGTGGTGTACTGTTTACTTACCTTCTCATGAGATAGAGAACAACAAGAATGCTGATAAAGAAAATAATTGATGAATCTAGCAGTGTTTTGGTGGTGGGGTATGTTTAAAGTAAAAGCAGTGTGTTGTTTTAACTTCATGTGGTACTAACAAAAGGTGCAGAGCGTTGCCCATTCGATTGGGCCCCCCATCTATGTCAGGGAGCCGATGGAGCACAGCAGCAGTGAATCTCGCTGTACAGATTTTCAGAGAACCAGAAACCACTTAGATTTGTATACAGAGAACATTATATATTTAAAAGAAATATACAGTAGGAATACTTTGCTCTTTATTTGATTAAGAGAAGGACTTACCTTGATGGGTTTCCCTCAAACAATAGCCACTTCTATCTAATCGTTTTTTATTTTCTTTTGTCTATTGCCATTTGTATAATTTTATAATCTGATAAATATTAGTAGCCCATATGAGACATTCTGGTGTACTGAAGCTCATTGTTTGCTTTAAGGATGTGTGCGTGTATATGTGTGAGTATATGTATATGTGTGAGTGTGTGTGTGTGTATCTATATATATAAAAGAGAAAGGCTCATTGGGATGTGTATATGTGTGTCTCACTATGGTGTGTCTCTGATTGGGATGTGTGTGTGTGTGTGTCTCAGTATGGGATGTGTATGTCTCTGTGTGGGATGTGTATGTATTTGTGTGTCTCACTATGGGATGTGTGTGTGTGTGTGTGTGTGTGTGTATCTGTATGGGATGTTTATGTTTGTGTGTCTCACTATGACATGTGTTTGTGTCACTGTATGGGATATGTGTGTGTATCTGTATGGGATATGTGTGTGTGTCTCACTGTGGCACGTGTGTGTGTGTATGGGATGTGTGTGTGTGCGTCTCTGTATGGGATGTGTAAATGTACCTGTCTCACTATGGGGTGTATATGTGTGTGTCTCTGTATGGGATGTGTAAATGTACCTGTCTCACTATGGGGTGTATATGTGTGTGTCTCTGTATGGGATGTGTAAATGTACCTGTCTCACTATGGGGTGTATATGTGTGTGTCTCTGTATGGGATGTGTATTTGTTTGTGTGTCTCATTATGAGATGCATATGTGTTTGTCTCTGTATGAGATGTGTATATGTGTGTGTCTCACTATGGCATTTGTATGTGTATGTGTGCATCTCTGTATGGGATGTGTATGTGTCTGTCTCACTATGGGATATGTAAGTGTGTGTGTGTGTGTGTCTGGGATGTGTATGTGTCTGTCTCATTATGGGGTGTGTATATGTGTGTCACTATGGCATGTGTGTCTCACTATGGGATATGTGTGTGTGTGTGTCTCACTGTAGGTGTATGTGTGTCTCACTATGGATATGTGTGTGTGTGTGTCTCACTGTAGGTGTATGTGTGTCTCACTATGGGATATGTGTGTGTGTGTGTCTCACTGTAGGTGTATGTGTGTCTCACTATGGATATGTGTGTGTGTGTGTGTCTCACTGTAGGTGTATGTGTGTCTCAGTATGGGATGTGTGTGTGTCTCACTATGGGGACACTATGGCAGTTCAAGTCAGCTGGGGGTGGCGGAGAGCTAAAACAGAATGTGATCACATGCATTTTACACACGTGTGTGTGTGTGTGTGTATGTATATATATATATATATATATATATATATATATATATATATGTGTGTGTGCAAAGGTTATTGCTGGGTAACTCTCTAGGCCTTATGCAAAAAAAATGGTGAGTTTTAGAATAAAGCATTTGCACCAAAGGGGATAAATGAAAATTCATATTTGTATAGACAGAGATTTTAACATCCTGAATGTGAAAGGTCCCCAATCCATGGGTTTGCAATGCACTGCAGACCGCTAACATTCAAGAGGTTAAATATGGATTTTGGGAATGTTTATTTTTCCTATGTGGTGCTATTGGCTCGCTCCAGATTTGCTCCAATTTTCTTTTTTGCAAAAGGCCCCCCTTCATTAACCCCTTGAGGATTAGAGAGGTGCTTGACACATTACATAGCAATACACTGCACACCCCTAGAAACTAGAAATGACTCCAACATTAAGGGGCTCATTAGGCACTGTTTCACTCATACATGTTTTCTATGTGTTAAACCAAAATACATTTTTTCTAAAGTGAGATCAGTAGCTGACAATTCATTTTAATGCAAGACAAACCAGCACAGTCTAAACAGTGGCAGTCAGTTTCGAGTTGAATGTATGCGTGAATAAGTCATGGCAACTGAAAGCAATTTTTACACAAACCTTTATTGTGGTTTAGTTGTTATGACTTTATAAAGCCATAGAAGAAGTAAGTAGTTACACATTTCATTTTGTTTCCCCAGAATTTGCTCAGAAGTATTGGAAAGAGTAAAACGTTGTGTGGAACCTGATGTATGTGGAGTGCAATATGTTACACACCTCTCTGGCACTCAAAGGGTTAAATCGAAACTGTTTTTTTAATTTTGAGCACCAGAAGGATACGCAATGCATTACAAAGTATAGAGTACCCCTCTGGCACTCAAAGGGTTATTTTTTGTAACTGAGTGACTTTTTCTGAATACTGTACCGTGTTAAAGGGATAGTAATGTTTCACAAAAAAACAGCTTCAATTAATCTTCATATTATTTGGGCCATGGAGAGTGTTATTTCAGTTCTGTCAGAGTTGTAGTTCAGGAGTAAATGAATGATAAAGTATCCCCATCCCGCCCCTTTTACTGATGTAACACTGCTCACCTCTGAGCAGCAAGCATATCCGGATGGATCACAGAGAGGGAGAATCTACAGTGAGCATAAGGAAAAACGTATCAAGTAGGGCAGGGTTTTCATTATGCTCACTGTAAGAAGATTCTCCCTTGCTGCGACCTGTCTGGTCAAGAGACCAGATTCCACATCTGAGGGGAGGTGGCTTTAAACTAGGTAAAAGGGGTGAGAAGGGGGGGACACTTTATCATTCATTTACTCTTGAACTACAACTCTGATAGTATTGAAATAACACTTTCCATGGCCCAAATGCTATGAAGATTAATCTGAGCTGTTTTTTGTGAAACATTACTATCCCCTGAAAACAGGAGCAAAAATTAGTTATATACATATCTGGGAACTTTGTCTACTGGAGTCTCCAGTGTGGACCCCTGTAGTGCCGCTTGGGGTGGGCTTACTCACGAGTAGGGGAGAGGCTTAATGGATGTGACACAAAGTGGGAGGAACTGGGTGGGGAAGGAGGAAAAGTGGGCGGGTAGTGGGAGGAACAGTCTTGGAATGAGCAGAAATTGGCAGAGTTTCATAAGAAACTCCCCACCAACGGAGAATCAGTGTCTGTCCCTGGGGACCTGGTAATTAACTGTAAATACTGGAGTCTCCAGGGCAGAAACAGAGAGTTCCCAGGTATGGTTATATATATGTGCTGTGCCTACCTAATGCCCATGTACTAAGTAAGCTATGTTTTTTCCACTAGTGCTGAGGGAAGGGCAATGGGGAAGTATATGCATGGTTTAAGATGTGCCATTTCTCTGTACTGGTAATATTCATGGTCAGATCCCAAATAGTTATTATGTTGCATTCTCTAGTAGAGGTGAGTCACTGACAAACAGTTCTCCATAGAAAATTATAGAAACTACTGACTCATTCTGTCAGAACTATCAGGAAGTAAACATGCTGTAATTCACTTCCTTACAATTTTAACTGTTATAACATTTGTGGATGTATCCTTCTTTTACTCAGCAGGATAAGCTCTATAACATGATTTTATAAGGAAAAATATATTGAATGCCTCTCTGGCTTGCAAAGATTTAAGCTAACCTATAAGTGCAGGAAAATGCTCTGTGCTGGTGAAATCCTGGGCCGAGATGCACTAACGTTTGATAAGGGATCCTTATCGCTATGTGTTGGATCTATGTTGAAGGCTCATTGTCAGTATGCTCTAACATGTCCTCACCATCAAATCCCCTTCAATCCACCACCAATCCACAATCCACCATGCCTTCTGCAGGTTTCAGATTTTGCATTGAACACATAGACAATGGCTCATTTCCATATGGAAATGCAGGATAATGAGCCATTGTCGTATTCATGTGGGTGTGTTTATATGTTAATATGGCACCTTCTCACATGCACAGTCCCATCATCACCTGCCTGAGGTTGGAGCATTTATCTGTATATGTATTTATCTATACATCTACCCATTTATCAGTCTGCACTGAGGTCTGAATTTATTTCATCGTGCAGGCAGTAGGCTTCATTGTTTTGAGAAATACATCCCTAGACCAACACCTGAGCCATGGTTCATTCTCTAGAGCAGTGTTTCTCAATGTTAGTCCTCAAGGCACATCTACGGTTCACCCACAGCCTTTGTAGATATGCCAGCTTAATTACAGGTTGCTAGTCAGAGGCTCAATCATTGTGACTGAGCTGTTTGTCCTTAATTAGATATATCCTGAAAACCTGTCCTGTTGGTGTGTCCCGAGGACTAAAGCTGAGAATTGCTGCTGTAGAGATATGAAATAATGGAGACCAGCTGTGCAGATTTCAAGTAAAAAATTAAATATATTAGACGGCTCAGTAGAGAGGAGACAAAGCTGGGTATGTCCTTGTATTAAACAAATTAAGAGCAAATTATTCGGCTACATATATTTCCACGTTATTTGTCTGTCCTAAGCCTTTAATTCAAACTTTTGAAAACAGAATTATGTCAGGCATGTGGCCTTCTCCTTAATTAAATAAATTTGTTTGTCTCTCTGTTGCTTACATCACGGAATATTTATTTACTTCATCTGCTTTTCATGTTAGACAAAAATGCCTGCGTTCAGGGAAATGAAAAGCAGCACAGAAAGTACACCAATTATATGAAAGGAGCAGTTGCACTGAGCTGGCCAGAGAACATGGTCCTAGAGCTGGATAGGGGACAAAACAGAGAAGCAGTGCTCTAGCATACCAACTGGGCAGGGTGGGTACACTATCCCATTATTTGAAATGGGGCGTCAAACTCCTTGAATGCTGCAGAGTTCTACAGATGTCTCTGATACATTGTGAAGCTATGTATGGAGACCTCTTTTCAGTTCAAGGGGTTAAAATCCGCCTTTAAATCGGCTAGAATTTTCGGACTTTTTATTGTGTCCCCTGTGGGGCAGTTGGTTTCATTCAGAATTACTCATCTCTTGTTTTCTACATAAGGCCCCCACTTTTGGAACGAATGTAACCGTTTAGCTGACTGAAGAAATCCACCCATGCTAACAGTAAAAGTTTCAGCTTTTATCATTTATTTTAACAAATTACAAGTACATTCCTTTAGCAGTAAATAAGGGATATATTTATGGATCAACTATTCTCCTTGACCTTTTCCCACCCTATTTACTACGATTTTTGTCAATTTGTTTATCGTGTGGAACATACTGTTTTACAAGACACAAAACACGTCTTGTGAAATGCGTGTTTTGTTTGACAGTTCATATCCCTGCACTAACCTGTCAAATAGCAGAAAAAGTATTCTTCAAGTGATAATCAAAAAATCATTCTTTTTTTCATTAAGATCCAACAGTCTGTCTATTAAGTCAGAAGTTTCTATTTTTGATCTAGTAAAAGACTGAAAATATTACAAGGCTGGTGTCTTTTCCACTTTTGCATGTATTATTACCTTTAATAAGTGCCAAGTATTTTATTTTTGTAGAAAAAATAATACAAATAAGTTATCTTACCTTTAAATAAAAGTCAAATAGATTTCTGCCCAGTCTTTCACCTGAATAAGGTAGATAATTTCATTGGCAGGTGGAAAGACTGGATCACTCTCCCCATCAATTTTGCCCTGTGCTACCCATGCTGCCCCCTCTTCTTCAGCCATACTTCTCGCTGCCTCCTTTACCCATTCTTTCCAATGCTGCTCTCTCCCTAGGCTCCAATTTGCCAGCTCCTTACACCCAATTTTCTCCTTCACTCTTCCCAAGATCCTCTTTGACCCCTTCTTGCTCCACCTGTATCACGGTGCCCGTGATTTGCTGCAGTTACTTGTCTGTCACCAGTAGGGGGCTTCTATTGGCTGTCTGCAGATAGCCCGCCTCTTATTGACTATTTAAACCTGGATTGGGCACCCTTTGAGTGCCCTTTCGTGTTGTTTCTGACCTTCTTGCTATCACTATGCTAGTGATAGCTGGGCCTCTGTTCCAGTGTTCCTGAGTTCCTGATCTCATGTGTTCCTGAGTTCCTGATCTCTACTGTTCCAGTGTTTCCTGCATGCTGAAGTACTTCCAGTCCTGGTTCCGGCCTAGTCTCTGGTGTTGCAGTTCCTGCTGAACTTCTCTGCTGTTTTCTGACCTGACTGATCGTTGCTGGTTCCTGTCATCTCATCACCTGTCTTCAGTATCCTGGCGACCTTCTGCCTGGTCGCGTTGGTGACATTGCTACAATTCCGTGTTGGTCCCAGCGTGCGGACGCTGGTTTGCTCCCAAGCCTTGCGGCTATACTAACTCGCTTGTTACACCAGTGTGCGGTCACTGGTTTGATCCAAAGCCTATCAGCTATACAAATCTGTGTTGGTCCCAGCGTGCGGACGCTGGTTTGCTCCTAAGCCTTGCGGCTATACAAACTCACTTGTTACACCAGTGTGCGGTCACTGGTTTGCTCCAAAGCCTTTCAGCTATACAAATCTGTGTTGGTCCCAGCGTGCGGACGCTGGTTTGCTCCTAAGCCTTGCGGCTATACAAACTCGCTTGTTACACCAGTGTGCGGTCACTGGTTTGCTCCAAAGCCTTTCAGCTATACAAATCTGTGTTGGTCCCAGCGTGCGGACGCTGGTTTGCTCCTAAGCCTTGCGGCTATACAAACTCGCTTGTTACACCAGTGTGCGGTCACTGGTTTGCTCCAAAGCCTATCAGCTATACTAATCTGTGTTGGTCCCAGCGTGCGGACGCTGGTTTGCTCCTAAGCCTTGCGGCTATACTACTCGCTTGTTACTCCAGTGTACGGTCACTGGTTTGCTCGCTAAGCCTAACGGCTATACTATTCAGTGTTGTTTCCAGCGTGCGGACGCTGGTTTGCTCCAAAGCCTTGCTGCTTAACGATTCTGCTAATTTGCCAGTTCCATCTGACTGCTGCTATTATCTCTGGGCTGCCCTGCCCGGTGTTGGTAAGGCCGGTAGAACCTTTTACCACATTCCATCTGAGGTTGCCTTACCCGGTATTGGCAGGGCCGGTAGAGCCTACATTGTGTATCTATTGAGGCTGCCTTGCCCGGTAATTTGGTAAGGCCGGTAAAACCGTTATTCTATTCCATCTGCAGGTTGCCTTACCCGGTATTGGCAAGGCCGGTAGAGCCTAAAGACTGTCCTGTCCGGTATATTGACAGGACCGGTAGAGTCTGCCTTCTGTCTGTGCTATATTCTGTATATATATATATGTATGTTATTGCCATCCTAAGTTATCATTTATTATTTCAATAAAATTGATTTTTTTTACCTAAACTTGTGTCTGAGAGTCATAATAAACCGTGACAGTACGAAAGGGCCATGACCTCAGACAGCAAGGGTCAAGGTAACGCACAGAATATCCATTGGAGGATGGATGTGCTCGAGCAACGTTTGGATCAGTTGGCAGTTGCAATTCAAACGATCCTTGAACGCACGGTACCTGCTGACCAATCTAGCTCTAGCCCGGTGGTCTCGCCAAGTCAGACACCGGAAAGTGATACCAGACCCCTAGGGGGTACTGTTAAAGGGTTAACGGCTTCTGCACCCTTGCCGCTAAGATATGATGGTGACCCTAGTCTCTGCAGAGGGTTCATCAATCAACTCGAAATCTTTATGGAATTGACGGCACACGCATTTCCCAATGATCGTAGTAAAGTGGGGTTCACGATATCACTGCTCACTGGCAGAGCATTGGCCTGGGCTAACCCCTTGTGGGAGAATGCTAAACCTTGTACTAAGAACTTTAGTGAATTTGTGCGTTCCTTTCGAAGAGTGTTTGAGCCTCCTGGTAGAACCACCTCTGCTGCCAAACGCCTTATGGAGATACAACAGGGCAGGCGTACAGTGGGCGACTATGCCATCGAATTCCGCACATTGGCAGCAGAGGTAGGTTGGAATAACGAGGCATTATTGGCAGCCTTCTCTCAAGGCCTGAATGACCACATTAAAGACGAAATCGCTGCTAAAGATCTACCTATTGATCTAGATGATTACATTGAGTATGTTATGATAATTGACTCCAGAATACGTGAGAGATCAATTGCCAGAGATCGTAAGTTACGGTCAAAAAATAATGAGCCTAGTAGCATGTTTTGCCCACCCATCCCTCCCTTGGCATTGAAGTCTAGTGAACCAGTACGGGAAACAAGTGAACCTATGGAAATAGGCTTCACTAGACTATCCAAGGCAGAGAGACTATATCGCAAAAAACAAGGGTTATGTTTATACTGCGGTAAAAAAGGGCACTTGCTAAATTCCTGTCCGGTACGTCCGGGAAACGCACACACCTAGGGTATCTTGGGGGACAGGCCCTAGGTGGTGTACAATCGTCCCCAGTGTCGGGCATAATGAAACCCACCATACAGGTGGTATTGTCTTGGGCACAACGCTCTGTGGAGGTTTTGGCCTTGGTTGACTCCGGTGCAGCAGGGTATTTTATGGATAATACCTTTGCTGAATTGCACGGAGTTCCACGCATTGAAAGAGAAAACCCCTTGACTATTGAAGCGATTGATGGTAGACCCTTAGAACCGCCTCAGGTTATATTTGAAACTATGCCATTGTCTATGACTATTGGGGCACTTCACAGAGAAGAGCAGCAGTTTCAACTGATTAATTCCCCGCACCATGCGGTGATATTGGGATTTCCGTGGTTACAGTTACATAACCCACAATTCGATTGGAAAAAGTGTGAAATTGCTGCTTGGTCCCAGTTTTGTATGGACAAGTGCGTCATCCAGCCTATTAAGGTCATGTGCACCTCCTCTGCTATGCCGGATGTGTACCAACAGTTTGGCGATGTTTTTAGCAAAGGAGAGGCTAGTATGCTACCCCAGCATAGACCTTATGATTGTTGCATTGAATTGCAGCCTGGTGCAGTACCTCCGAGAGGACGCACTTATCCATTATCTTGTGATGAAAATAAGGCTATGGAGGATTACATTTCTGATGCCCTTGCTAGAGGGATCATACGTAAATCTACCTCTCCAGCTGGGGCTGGGTTCTTTTTTGTAAAAAAGAAAAATGGCGAATTAAGACCATGCATTGACTACCGGGGCTTGAATAAACTAATGGCAAAAAACGCATACCCAATACCACTCATCACCGAGCTTTTTGACAGGCTTAAGGGCGCTTCGATATTTACCAAGTTGGACCTACGGGCCGCTTACAATCTGGTTCGCATTCGAGCAGGTGATGAGTGGAAAACTGCCTTTAATACTCGAGCTGGGCACTACGAGTATCTTGTAATGCCTTTTGGGCTGTGTAATGCACCCGCAGTTTTCCAGGAACTGATAAATGATGTTCTGAGAGATATGTTACAGACATGTGTTGTGGTGTACCTCGACGATATACTGATTTACTCCCAAAACATGGCACAGCACATCAAAGATGTATCCGCAGTATTGCTACGACTCCGTGAGAACAAATTATTTTGTAAAATGGAAAAATGTGAGTTTCATAGAACCAGTGTGCCATTCTTGGGGTTCATAATTGGCAATGATGGCATTGCCATGGACAAAGAAAAGTTGTCAGCTGTCCTACAATGGCCAAAACCCAAGGGTCTTAAAGCCATACAGCGTTTCCTGGGTTTCGCTAATTATTATAGGAGGTTTATTAAGAACTTTTCTTCCATTGTCAAACCTCTGTCCGATCTTACGCACAAGGATGCTAATCCTTCTTGTTGGCCGGTATCTGCTGAGAAAGCCTTTGAGAATTTGAAGCTGGCATTTGCTGCGGCTCCTGTGTTATCCCACCCCAATCCTTTACTTCCATTTACGTTAGAGGTTGATGCCTCAGATATTGGGGTCGGGGCAGTACTTTCGCAGCGACACGAGAAAGGTGGAACTCTCAGACCTTGTGGGTTTTTCTCTAAAAAGTTGACTGTCACTCAAAGCCACTATGAGATAGGTGACAGAGAATTATTGGCCATTATCCTTGCTCTTAAGGAATGGCGTCATTTGCTTGAAGGTACTAAGAATCCTGTCTTAATCCTAACAGATCATAAGAATCTGACCTATCTCTCGGAGGCCAAGAGATTGTCCTCTCGTCAGGCCAGGTGGGCACTGTTCCTGTCTCGATTTAATTTCATTGTATCATATTTACCAGGGTCAAAAAATATCAGGGCTGATGCACTGTCAAGACAATTTGAGGCCGACAGTGACAGAGTGGAAGCACCAGCTCCTATCATCCAACCTGATAGAATACTGGCTACTATACGCACGAGTATCACTTCTCCTCTAGGGGAGGAGATTCTGGCCTCTCAGGGGTCCGCTCCCCATGAAACCCCAGTGGGCAAATGTTTTGTCGCTGAATCATTTCGTACTAGGCTGCTCGAAACCTACCATTCCTCTAAGGCTGCGGGACATATTGGTAGAGACCAATTGTTATGGTCCCTTTCTCAGTTATTTTGGTGGCCTTCCATGAGAAACGATTGTGCCGAATTTACGAATGCCTGTGCCACCTGCGCCCGCGCTAAGACCCCGAGACATCTCCCTGTGGGCTTGCTTCAACCGGTGCCTAATGGCGAACGCCCCTGGTCTCATGTTTCCATTGATTTTATGGGAGAGTTGCCTATGTCGAAGGGGTACTCCTTTATATTCATGGTGGTGGACAGGTTTTCTAAAATGGCTCATTTCGTGCCCCTCCGTGGTCTTCCTTCAGCGAAGGAATTGGCAATGGTGTTCGCCAGAGAAGTATTCCGGTTGCATGGAGTGCCTAGGGTACTGGTGTCTGACAGGGGGAGCCAGTTTGTGTCTAGATTTTGGAGGGCATTTTGCCAACAGATGGGCATACAGCTGTCCTTCTCCTCTGCCTACCATCCCCAGACCAATGGAGCCGCTGAACGAGCTAATCAGGGCTTGGAACAATTTCTCCGTTGTTTCGTTACTGACCATCATGATAATTGGTCCGACTTGTTGCCTTGGGCAGAGTTCGCCAGGAACTGTGCGGTCAATTCTTCATCTGGGAGCTCTCCGTTTCTGATTAATTATGGGTTCCAGCCCTGTTTGCTTCCAGACTCATTTCAGACGCAACAGATTCCAGCTCTGGATGAGCATATCGAGCAACTCCGTTCCACATGGGCACAAGTTCAAAGGGCACTTGGTCAGTCATTTCAGCGTCATCAGCGCCATGCTAATCGCAGAAGGCTTCCAGCGGTTTCCTTTCAGGTTGGGGATAGAGTATGGCTTTCCTCCAGAAATCTCAAGCTGCAGGTTCCGTCTAATAAGTTGGCTCCTCGGTTTATTGGTCCATACAGAGTTATTCGCAAAATTAACCCTGTCTCCTATGCACTAGACCTACCTGCATCCATGCGTATCCATAATGTGTTCCATGTGTCCCTTCTTAAGCCTCTGGTTTGCAATCGCTATACTACCACACCTGTGGTGCCAGGACCTGTTGAGGTCGAGGGCCAGGAGGAGTACGAGGTTCAGAGCATTATTGATTCCCGTAGGCTTAGAGGAAGGGTACAGTACCTGGTACATTGGAAAGGGTATGGTCCTGAGGATCGGTCATGGGTGGATAGTACGGACCTTCATGCACCTAGGTTAACTAGGGCCTTTCATGCCAATTACCCGCAGAAGCCTAAACCCTATTCTAGGAGAGGGGGTCTTTGAAAGGGGGGTACTATCACGGTGCCCGTGATTTGCTGCAGTTACTTGTCTGTCACCAGTAGGGGGCTTCTATTGGCTGTCTGCAGATAGCCCGCCTCTTATTGACTATTTAAACCTGGATTGGGCACCCTTTGAGTGCCCTTTCGTGTTGTTTCTGACCTTCTTGCTATCACTATGCTAGTGATAGCTGGGCCTCTGTTCCAGTGTTCCTGAGTTCCTGATCTCATGTGTTCCTGAGTTCCTGATCTCTACTGTTCCAGTGTTTCCTGCATGCTGAAGTACTTCCAGTCCTGGTTCCGGCCTAGTCTCTGGTGTTGCAGTTCCTGCTGAACTTCTCTGCTGTTTTCTGACCTGACTGATCGTTGCTGGTTCCTGTCATCTCATCACCTGTCTTCAGTATCCTGGCGACCTTCTGCCTGGTCGCGTTGGTGACATTGCTACAATTCCGTGTTGGTCCCAGCGTGCGGACGCTGGTTTGCTCCCAAGCCTTGCGGCTATACTAACTCGCTTGTTACACCAGTGTGCGGTCACTGGTTTGCTCCAAAGCCTATCAGCTATACAAATCTGTGTTGGTCCCAGCGTGCGGACGCTGGTTTGCTCCTAAGCCTTGCGGCTATACAAACTCACTTGTTACACCAGTGTGCGGTCACTGGTTTGCTCCAAAGCCTTTCAGCTATACAAATCTGTGTTGGTCCCAGCGTGCGGACGCTGGTTTGCTCCTAAGCCTTGCGGCTATACAAACTCGCTTGTTACACCAGTGTGCGGTCACTGGTTTGCTCCAAAGCCTTTCAGCTATACAAATCTGTGTTGGTCCCAGCGTGCGGACGCTGGTTTGCTCCTAAGCCTTGCGGCTATACAAACTCGCTTGTTACACCAGTGTGCGGTCACTGGTTTGCTCCAAAGCCTATCAGCTATACTAATCTGTGTTGGTCCCAGCGTGCGGACGCTGGTTTGCTCCTAAGCCTTGCGGCTATACTACTCGCTTGTTACTCCAGTGTACGGTCACTGGTTTGCTCGCTAAGCCTAACGGCTATACTATTCAGTGTTGTTTCCAGCGTGCGGACGCTGGTTTGCTCCAAAGCCTTGCTGCTTAACGATTCTGCTAATTTGCCAGTTCCATCTGACTGCTGCTATTATCTCTGGGCTGCCCTGCCCGGTGTTGGTAAGGCCGGTAGAACCTTTTACCACATTCCATCTGAGGTTGCCTTACCCGGTATTGGCAGGGCCGGTAGAGCCTACATTGTGTATCTATTGAGGCTGCCTTGCCCGGTAATTTGGTAAGGCCGGTAAAACCGTTATTCTATTCCATCTGCAGGTTGCCTTACCCGGTATTGGCAAGGCCGGTAGAGCCTAAAGACTGTCCTGTCCGGTATATTGACAGGACCGGTAGAGTCTGCCTTCTGTCTGTGCTATATTCTGTATATATATATATGTATGTTATTGCCATCCTAAGTTATCATTTATTATTTCAATAAAATTGATTTTTTTTACCTAAACTTGTGTCTGAGAGTCATAATAAACTGTGACAACCTGATGCCTTCTTTCTCCAGATGCTACCTGCTGCTGTCTTCTTTTCTTCCCAGGTTCCTCATCTCCTGTCTTTTCCACCCTCCTGAGCTATTGCAGCTACTGCATCTATTTATGTATAACAAAGCTTCTCCCCCCAGCCCCTCTGCCCTGGTCATTCTCTTCCCCTCTCTTCCCCTCTGATTCATTCTGACTTGGACAGACCTGGAGTTTTCTCCAGGTCCCCTGAATTGATCAACAAAATTGATTTCAGAGATTTCACAAATCTCTACTATTCACACAAAATATGAAGATGAGCAGAATTTTCTTTCCAATATATATATATATATATATATATATATATATATATATATATATATATATATAAGAGAAAGCCTCGTTGCATAATTTATGTTTCCTCAGGACACAGAACATAATTTATGTCTCCTCAGAAGACAAACACACATAGAACAGAATAGCTCATTACATAACGTATGTCTCCTTAGGGGATACACACATCCAGGGGTGGCAGTAAGGAGGAGTTACTGCTCCCATTGGGTGATTCATCATGCAGGGAGTTGGCCTGCCCCCACTATCCAGCCCGCCCACAACTATACAACTTACCAAAAAAACAAAATGGATGCCACTTGATCCAACACCACAGACAAACAGACATACAATATCCAACTCAGGAAAGAAAAAGCACAAAGCACACACACACACACACACACACACACACACACTTACTTTGACACACACACAGTCACTTACTCTGACTCCCAATGGCCTCAGCAGGACCTGTAGTACAGCCACTGAAGCTGCAGGAACAGGGGAACAAAATGGCACTCAAGTGGTTAAGGTACGTCCTCATTGCTCAGTTATTTCTTGACTGTCATTGTTTGCCATACAACACAGAGGACAGACAGCCATCAGGTACACACTTAACCCACTGACTGCCACAGGGTTCTCTATTAACTTTTACCCCTCAGGGAGTTTGTTCAAACCCCTCACACTGTAAACGTGCATTTCCCTCCCACTTCTCCTCTTTCCCCAGCCTATTACTAACACTTTTCCACATTTTTTTTAAGCCCCGCCGCTACTCGTGATTAAGCCTCGCCCACTTTTACCCCAAATAGCCACGGGGTCTCTTCACATCAGCACCACATGAGTCCCCTCCAGGGACTCCACAAGTCAAAGTTCCCAGGTATGAATACACTTCCCACTGACCACCACTATCCAACTGAGGAAAAAATAAAATGGCTGCCACTTGCTCCTACACCTCCCTAATACACACATGCCCCACTCTCACAGCACCAAACACACACACACACACACACACACACACACACACACAAAATCAAAAATAATGGCTCACACACAGCACCAAACACACACACAGTCACTCACTCTGACTCCCAATGGCCTCAGCAGGGCCTGTAAAACTGAAGGGAAGCTGCAGCACCAGGGGAACAAAATGGCACTCAAAGGGTTAAGGTAGGTCCTCATTGTGCAATTATTTCTGCATTTTTCCATGTTTTAGGCACTTTGTCAAGTAGAAGGTATTTTGAAAATAGTTTAGCTAGGGCTTTTAATAAGGGTTGGTCTCCGGCTTTCAACATTTAAATAGTGACTTCATCAGGCCCAGCTGCTTTGGCATTTTTCATTGACTTTATTGCAGGTTCTACTTCTCCTACCAAAACTTCTGCAACAACTTCAGCCTCTGGCACTGAATTCAATTGTTGTCTTTCATCCATTTAAAGACCTGTATAGTGTTTGGCATTTTGTGTATAACGTTTGGCGTATAGTGTTTTGTGTATTGCATATAGCATTTGTTGAAGAATCCTCAATTTGCAGCTAATGTAGATATTCTATTAAAAATCAGCCATTTCCAGCTACAATAGTCATTTTCAACATTAACAGTGTCTACACTCTACACTGTATTTCTGATCCATTTGATGTTATTTATTTATTTTTTAAACTTTAGATTTTAATTGAGTTTTATGGGAGGGAGGGGGGTATTACAGAAGGGAAAAAGGGGGGGGTACAATGGTTGTACATTAAATTAACTGATAGGTAATCAGGATCAGGTATGACAGATATGACATGAAATACCAAACACAGCACGGCGGGATGCAATGGTGTGGGCTCACAACACCACAGCATGGTGCTAAGGATGTATGGTAGTGGTGAGCCACCAGGGGCCTGAGAGGGTAGCCAGTGGGCCGACCAAGAAGGTTCTAGGCAATGTGGAGCAAACTGAACAGAGGGGGGAAGGCCAAAACAAGCACTATTGTATCCCCATCTCCTACCCCACAAGTATACATGGAGGACCCAGGGGGAGGACATAAAGGGCGTCGAGGGGCCGCGCCACCACCGCCCGCCAGATGAGCAGGAGAATATTCACCAAAGAAAAAGCTGGGGAGGGAAGGCAGGATCACAGAAAGAGAGCCTGGTGTGCCGTCAATAGAACACCAAACTGGTAAAGGGTGGGGGAGAGGGTACCAGAGGAGTGGAGAGTAGAATAAGGAAGTCACAGTCAGTGATATCATGGTAGCAGATTATATATTGCATGCAATAGTTCCCAACTGACAGCGCCCACCTGGCTAGTAGTGTAAAACTTAAAGGGATAGTAATACTTCGTTTTAACTTTTTTTTAATTTGTAGGCATTAAAAAAACATGAAGAATGATATAAGTCTTATCTCTCAAACCTTTATGGTTTAAGAGATATCCACAAGCAAAGTTTCCCCCCTTTCTTCTCAGATGTGAATCTAGTTGTAAGACCAGACAGATAACAGCAGGGGACAATCTTCTTTGTATGAAAAGAATGAAAGCCCTTCCCCCCTTGACAGGTTTTTAAGCTTTTTCCCTTATCTTAACTGAAGATTGTCCCTCTCTGCAGTCTACCTGGGCACCTCCCTTCTGATGTGGCTGAACGGGGGGGGGGATACTTTGCTTGTGAATATCTCTTAAAGCATAAAGGTTTGAGAGATAAGACTTATATCGTTCTTCATGTTTTTTTAATGCCTACAAAATAAAATAAAGATAAATTAAGTATTACTATCCCTTTAAGCTAGTCCATCAGCTAAAGAAGGGCAGTACAGAGATAGCAAGTCTTGTGGCATCAAGTAGTAAAGGAGCAACCATGTAATGGGACAGGAGAGTAATAGGGGAAGGATAGGAGGGGAGAAAAAAAAAGGATATATAAGTTCCAAAGGGGGTAGGGAAGAACGCAAGAGGGGAGTGCCGACCCCCAGAAAGGAAGAGACGCCCCAGCCCTCAAATACGAAGCCAACCAAATTACAAGGCCTGGACATCAGTCTCCGGGGTGGTAAAAGCTATCCAGGAAAGCATCATATCTATGAGCTAGTTGAGCTGCCAGTTTTTCCATAGTGTAGAGGTGCCACACAGCTGCCACCAGTGCCATTTGATCTGGAAGGAGCAATTCCCTCCAATGTGAAGCTATGAGGTTGCAAGATACCAAAAGGATGTGGGCTATCAACCTGGCAGCAGATCTGGGGAGCCCCCCGGGGTGCAGACCGAGCACCAGTACCTAGAGATCTGGGTGCAAAGTAATATGCATGACATCATGTATGAGTCGGAGCACCATGAACCAAAAGGTCTGCACTACTGGGCCGAACATGGGCCAAGCCCCCCCACATCTGGAGAACCTCTGAAACACTCCAAGAGGACAGCACTGTTGATCCTGTGCAGTCTGTGTGGAGTCAAGTACCACCTATGTAGCAATTTATATGCTCTTTCCTTGTGGATAGTACAAATGGAACTACTGGCGGATCTGGACCAGATTTTGGCATAAGAGCTCAAAGGTAGCTCCAAGACCAGGTCTCTTTCCCAGGCCAGCATATGCTTAGTTTTGTGTTCGATAGTAGTAGCTGTGATATGCCATATATATATAGAAGCCAAAAGGCCTGGAGAAGTCCCTTGAACCAGGTCAAACTTGGGGGACGGGAAGATTTCAGTGTAGTGCATAAAAAGTGGGAGAGTTGCAAATAGCGGTACTGTTTCAAGGAGGGCAGGTCATAGTTGTTGCTTTTGTATTAAAAGGGAGTAACTCGTGGTGATTGTAGAAGTGATGCAAACATAAGTGTTGAATTGGAGTCCAGTTGTGGAAATCTCTAGTGCCCAAGCCAGGAAGTAAGGAAGGATTTCCGAGCACGGAGGTCATACCAGATATAGGAGCTTCCAGGGCTTTTTTGTATTTGTTTGAGTCCCACAACCAGAGTGAATGGGCCACCGTGGGCATGGCAGTGAACGATGGAGGCCTAGCCTGTTTTGTGATCCATAATGTATTGTGCACAGGAACTGGAGAGAGGAAGTAATCCTCTATCTGCACCCATGGGAGGAGGTCGGCGGGTGGGAGTTGCCATTACACCAACTGGGCCAGTTGCGCAGTGATGTAGTAGGGGAAACTCTGGGGCAATCCAAGGCCCCCCTGTGCCTTTGGGAGAGCAAACATTTTGGAGGAAACTCTGGGAAGCTTCCCGTTCCAAAGAAATGGCAAGACTTTCAACTGCATCATGTTGGAGGCGGTCAACGGAAAGGGAATTGGTAGGACCCTGGAATAGACAGGAGCAGAGGAAAGATATTAATTTTCACTGAAACAACAAGCCCTATCCACAAGATATTGTAGGGACGCCACCGCTCTAGGTGGTGCCATCAATGTGTGCAACAGCGGGGTGTAGTTCGCAGAACAGAGGGAGTGATATGATGGGGTCAGCTTTAATGCCCAAATACAGGAAAAGTCAAAGTTTAATTGTAGCGATTTCTGTGCAGGTTGAGGAAAATTGATGTTCAAAGCTTGAGACTTATCCTGATTGATTTTAAACCCAGAACGCTGATAGACATCGAGTTCCCACATGACGTTATGGAGGGAAGTAAGTTGTTTGGACAGTGTCATTAGTATGTTGTCGTCGAACAGAGAGTGCTTGTGTTGAGTTCTGCCCACTGGGATCCCAATCACGTCTAGATTCTGGCAGATGTGAGCTGTAAGGGGTTCAATACTGAGCGTGAATAGGAGCAAAGAGAGTGGGCATCCCTGGCGGGTGCCCCCCTGCACCTCAATAAGTGTGGAGGAGAATCCGGCAATGGAGATCTGGGCCATAGGAGAAGAGTTCAATGCACGAACAGCCAACAGAAAAGATTTAGGGACATTAAATTGATGCAAGGTGGCGAACATGAACTTCCAGTGAAGGTGGTCAAAAGCCTTTTGTGCATCCAGAGATTAACATGGAAGGAGTTGCAGACATTCACACTTGATGAATCAGTGCCACCATACAACTCACACAATCTGATGCCTGCTGGCTCCGAACGAACCCCACCTGGTCCGGATGGATTATAAAGGGAAGAATAGGAGAGAGACGGTTTTCTAGTATCTTCATGAACAGTTTAATGTCGGTGTTAATAAGAGAGATGGGCCTGTATAAGGAGCAGCTGAGACGGTCTTTGTTTTACGTAGAAGGACAATGGAGGCCTGCAGCATAGACTTAGGAGGAGTTGAGCCCTCTCTCAGAGAAATAAAAACCCTGGATAGGAAAGGCAGAAGTTGAGGTTGGAAGACCTTGTAGTATTTACTTGAGTACCCGTCTGTGCCAGGTGATTTAGAGATTTTGAGCTGTTTGATGACCCAGGAGATCTCATCCTCTGAAATAGGGGTGTCCAGAGTGTCCCTTTGTCTGTCACCCAGGGTGGGAAGGTTGCTAGCCCTGAGATAAGGGAGGACCTTTGAGGGGACCGCATCAGAAGCGTGGGAGTCCGAGTACAAGTCTAAGAAAAAGAGTGAACAATCACCAGGATACGATGAGTGTCTTGAGTGCTAAAGCCGTCTGGGAGTCTGATAGCTAGTATGTTGTTGTGCCATCACGTGGCCCTGAGTTTCACGGCCAGCTGTCACAGCTTACCTTGTTTTCAGCATCTTCTGCAGGCGCGAGGCTTCAAGCATGCAGCAGGTCTCTGTTTTATGTGCCATGCTTCCTGAAGTCCCCTCCTACCTACTTCCTTCCTCTATACTGCTCCTCCTCCCTACTTCCTGAAGAGGGGTTTAAAGGGCAGTCTGAGTCCTGACTCAGTTGCCCTTGCGTTGTTGTTCATAGCAGTTCTATGACCTGGCTAGTCTTCCATCCAACCTGGTGCTGACCTGTGGCTCTGTCTGACTATTCTTTTGTCTATCCCTATAGTGGACACCAAAATTGGTGCAGACCTGTGGCTCTGGCTGACTACATGAACTGTGTATGACCTGGCTTGTCTGACTACCCCCTCTGGTGCTGACTTGTGGCTCTGTCTGACTATTCTTACGTTTGTTCCTTGTACCTAGCAGACACCCAATCTAATGCGGACCTGGGGCTCTGGTAGACTAACTTGATACTGACTGCAGGCGTGAGTCAGGCATCCCTTTCCTTATACTGACTGCAGGTGTGAGTCAGATATCGCTCCCTACTGACTGAAGGCGTGAGTCAGTACTCTCCCTTCATCGGATCAAGATCCAGTGTTCCTGCTCCTGTTCCTTCTCCTGGTTCCTGCAGAAAATACAAGTGGCTGAGGCCTGGTCTCCAGCAGAGTGGTCAAGCTTCGCAGCCTACTATTCCTGATAGCAGTGCTCGCTGGCTTGTAACCCTCTGCTTGCTACTTGTGTATATAGTGTGCTCTACTTTTCTATTATTAATAAATTTAGCATTTAACTATACTGTACTGACTCCTGAACATTATTGGTAACTGTGACACCAGCATTGTGTGACATTTGTTAGAGAATTGATAATATCTCTGGTTGGTCCATTTCATTGCCTTCTCTGCATCAGCAATCAAAAGGGCGTTAAGCTGGCCATGTAAAGAGACAATGCAAGCCATCAGGTCGGGGGTGGTGCAAGCTTTATGGGAGAATGAAAGAGCGGAAACGTTGGCAGATAGGCTGTCAATCTGTGAGTGGCGAGCTTTCTTGCAGTGAGAGTCCAATTTAATCAGTGTACATAGGGTAGCTTTGTGTGTCTCCCACAGTAAGTAGGGGCAGTCCAAGTACCCATCGTTTAGGGTGAAAAAGTCACATAAGCTTTTCAAAAAAGTGGATCAAGTGGTAGGGTAGTTCAGAAGAGTGTAATTTAGTCTCCAAAACCCCGGACCTCTCGCTAAGCCCAAGTCCTCAAAAACCGAGAGGACCAACAAGTGATCAGACCACGGAACCATCTGAATATCGGAAGAGGCTAGGTGGGATAGGACTATTCTAGAATAGCTATCATGAGGGGCAGAATAAACAGTAAAGTCACACTCGGTGGGATGGCATTCCCTCCATGTGCTGCCCATCGAATGACACTGAAGGATGAATTGAGGGTTTTGGTGTCGGCCGCCAGTGGTGCAGGACGAGGGAGTGCCACGAGGTCCTGAGAGTGGTCGAAGTTATTATGCCTAATAGTATTGAAGTCACCTCCTATCAGTATTATAGACAACTGAAAGAGCTGTAGTTTGGAGAAAAAGATCTTATAAAAGTGTTTTTTATCTGAATTGGGATCATTAACACTGGCCAGTGTTACTTGCCGCATCTCGATGATGTTAAACCTTCCAGCTGGGTCTGAGTAGGAGTCAAAGAGAGACGGTGATGCAACAATATTGCCGTGCCTCTAGTCTTATTGGGACTCTATAGAGTCTGACACCCTGATGAAAGGATAGCTGTGTCCAGAAAAGCGTTTGGTGTTTTTATTGTTTTTTATAAAAATAAATTTTATTTTATATTATTGATCTGTCAGTGAATATTTTTGGATGAATCTGGAATCTCTGGAGCAGAGACCGTGAGAGCCTTAACAGAGACAGGTGTATATCCTCTGTTGCCACATACCGGCTATAGAGCATATAGCCGGGAGACTACTAACTGATAGTAGTTACTGATTATCTGAAGATGACTGATTCATTTGCATCTAAAAGCTCTCCCATTTGTCCTGTTGTTCTTTTTCCTGTGTCCCCCTTCTCTTCTTTTGAAGGTTGATTCCTGGGGTAGCAGCTGTAAAAACATTGGTCTGCGTGGTGGGCAGTGTAATATCCCCCACTGGTCTGTCTGCTTTATACACTCCAACAAGTTACATGAGCACCTCCTCTTTTTTCTTTGGTAAGGAAGAACTGCAATTTGAGAATTACATCTCTCGACCTTTCTGTTGCGGAAGGTCTGGGGCGTAGAGCCCGATGGATACGTTCCAAGTGGAACTCCTCGGTGGGAAGGTCAGGAAGCATATGAGTAATCAGGAAAAGGGCATAAGAGGACAGGTCCTCTACCATCTCAAGGATGCCAAGCAGGCGTATGTTGTTCCTTCAGGAGCGGTTGTCCAGATCCTCCAAATATTTAACTATCATGATTCATTCAAAACAGAGATCCTGGGTTTCCAGTATCATCTGGTTGTGGGCTTCCACAAGCTAGAGTTGTTTGTGTTCAATGGAGGCGACCCTCTCACCCAATACATGCATATCACTGCATATTGCCCAGCTCAGCAATTTTTGCTTTGGTGCATGGAAGATCAGCAGCAGGTGCTGTCAGAGATGGAACAAGGCTGTTGTTGGAAGACGGCATCAAAGAAGAGCTGGGCATCATAGGGACTGGGGATGGTGCTTTTGAGTTAGAGTCCTGTACGTTGATTAAGGGATCCACTGGGTCACGTCGCAGAAAGAAATATGCCATGTCTTTTCCAGACTTTCTTTGGCTCCGTTGCCAGCTCATAATGAGTGGAGTGAGGCAGGGAGGGAGCAATAAATGTGTACCAATGTAGCTATGCAAAGTTTTTAGGCACTCGCTGTATTCAGAACATCATGAAGATTAATCTGCCCATGACGTGTTCACAGAAATCAAGGAGTAGGTCTTGAGGAGTAGCTGTCTACAATGGGAGGTTAGATGGCATGGACAGCACGTGGAGCATCGGGTTTAGAGGGGGGTCACTCCCCAGAGGTTGGGCCTTCATCGGAGAAGCCATAGTTGCCACAAGGCAGAGCCCAAGAACCGGTGCAGCATGGTATAGCAGTGCTGGATAGCTGTGTACAGTAGAGCTGGAGGCACTGGTGTGACAGGCCTAGTCAAGTCAACTCCTTAGGGCCGCAAGGGGCACAACTGTTGCTCAATCAGTGGTATTGTAGCCAAGGTTAGACTTCCTAGATGGCAGTAGTATCAGTGGGCCATGGGCTCACCAAGTGTAGGACCTTGGTTGTTGGGAAAAACCTAATGGGGAGGGAAGAAGGGTTTCTCACTAGGGGTGAGAAAAATGACAAATGCAGGGTGAGCTTGGGGGGGGGGGCGCCGGTCAGGCATTAGCAGATAGAACTACAAAGTCCACAAGTTTAGACCCCTGGTAAGAGTTACTCACAGAAGAGGGGTGTAGGCCACAGGTACCCAGCTCCACTCAGCCAGTAGTTGGTGTGGGGAGCAGCAATGGTGTCTGTGATGGATACCCATAATCAGACTGAGTAGCTCTGCCAAAACTGTGCTTCCTTAACCCTGTACACCCATCAGGATTTCCTCCAGTCAGGAACCAGGATCATAGCTCCATTCACCCAGTCACTTAGGTAAGACTCAGTGTAGGGTGAATGCACTCTGGATACAGCAAGTTTACCCCACCAGACAACACCAGTGTAGGTTAAGACAAGAACTGCTTTATTGTGAAACATACAGGGTTTAAATAAACACATTACAAGTTATCCACCCATATTGGGATCCAATCGGACACAGCTACTGCAATAATGGGGCTGTTGGTGGAGGAGCACAGAATGCAAAGCCGCACAGTGGTGAAGTAGGAATCCACATCTTTACAAAATGGTCAATGGGTGGAGGGTGGTTTCAGTATAAACATGGAGTACAGTGAGCACAAGGGGAGTGTAAACATACTGTGTGATAAGACAGTGGGTAGGTGACAGCAGGATACAATGGGCCAGACCTGAGTGAGTTAACTATACAAGGGACATAGGAATAGGGCTGGGTACAAGTGTTACAGAGGGACCAGAATACACAAAACAGGACGAGGTGTTGAAGCATCTTTTACATATTAGTACTCTGGGAAGTCTGATATCCTTTGACAAGGCTGGGAAGAATGTTCACTGGGTTTCTTGGTCACCCTGTACCCCCAATAAGTACAGGGTGACTTAGCCCCAAGAGGGGACTGGGGAGCTGGTAAAGGATCCTCCATGGCAAGGGTCAAACAGAGCAGAGATTAGTCTCAGGGGGAGGCCATACCCTGTTCCAGGGCCGGGTCCATAGTCTGTGGGCAGGAGGCTGGTCCTCAGGCCCCTCCAGTAGCCAGGGGCCCGGTGGTTCCTGTGACAGTGTCACTCATGGCTCAGCATCAGCTCAGGCTCTCCAGGCCCCAATGAAGAGGCCTAGGTCATTGCCAGCCAGAGCACCTGCCGCCAACAAGGTCTACCCACAGAGGGTGTCGCTTCCCAGTGGTACTCTAACTCATCTTCAGTGTCCATGGGCCTTGTGCAGACCACTCTGTGGTAAAGCAACACCTTTAGAGCCGAACTATCACCATCGGGGCCCTAGTGATGGTCCAACAGGAGGAGGAACGGAAGGTCCAATGTGAGGGCAAGATGGCGTTTCACCCTGCCAGTTGAGCCAGGTCTGGCGTAGATGGCTGCAGAGGGGAGAGGGTGGCTGGCTGGCAAAGTCCAGTTCAGATAAGTCCTCTGACACCGGCAGTCCCGGAGGCTGTTGGGACTCGCGTCCGGTCATAGGCGAGAGTGCAGGCTTCCTCGGGGGCTCATAGTCAGCCAAAGTTGGCCAAGTTTGGGGTCGGCAGAATGCTTTTATCACAGGGAGAGTCTGGGTATAGTAATCTAAAGATGATCTGGGCGGGTTTTAAAGGTGGATGGCCATGGATTGCAGAGACCATGAAGAGCTTTGCAGAGATGCATCCTCACGGTCTGGCTTTTCTTTCAAACATAAGGACATTTCTAAGCGACCCCAAACTTTAGAAGGATAAATATATATTCTTTTGTGGCTACAAAATCTATGTGATGGAAACAACAGCTTTCTTTCCTTGTACACATTTGTACAACTGAGTACCAAGCAATTGCCTTATGTTTAAAAAGATGACTGTATGGAAATACTGATGTATACTGTTTCAACGCAGATTTAGCTCCACTTTTTGACAGGAATGTTAAAATTGTATATTCACTTTGAAAATGTAATTGCATTAGCAGCATCATTTTGTTAGAAAGAAACATTCACTGAAAGTATGGAGGTGATAAACATAGAACTATGGTGTTTATACAGACATTTAACACCAGAATTTCTGGAGGTAATTTTTGGAGTTGGTGTTAATATAATACCATTTTTCTATATGATTTGTTTCAATGTTAAGTTAATGCATTGGATACCTCTCCAGCAATCAAAAACTTAAGACAATTTCTTTTAAACTGTATTTCATGGTCTGAACTATTACAAAAGTGGTGTCATCTCTAAAAATCCCCTTGTAACATTTGTTGCTACTATTTGCACATTTTTAAATCAATGTTTTCTTCATTTGAACATATAGCCCAAAGTATTTAAATTGATTTGAATAGCATATACGTCTCATAAATGGAAAGATTGCTTTGCACCAGTGATTGTATGGAAACGTTATCACACCAAGAGGTCACTGACTTCTGAAATTCCTGGACCTGTATTACCATCATGAAAACTACTGAAATAAAAACATTCACACATTGTATAGCAATTCAGAAATGCTTGATAAATCAATCCTTTAGGGGACCAAAACAGTAATTCTGCAAAAGTCTAGGATTGTGCGATTCGGTTCATTCGGGTCATTCTGTGACATTCAGGCCATCTGAAAGGCAAGGGTCATTTGCAAAAAAAAAATCTGAATCCAATTAGCCATGGTTCGAATGTCTTCGAAATTTACGGAAATTCGGCGACTACTACCTGCGCGCGATTACTTTCCCTCCATACTTTCCCTCCATGTCTCTAGCCCAATTAGCTTCTCCGTTTCATGCACTACTTTCTCGCTTTGTCTCTATTACAATTAGCTTCTTCGTTTCATGATGGTGGTTGGACTAATGACACAGACACCCAGACAGCTTGCATTTCCTCTTAGTGTTTTGGTGGAGCTGAGAGAGAGAAAAAGCAAGAGATATTAGAGTGTCACGGGGGGTAGTGTCGCTCGAGCGACATGTTGAGTTTGATGACGTCAGGGTGACCCTGCACACCAGGTTTAACGTTCCACACGCTGGGGGTTTAAAGGAGGGTTCCACACTAGAGCACACTGTCCTGAGGAAGGCCAGCTGCGCCTGGCCGAAACATTGACACAGCATTTGATTAAACCTTTTATCCTTTTGAAAAAGCCCTGAGAGTGCTTGATGCTTCCTTTTTCCACTTACATTTTGTCACGCGAGAGCACCCAGGCAAAATATCCATGAAGTGTGAGTTCTTCCACCAACCAACGCTTATATATATATATATATATATATATATATATATATATATATATATATATATATAAAATGTTTAAAACACCCTGTTAGGGGAATGTACGGCAAGCCCGAAAGCACATAACCTGCACATATAGAAAATGTTATATAACCATACATCGATGCTTACATACAGGCACCTTATAGCTCATTTCAACACAAAACTGCAGTGCACAGTATGTAAGTGAGAAGCCTTATACCTCCACTCCTATAGCAGGCATAAGGAAAGGAAGATTTCTGCAGCTATTCACCTGGGAAAATCACCAACCCACACCCATACTGTCCACTCCTTGGTGTACATGGCACAAATCGACAATTTTATCAAGCAGAACTCTTTGCAGGCAGGCGAGAAGCAGGCATGGGGAAACTCAGTACATAAAAACAATTCTTTGCACTTATTTTTACTTTGAAATTATTTAATACATTCCTCCCCCAATGTGTCTCTCTGGTGTGAATGCACAATGGGGACTCTGCACTAAATCTTCTGCTGGAATGTATATTGAATCCATGCTCCTGCCTATCATCAGTTTACTAAGCTATATACACACCATAATTCCTCCCTTTAATGCTGCTTGTGCCAAGAGGAGAACAATGGGGTAGTCTGTGGGTGTTTCAGGTCAATACTTTCCTCTATGCCTTATTTACAGTTATGTACTAAACAAGGTGTAAAGGTAATGGTGTGAGTGTATTCCGTTCCCTGTGCACACTATGGAGATGGCATATGGGATTTTATGGCATTAAAGTCCTATGCTGGCTGAGATTGTCTGCTGATATGTACTACATTGCTCAATGGCTCAGACTCTGCAGTGCCTACCATGGAGTGTATACAGCCACTGATGTTAGAGGCTAGTGTATGTGAAGCTGCACAGGAGAATCCATACATTCACCCCTGTCTCACCCCTGTTCTTTCTCTCTCTCTCTCTCTCTCTCTGAGACTGATGTACTATTAAGAATTGGAGCAAATCAGGAGCAAGTACGAGAACAAATAAATATTCCCATTGATTTAAATGGGGCCTTGCATTGAAGACCTCTTAACCCTATGAGTGCCAGAGGGGTATGCAATGCATTACATACCCCCTGGCACTCAAACAGCTAAGCATTCAATGTGTTAAAATTCCCATTTAAATTATTGGGGACTTTCTGAAATATATTTGTTACCCTAAGACCCAGCTGCCTTGTTCCAGAATTGCTCCTCCCTCAGTGGGGGAATGTACAAATCTGCCAGCACAGCTCCTTTGATTTTAGCCTCCAACTCCTGTGGGGAATGTCCTGGAGTGTGTGACTGTTTAGTGCATTCCAGCTTACACACACTGTGCCCGAGATAAGACTTGAATGTGAAAACCCTCCTCAATACGATATGCAAAGAAACATAAAGGAGCTCTGTCAATTTCCTTATCCTCTTGTTAGTACAAAAGGTAAAACTGGGCACTGAGGAAAGGCGCACCCATACAGTCTGGGGCGGCTCTAGGTTTTTGGGGGCCCTAAGCAAAAAATTCACATAAGGCTGTATTTCTTATAAGACATTGCAATCTGATTTTGTCTACATACGGCGGCTCTACTATATAAGCACTGAGGGGCCCTCTAACCAAGTGGGGGGACCTAAGTATCCAATTATTCTGCTTATATGGTAGCACCACCACTGCATACACTTTCCCACTGCCTTCTCCTTGGTGCATGCATCATTAAGTGGTGAATGTTAGGCATATGTAGCTTAGTAAATTAGCATGGAAAGTGAGGGACTAGAACATGGGCTTCCAAGTTTTTTCAGTTGTGGACCATATGATCAGAAAGCCACAAGGGCTGCATTTTTTTAATTGATAATATGGTGAATCACAGCCTGTCATCTATTCAAAAATACTGATTTATTCACTTATCAAGTCAATGACAATACTGATACTTAACAGACATCTATTCTTGAACTGTATGGTACTGGCAAGCATGGGATTAGGTCTTACTGGCCTACTAGTACATGTGTATAAGTATAAAAAATAGTTTATAAAATCTCAGGTGGGCTGCACCCAGGAGTCAGATGGACCACACGTTGTATGCCCCTGGGCTCCACAACTTTGGACTCTTCTCTTTCCTTCTCCACCCACATTAATGAAGTAACAAATACCTGTCATTTCTTTCTTTGAAATATAGCAAAAATCCACCCATTTCTTTCTCTCTCTCTCTCTACAACAGAAACTCTCTTGCACATCATTATGCTTTCCCACCAGAACTTCTGCAACTCTTTACTTATTGGCCTGCTTGCTACCCATATCTCTTCTCTCCAATCAATTCTTAACTCGCCCACCAGAACACTATTCCCTTCCTCCAGAACAGTACTTAACCCTGCACTTTTAAAATCATTGTCACGGCTTCCCATAAAGCAACGTTTGACATTCAACATCCTCCTCAAGGCTCTCCAACACTTGCGCCATCCTATATTTCATCATTGCTATATACGTGCACTTCCTCTATGCACCATGCATGGTGGACAACGCTCTGCTCCTTTAATGTCTAGTGCTGATTCAGGACTGAAGGCTTTTCCCCATGCTTCTCCCTACCGCTGGAACTAACTACTACCACCCAGCATTTGCCAAGCCTCAACAACTTCAAATCCTAGCTAAAAGAGCACATCTTAAATGTACCTCTACCATAATATGTAAACCTCATATCAGATCAGAACTGTCAAAAACTGCATTTCCTCCTCTACTTGCTTGTATCTGTATGTCATCCATCCTGTCCTAGATTGTAAGCTCTACAGGACATGACCCTCCCATTCTAATATATGCTCACCTAGTTTTCCCCTTCTGATAATTGTATGTATAACCACTTAACCGCTGCACTTATTGTATCCCCTCTACACTAAATGTAAACTGTAAAGTGCTGATCACACCTGTTGGTGCTACATAAATTAATCATTTGACTGTCAGAGGGGTTCAGAATGCATTGCTAAATGCCACTGAGGTTGGCAGAAACGTTGTTTCAATAAAACACCTGTGTTATTTATGCAAACCAAGGCTTCCTGAGGTGCTTTCCTGCAATCCATATCTGCACATGTACATATCTGTACATGCATTTTTTCATCTGGATAAGCACTCAGGCGATTTGGAGGACAATTAACAGCGAGTGCTGCCATTTCTCCCATATTTATGTGTATGTATGTGTGTGTGTGTGTGTGTGTGTGTAAATAAATCAGCTGTTTGCATTAAGATGCTGTTCCCTGATACTGAAGGTGTTAACAATGGTGCTCTTCTTAATGTCTAAATATAATAGCAATTTACAAGATTTGAGATTCAGGTAAGGTTGCTTGTCAACACAATACTGGCAATGTATTACCTTTAAAACTCTCCAGAAAGGTCAGAAATGTTTGGTAGCTAAAACATTGCACAGACCATCATGCAAACTTCTCAGGTTTTCCACACTCTTACACAACAATCCCTGAGGAATTTTATTCAGAGTGTAAACCTCCTCTTAATTTTAACTGTAGGTTAAGTGGTTCTGTTTTAAACGGGCAGTAAAAAGATGCAATAAGTTTTAGCATTGATTACATAAGCCAGGAGCAATCTGGTAAAGGGACTTAAAGGGGATGTAAACTTTTTTAATGAAAATGTTAAATGCTATAAGGATTTTCCTGCACAGTAAAACAAGAATTCCCGGAACTGATGGGACGTTGTTCATTTGGTTAGAAATCACAGCTCACACTTATCTTTTTTTAACCATTTGATTGACAGATAGGTCTCTAGCACATTTAAAGGGTTAAACTACTGTGCCAATGGGTGCCCAAGATGCACCTTTTTATGATACAATCTGAAACCTCTTGAGTCATTGACTATGGTTGTACATAGTAAGTGATAGATAGGAACAAATCTGTCTGGTGACTGCAGAGCAGAAACTCTATTAACTTCTAAGAGTAAATATTCCAGCAGTGGGAGTGTCCTATTTTACTCAGTATGCTATCTATCTATCTATCTATCTATCTATCTATCTATCTATCTGAGCGTCTGTCTATATATCTATCTATCTTTTGTTTTAATCGGAGGAAATACATTTAATTCCTATGAAAGGTCTCCTCTGCGTTGCAAAGCAATACTTTGTAAAACTCTGTAACATCCACAGGGCTGGTGTAACAGTGAGGACAGGATGTACTAAACAGAAGAAAGATGATTCTGGAGCAAACCGACTGTACTATGGGGGACAAACACAATTGCCAGAGAGGTATACAACGCATTGCAACAAAATGCGTTGGATACCTCTCTGGCACTCAAATGGATAAACGCAAAAGAACTCGTTGCAGACTCTCCCAACATCCAATGGGTTGAAAACTCAACCCTATGAGTGCCAGAGAGGTACCCAACGCATTCGTTGGACACGCCTCTGGCACTTAAAGGGTTAAATAAATGTGTATTTCGGAGGAGCTGTTATTGTCCCTTTTTGGTGCAGTTGTTTGCTCAAGTTTTTCTGTCTGCATCTGCCTCACTGAAGTGCAATTGTCCTGTCCTCTAATTGCAAGCAATAAGGTCTCCCAGGAAACACAGTGAGACCGATGTACTAAGAATGGTGCAGTAATGGTGCAGACCAGCTACAAACACCGTATGAAACACAAATGTAAAAAATCCTATTGATTTCGGTGGTCTTTGTTTTAACCCCTTGCATGCTAAAGATGTGTTGGAGACCTCGCTACAAAAAAAATTCAACCAATGGGAATTGTATTGATTTTCTATTGTGCAATTGATTTGCACGAGAACTGCACCATTTTCTTGCACATCATCCTCACTGGTCAATTACACCGCTTTTTGTTGAGTGCTTATTATGGAACGCTGAAGGGATTCACTTTCATTTGCAGATCTGTGTTAACTCTTTGAGTGCCAGAGAGGCATTGCAATGCGCTGGCTGCCTCTCTGGCACTCAAAGGGTTAAGCAAATCCTGATCGATATATCGGTGCAGTCTGACTTATTCTTCTGAAATACACACATCAAAAAACAATATATTTCCAAATACAATAACCCTTTGAGTGCCACAGCGATATACGTTGCGAATCCCTCTGCCACTCAGAGTCAATGGCCCTTTTATAGACAATGGATAGGTGGGAGCAATTCTGTATGAAACCAAATGCGGCACACGGGCCAATAAAGAGGACTACAATTCCCACTGATGGAGCTGTGAGCTCCTGAGTGCAAGCGACGTTCTTAGAGACTTCTCAGGCAGCCAGGGCGTTAAATATTCAATTAAAATCAATAGTTTTGTTTATGTTTAATCCAGAATGGATCATCAGTTATTTTGTGACGAAGGGTCATAGTATTAAATAAGTTCCTCTGGATCATTAACCCTTTGAGTGCCAGAGGGGTACGCAACGCATTGCAAAGCAATGCGTTGCGTACCCCTCTGGTACGCAAGGGGTTAAAGGT